>CM019075.1:81737635-82122635 GCA_009667805.1 Leptobrachium leishanense
TGGAGGAAATCCCGCTCTGAAGCTGATTTTGTTCACTTCAAGTTTATTCTCCGGTCATACACCTCTGCCCTCCACTTGGCCAAACAATCCTTCTTCTCATCTCTTATATCTACGCTGTCCTCCAACCCTAAACGGCTCTGGTCCACCTTCAACACCCTCCTCTACCCACCTGCACCTCCCCACACAGCTGCCTTCAGCGCTCAAGACCTGGCAGACTACTTCCTCAGTAAAACTCTAAATATCAGAAGCAACATCCCAACACAAGATAGTTATCTGCCACCTCCACTCCCACAGGTCCCCTCTGCCACCCTCTGCCGCTTCCTCCCAGCCACTGAGGAGGAAGTCAATTCCTTATTGTCCTCCTCACATCTCACCACGTGCCCGCTCGACCCCATTCCCTCACATCTAATTCCTCCCCTCTCCTCCTCCCTCACCCCTGCTCTCACACACATCTTCAACCGATCTCTCTCCACCGGCTCCTTTCCCATCCGCCTTCAAACACGCGCTAGTTACCCCTTTACTAAAGAAACCATCCCTAGATCCCAACTCTCCATCCAACTACCGCCCTGTATCCCTGCTTCCCTTCTCATCAAAGCTCTTAGAAAAACTAGTCTTCAACCGCCTCTCCCTCTTCCTGTCCTCCAATTCCCTACTTGACCCCCTGCAATCTGGCTTCCGTCCCTACACTCAACTGAAACTGCCCTCACCAAAGTCACCAACGACCTCCTAACTGCTAAAAAACACGGCCACTATTCTATTCTCATCCTGCTTGACCTCTCGGCTGCTTTTGACACTGTTGACCACCCCCTCCTTCTACAGAACCTCAACTCTCTGGGTCTCGGTGACACTGCACTCGCTTGGGTTGACTCCTATTTATCCAACAGGTCCTTCGTGTGTCCTTTGCTGGTAACTCCTCCTCTTCATTGCCTCTATCTGTTGGTGTACCTCAAGGCTCTGTCCTTGGTCCTCTGCTCTTTTCCATCTACACCTCCTCCCTGGGCAAAATATCAAACAGCTTTGGCTTTAATTACCACCTCTACGCTGATGACACTCAGATCTACCTCTCTACCCCTGATCTCTCTCCCCCTGTCCTTTCAAAAGTCAGTGACTGTTTATCTGGCATCTCCTCCTGGATGGCCTCCCACCACCTAAAGATCAACATGTCAAAGACTGAACTCCTACTTATTCCTCCCTCCAATGCCTCCCCACCTCCTGACTTCTCTATCACGGTGGAGGGTATCACCATCTCCCCATCAAACCAAGTTCGCTGTCTTGGAGTTACACTTGACTCTGCTCTTTCCTTCATCCCCCACATCAAGTCTCTTTCCTCCTCCTGCCGATACCAACTGCGTAATATTTCCAGAATTCGGCCATTTCTACCGCTGTCACCACAAAACAACTCATACACGCCCTGGTAATCTCCCGACTCGACTATTGCAATAATCTCTTATCTGGCCTCCCTCTGTCCCGCCTCTCCCCCTACAATCCATCCTGAACGCCTCCGCCAGGCTAATTCACCTCACCGCCGCTCTGTCTCTGCCGCTCCCCTCTGCGAGTCCCTTCACTGGCTCCCCATCCACTGCAGAATTAAGTTCAAAATCCTTATCCTTACCTACAAAACCCTCACTAACTCAGCTCCCCACTACCTGTCCTCACTAATCACCAAATACACCCCAGCCCGCTCCTAAGGTCAAACAGTGACCTGCGCCTAGCTTCTCCCCGCATCACCTCTTCCCATGATAGACTGCAGGATTTCTCACGCGCAGCCCCCACTCTCTGGAACGCTCTCCCTCGTACTGTCAGACTTTCCCCTAACTTCTCTTCCTTCAAACGCTCCTTTAAAACATTCCTATTTAGGGAAGCCTACCACCCAACTCACTGACGCAACCATCAATCACTCTCACCTTACAGTCCTCTCCTCCTGTTTCCAACCCCAACCCTCCTAGATTGTGAGTTCCTACGGGAATAGGGCCCTCATCTCCTCCTGTACTGTTTGTCAAATGTTGTTCAATGTATTGTAACCCTGTCTATACTGTGCTTATTGTACAGCGCTGCGGAATATGCTGGCGCTTTATAAATAAAGAATAATAATAATAATAACCTGTAAAGCGCTGAGTACACCTGTTACTGCTATATAAAATATATACATACACTGCATAACTACTGCACTTACATCAGCATAATTATTATTCTATGTTTATTGATATATACTGTATATGTTTGTCGCTTTATTTTGCGTTTTAGTTTTGGGTCATAATACAGTGAGCAGCGCAGCTTGCATCGTATATTGTTTTTTTCTCCGTTTCCATGGAAACAAACATCTCTGGAATGTTTATTATTAGTTTATTGACAATGTGTCTGTTTATTTACTTTTTGGGTTTTCTTTTTGCAGTTTTCACATTTCATTTCCAGATATCACAGCTGTTCTTTATTGAACATGACATCAGGCTAATGTTAATGCTTGTGTGTGTGTGTGGTGGGGGGGGGGGAGTATTAACCCCTTCCCATCTCTGCTTTTAGTTATAACTTTATTTTTAAAAAAACCTGCCTTCATTCCAGCGCTGGGGGGGGGGGGTCTCCCTCAGAACTACCAAGCGCTCAGCCACAGCACCGAGAGGCATTGGACGACCTGAGCTGCATGTCCCGTGCATTGCTATTGGGAACCTCGGAAGGCTGTCCAGCGTTTTCCCTGGCTATCGAGTAATGCGCATGCGTTTAGTTCAGGAGGGTGCAGTCGACAGACTCTTCTTTTAAAGAGACATACCTCGAAGCCTTGGTACCTCACACGTTGAAGCCAAAAGGTGCCCTGTACACATTTCTGCCAGGGTAGCTTCCTATAGATTGCTAGCTCTTCAGCCTACAGCAAGTAAAACGCAGAGCGGCAAATAAATCCAGAGGTTTACTCAGTAATGGGGAATTTGATTTGTGTCGGGACACCTGAATTTGGAGAGATGGGAGTTGGGGTTGGTTTTATGAGAATGGGAGTCAGGGTTAGGTTTGGGGGTCTAGTGGGGCTCACGTAGGCAGGGTGCCCCCTATAATAAAAAGGGAAGCCTGGGGACCCCCTGCACATCAGCTCAATTATCGTTTGAGGAGAAACCGTGAAGCCGGTACAATGGCCGCCAGGAGAGGGAGACAGCCGGTAGTGCTCTAAGGGGCCCTGCTTGGCAAAAAGGGGCCCAGGACAACACCGTCTTTGTCCTGATTGATAGGATTTTCTAGTCGTGTCTTGGAATATTAGGGACAGTGAAGCTAGACAATGTATCCACTGTGAGAGCAGCTGCTGCAACATTGTATCGACAGCGGGAGGTGTTTTCAGAGGGCTTTCCATGTCATTCTGACCATTGTAGGCCATGCAGATGTCCCGCACCACTTTTTGGACCCGTCAGAGAGCCCCCCCGATGCTATCGGTAGATGAAAGGGTTTACAGACAGATCCAGGCGCGCCCCGATCCTGACATGCGCGGACCTCGTCGTCTACCCGCTGTGTTCCTCTTCTCTTTGCATCGTCTGGAAATGTCGCTGAGCATTCGCCGTTTCAGTAAACACGGGCCCCTGGGGCTGCAAAAAGACTTCCGAGAGACGCTCCGCACTTTCAGATCTTTATTTAAAAGCAGGGTATCGCTAGGCAACCTGCGCCGCACGCAGGCCCGGGCACACGAGGCGCTGGCGAGGACAGGCTATTTTTAGATATATCCCCAATGATTCTTATTCATTACACGGAAAAGTAAGTTTTTTTTTAAAAACACATTTTTTTACGAGAAGCGAGCGAGCGGCGGAAAGCGCTGCGGCGCATCTCGAGCAGAAAGGAAAGTCTAATAGGAAGAGACAGTGAGTGGAGGATGTGAGCCTGAGGATCCGAGGTCTGGCAGAGGAGGGGGGGGGGACCGCACGCTGCGAGAGATCCAGGAGGGGAGGCTTCTTCTCCAAACACCGGACTGTGCTGAATTCAAAACTAATCCCAGCATCGCCGTCTCAGCGGGAGCGTTGCTAGGATCCAGAGGGACCCCGGGCTTTGGCCAAAAGTGTCACAATGTGATGAATCAACTAAAAATACATTCTGTGCGCATCGAACAACATATAACACAGCGAAGGCAAACCGTGGCACCTCACATGTTTGTGAACTACAGGTCCCATGATGCTTAACTAGCTTTAGGTGTGAATAAGCATCCTGGGACATGATTGTACATCAGAAACATCTGGAGGGCCAAGGTTTGCCATCACTGCTCTAACATGTAACATGTATCACATCTCATATAAACACAATGGAAAGGCTGGAAATATAGCATGTTACACTGAAAGAGTAATTAACCACAGGATACTCAAAGACAAACAGGCAGTGACATACTTGAAAACGAGAGAAATCTCAATGTATCCTTCCTGGAAAAAGCCTTTATAAATAAATAAATAATGTCACTGTCTGCATGTGTCAGTGTTAACACAGACACATGCAGTGACAATAACACAGACACATGCAGACAGTGACAATAACACAGACACATGCAGACAGCGACATTAACACAGACACATGCAGTGACAATAACACAGACACATGCAGACAGTGACAATAACACAGACACATGCAGACAGCGACATTAACACAGACACATGCAGACAGTGACAATAACACAGACACATGCAGACAGTGACATTAACACAGACACATACAGACAGTGACATTAACACAGACACATGCAGACAGCGACATTAACACAGACACATGCAGACAGTGACAATAACACAGACACATGCAGACAGTGACATTAACACAGACACATACAGACAGTGACATTAACACAGACACATACAGACAGTGACAATAACACAGACACATGCAGACAGCGACATTAACACAGACACATGCAGACAGTGACAATAACACAGACACGTGCAGACAGTGACATTAACACAGACACGTGCAGACAGTGACATTAACACAGACACATGCAGACAGTGACATTAACACAGACACATGCAGACAGTGACATTAACACAGACACGTGCAGACAGTGACATTAACACAGACACGTGCAGACAGTGACATTAACACAGACACATGCAGACAGTGACATTAACACAGACACATGCAGACAGTGACATTAACACAGACACATACAGACAGTGACATTAAATCAGACACATGCAGACAGTGACATTAACACAGACACATGCAGACAGTGACATTAACACAGACACATACAGACAGTGACATTAAATCAGACACATGCAGACAGTGACATTAACACAGACACATGCAGACAGTGACATTAACACAGACACACGCAGACAGACAGTGATATAACTCTCCCTGGTTCCGCTGACTTATTTCCTCTTGCAATACAATGACTCCTACTTCCCACTAGCCAGGAAATAGCTCTCCCATATTTCCTTGAACACATTTCCTCTTCAGGAAGCGGCGAGCTCTCCCGGCGTCTGCATGTCTTGCGCCCATCGTATGTTTGCAGGAAACGCAGGTTGCATGATCTGGGGTCAGAGCGGTGGTTCTGCAGGAAGAGGAAACTTCATTTTATTGCACCAGTTCAGGAATATGTTTATCATTTATTTTACCTCTGATTTGAGAGAACAGGAACGTCCCGAAAACCCACCTCGATGCCCAGGGGCGGCTTCCTGAGCCCATTGCTGCCGCGGTGCCCGGGAGGGGGGGGGGCAGTGAATGGTTCCAGTGATCTCCCCGGATACCCAGGTTCTCCTGGGCGCTGGTTTCCAGGTACCTCTTTTTGTTTCCAGGTATTCCTTTGTTTCCAGCTCCTCTGTCTGGGTAATCCACACCGCGGCCGAACAGACGCTCCATTTATGCGCCGGGTATCAGCTTGCGGCTCAGGCGCTTTCATTTCGCTTCTCAGACACACAATGGGTCTGTAAAACACCTTAACTTGCCTCATCTCGCCGTGCTGTTCCCGCAGCCACCCCCGCGTGATGCCCTGTGGGTATTACTGGGGGTGTTACTGGGGGTGTTACTGGGGGTGTTACTAGGGGTATTACTGTGGGTATTACTGTGGGTGTTACTGGGGGTATTACGGGGGGTATTACGGGGGATATTACTGTGAGTATTACTGTGGGTATTACTGTGAGTATTACTGCGGGTGTTACTGTGGGTGTTACTGGGGGTATTACTGTGGGTGTTACTAGGGGTATTACTGTGGGTGTTACTAGGGGTATTACTGCGGGTGTTACTGTGAGTATTACTGTGGGTATTACTGTGGGTGTTCCTGGGGGTATTACTGTGGGTGTTCCTGGGGGTATTACTGTGGGTGTTACTAGGGGTATTACTGTGGGTGTTACTAGGGGTATTACTGTGGGTATTACTGTGGGTGTTACTAGGGGTATTACTGTGGGTGTTACTGTGAGTATTACTGTGGGTATTACTGTGGGTGTTCCTGGGGGTATTACTGTGGGTGTTACTGGGGGTATTACTGGGGGTATTACGGGGGATATTACTGTGAGTATTACTGTGGGTATTACTGTGAGTATTACTGCGGGTGTTACTGTGGGTGTTACTGTGGGTGTTACTGGGGGTATTACTGTGGGTGTTACTAGGGGTATTACTGTGGGTGTTACTGTGAGTATTACTGTGGGTATTACTGTGGGTGTTCCTGGGGGTATTACTGTGGGTGTTCCTGGGGGTATTACTGTGGGTGTTACTAGGGGTATTACTGTGGGTGTTCCTGGGGGTATTACTGTGGGTGTTCCTGGGGGTATTACTGTGGGTGTTCCTGGGGGTATTACTGTGGGTGTTACTAGGGGTATTACTGTGGGTGTTACTAGGGGTATTACTGTGGGTGTTACTGGGGGTATTACTGTGGGTGTTACTTTGGGTGTTACTGGGGGTGTTCCTTGGGGTATTACGGGGGTATTACTGTGGGTGTTACTGTGGGTGTTACTTTGGGTGTTACTGGGGGTGTTACTGGGGGTGTTACTGGGGGTGTTACTGGGGGTATTACTGTGGGTGTTACTGGGGGTATTACTGGGGGTGTTACTGTGGCTATTACTGGGGGTATTACTGTGGGTGTTCCTGGGGGTATTACGGGGATATTACTGTGGGTATTACTGGGGGTATTACTGTGGGTGTTACTGTGGGTATTACTGTGGGTGTTACTGTGGGTGTTACTGTGGGTGTTACTGGGGGTGTTACTGTGGGTATTACTGTGGGTGTTCCTGGGGGTATTACGGGGATATTACTGTGGGTATTACTGTGGGTATTACTGTGGGTGTTACTGTGGGTGTTACTGGGGGTATTACTCTGGGTGTTACTGTGGGTATTACTGTGAGTATTACTGTGGGTGTTACTGGGGGTGTTGCTGGGGGTGTTACTGTGGGTATTACTGTGAGTATTACTGTGAGTATTACTGTGAGTATTACTGTGAGTATTACTGGGGGTATTACTGTGGGTGTTACTGTGGGTATTACTGTGGGTGTTACTGTGGGTGTTACTGGGGGTGTTACTGTGGGTATTACTGTGAGTATTACTGGGGGTGTTACTGTGGGTGTTACTGGGGGTGTTACTGGGGGTATTACTGGGGGTGTTACTGTGGGTATTACTGTGGGTATTACTGTGGGTATTACTGTGGGTATTACTGTGAGTGTTACTGTGAGTGTTACTGTGAGTATTACTGTGGGTGTTACTGTGGGTGTTACTGGGGGTATTACTGGGGGTGTTACTGTGGGTATTACTGTGGGTGTTACTGTGGGTATTACTGTGGGTGTTACTGTGGGTGTTACTGGGGGTGTTACTGGGGGTGTTACTGGGGTGTTACTGTGGGTATTACTGGGGGTATTACTGTGGGTATTACTGTGGGTGTTACTGTGGGTGTTACTGTGGGTGTTACTTTGGGTGTTACTGGGGGTGTTACTGGGGGTGTTACTGGGGGTATTACTGTGGGTGTTACTGGGGGTATTACTGTGGGTGTTACTGGGGGTATTACTGGGGGTGTTACTGGGGGTATTACTGTGGGTATTACTGGGGGTATTACTGTGGGTGTTCCTGGGGGTATTACGGGGGATATTACTGTGGGTGTTACTGTGGGTGTTACTGGGGGTATTACTGGGGGTATTACTCTGGGTGTTACTGTGGGTATTACTGGGGGTATTACTGTGAGTATTACTGTGGGTATTACTGTGGGTGTTACTGTGGGTGTTACTGTGGGTGTTACTTTGGGTGTTACTGGGGGTGTTACTGGGGGTGTTACTGGGGGTATTACTGTGGGTGTTACTGGGGGTATTACTGTGGGTGTTACTGGGGGTATTACTGTGGGTATTACTGGGGTGTGAAGGAATGGCTCAGCACCCTCAGCCAGAGATGGGTTTTCAGGACACTGTTATTTAATGAACATGTGTTTGTGCCGTTGCACCAACGTCCCTGCCTTCTAGCTGACCGAAGAATGACCTGTAAACAAAAGTGTTGTTGTGTAATGAATGCCGTTTCAAATTTGCCGCCTTTTTTTTGCCGCCTTATTTTTTGAATCAGACCAGCTGGTCCCGAATCGGCAACGCCCCGATGCACTTTAAGCCAATGATACCTGTGGGGGCGGGCCGGGGGTTTTCCATGTGGAGCTCAGGTTGAAAGTATAAATACAGATGTTGTTCTGAATAAAAGTTGTCTTTGGTTTGAGTTCATGCAGCTGCGTCTCGTGTCTCTGTTTGCCAAGCGTGCCTGACATCCCTCGTGGTTCAGCACCCCGGACGAAATACAACTCTATCGTGCGCCGCTGCTGCGCGATCCGAATACTCCTAGCCGACTGAACGTGTCCAGCTAACTACCGGGAGATCCGAGAATTCGTACCTTGTAACGTGTGGGCGCTTCGACCGCCGCACGATCCGACTCCTGCTGTCGAACGAATTAAGCTGTCTCTAGTGAGGGTGAGATCCGAACAGGTTGGTGCCGTGCCGCGGATGTTTCTTCGACCGCTGGGCGATACGAATACCCAGACGATCAATCGTCAACTAACTCGCTAGTGGAGATCCGAATCTTCGCAGAATCAAGCCGTTCCGATCTATGACCGTAAAGGTCTGCGTACAGATCCGTGGCCAGCTGCTCGAGACGCTGAGTGACACTTCTCAGTAGTCGGGCTAGGTACACATCAAGGTCCCCTTGACTGCGTGGGTCACCCAGATCACAAAGACATACCCGGCCGCTCGAGACGCCGAGTGCCACAACCTTGGTAGTCGGGCGGGGGAAAGAATCAAAACGAAGGGGAACACACCTGCAGATTGGAGCACACCCGCAGGCGGACGATAATCAGGTTCCGTCACACTGGTGGCAGCGGTGGGATAGCTCTCTGCACCCCCAAGAAGACCCGCCAACATGTTGGTGTACGATCACTACACCAGGGACACCCTGCGTGTCATGATGGAGGACCGGGGAGGAACGCCGGGTAACAAAAAGAAGAAAACCATAATTAGAGAACTGACCAGGATGGATCAGGACGGGGTGATGACGCCCGTCCCCAGCCCTGTCCACGCGGAGGTGGAGGAAGACGCTGGCATCAGAGAGTTGCGGCGTCGGATCGCCGTGCTCGGGGATGCCCCAGCGACGGCGGATAGATGCAGAGTGGTTCGGGAGTTCTACCGTGAAGTGGAGCAAGAGAAGGACCGCCAGCACGAGCTGCGGTTGGCAGAGCTCCGCGGAGCAGAGATTGAACATTTTACCCCTGACCCTTATCCCGTAGACCCCTGGGATGAGGAGTACAGCTCGACTGGAGCTTCACCCTGGAATTCCCGCACCCCCAGCGATACCCCGTACGGGACTTACAGCTCGACTGGAGCCTGTATTGGGGAACCCGCACAGCCCAGCGGACCTTGGATAGGGACTTACAGCCCGCCTGGAGTTACATCCGAGGACGCCACATTCCCCGTCGAGATGGAGGGCGAATTTCTGAGAAGGCTGCAGGAGAGCCTGGATCAGTATTTCGGGTCCATGGTGGAGCCCACGGGGCTTGAGTGGCGGGACGAGGTCCGCCAAGACCTACAGGATGAGGCGCTGCCCTGCCCCCAGAAAGAACTTGCGAGTTTTGGGAGCCCGAGATGTTCCCATGGGTCCCTATCGGGAGATGACAGTAGAGGAGCTGGCCCGGTCGGAAGAGCACAGAGGTGCCAAGTGTCCAGGATGGGCCGTGTGAGGGGCCGAGGGCCGGGGAAATGGTCCTCCGAGTCGCCAGAGAGACACGGCGAGTGTCCGCGGGTCCAGCAGAAGAGCTGGCCTGGCCAGCGCGCCAAGCTGGGCCACGCGCCGCCTGGTGCCTCTGCCCACTCCCCGTCTGCCCTGAGGAGCCGCAGGATTTCTCCCGTGCTGGCGATCCCGCAGCCATCGTTCCCTGATCCCTGGATGTCAGTGTTGCATACTACCCCCAGCAGAAGAGCTGGCAACGGGGCAGAGCGCCGCTGGCCTCTGCCCACTCCCCGTCTGCCCTGAGGAGCCGCAGGATTTCTCTGTGCTGGCGACCCCGCAGCCATCGTTCCCTGATCCCTGGATGTCAGTGTTGCATCCCACCCCCCAGCAGAAGAGCTGGCAACGGGGCAGAGCGCCGCTGGCCTCTGCCCACTGTCCGAATGCCCTGAGGAACAGCCAGGTTCACCCCCAGCTGTTCGGCCCGCAGCCGTTGTTCTTCCCCGACCCCGCAAAAGTTGTGCCTACATCCCACTCCCCAGTGGAAGAGCTGGCCACGGGGCAGAGCGCCGCTGGCCTCTGCCCACTCCCCGTCTGCCCTGAGGAGCCGCAGGATTTCTCTCGTGCTGGCGACCCGCAGCCATCATTCCCTGATTCCCTGGATGTCAGTGTTGCATCCCACCCCCCAGCAGAAGAGCTGGCAACGGGGCAGAGCGCCGCTGGCCTCTGCCCACTGTCCGAATGCCCTGAGGAACAGCCAGGTTCACCCCAGCTGTTCGGCCCGCAGCCGTTGTTCTTCCCCGACCCCCCGCAAGTTGTGCCTACATCCCACTCCCCAGTGGAAGAGCTGGCCACGGGGCAGAGCGCCGCTGGCCTCTGCCCACTCCCCGTCTGCCCTGAGGAGCCGCAGGATTTCTCCGTGCTGGCGACCCCGCAGCCATCGTTCCCTGATTCCCTGGATGTCAGTGTTGCATCCCACCCCCCAGCAGCAGAAGAGCTGGCAACGGGGCAGAGCGCCGCTGGCCTCTGCCCACTGTCCGAATGCCCTGAGGAACAGCCAGGTTCACCCCAGCTGTTCGGCCCGCAGCCGTTGTTCTTCCCCGACCCCCGCAAGTTGTGCCTGCATCCAACCCCCAGTGGAAGAGCTGGCCACGGGGCAGAGCGCCGCTGGCCTCTGCCCACTCCCCGTCTGCCCTGAGGAGCCGCAGGATTTCTTCGTGCTGGCGACCCCGCAGCCGTTGTTCCTTGTTCCCCTGGATGTCAGCGTTGCAATCCAACCTCCCAGCGGAAGAGCTGGCAACGGGGCACTGCGCCGCTGGCCTCTGCCCATTTCCCGACTGTCCTGAGGAGCAACAGGGGTTTTCCGAGCCGGTGACCCCGCAGCTGTTGTCCTCACCCGACCCTCCGAAAGTTGTTTCAGAAGCTGCCCCCTCAGCAGCAGGGCTGCCAACGGGACAGAGCGCCGCTGGCCTCTTGCCCACTCGCTGCCGTATGCCTTGAGGAGCAGCCTGATTCTCCCCGACGGCTCTGCTGGCCGCCATGGTACGTCCTTGGGATGGAGGAAACCATCCTCCCACCAGGGGACACACACCCAGCTGACGCGCGCTGGCCGCAGGGCAGAGCCTGCTTCCGCTCTGCCCACTCCCACAGCCCTTTGCCCAGAGGCCCCGCGCAGCCACGATTTCCCTCTGCGGCTGGCCCGGGTACTCGGGGCGCGTGCAGTTTAGCACCTGTTTTCCCCGGGTGCGAGATAGTCCCGGAGGGGGCACAGGGGGTGCTCCTCCCCGGCCACAGGACCCTTTTGCCGGAGGGGGTAAACCCCAAACCCGCGTGGCCTCCACCCACTTGGTACGGCCGCAGGGCCAACTGGAGAAGCCTGGTGGCTCGGCCTCTCCCAACTGACTATGGACCTGAGAGCACCGACTTCCCGGTACGACCCGTTGGGGTCCAACCGGGTTCGTCGGACTTTGGGGAGGGGGAGGAATGTGAAGGAATGGCTCAGCACCCTCAGCCAGAGATGGGTTTTCAGGACACTGTTATTTAATGAACATGTGTTTGTGCCGTTGCACCAACGTCCCTGCCTTCTAGCTGACCGAAGAATGACCTGTAAACAAAAGTGTTGTTGTGTAATGAATGCCGTTTCAAATTTGCCGCCTTTTTTTTGAATCAGACCAGCTGGTCCCGAATCGGCAACGCCCCGATGCACTTTTAAGCCAATGATACCTGTGGGCGGCCGGGGGTTTTCATGTGGGCTCAGGTTGAAAGTATAAATACAGATGTTGTTCTGAATAAAAGTTGTCTTTGGTTTGAGTTCATGCAGCTGCGTCTCGTGTCTCTGTTTGCCAAGCGTGCCTGACATCCCTCGTGGTTCAGCACCCCGGACGAAATACAATTCTATCATGCGCCGCTGCTGCGCGATCCGAATACTTCCTAGCCGACTGAACGTGTCCAGCTAACTACCGGGAGATCCGAGAATTCGTACCTTGTAACGTGTGGGCGCTTCGACCGCCGCCGATATCCGACTCCTGCTGTCGAACGAATTAAGCTGTCTCTAGTGAGGGTGAGATCCGAACAGGTTTGGTGCCGTGCCGCGGATGTTTCTTCGACCGCTGGGCGATACGAATACCCAGACGATCGATCGTCAACTAACTCGCTAGTGGAAGATCCGAATCTTCGCAGAATCAAGCCGTTTCGATCTATGACCGTAAAGGTCTGCGTACAGATCCGTGGCCAGCTGCTCGAGACGCTGAGTGACACTTCTCAGTAGTCGGGCTAGGTACACATCAAGGTCCCCTTGACTGCGTGGGTCCCCAGATCACAAAAGACATACCCGCCCGCTCGGACGCCGAGTGCCACAACCTTGGTAGTCGGGCCGGGGGAAGAATCAAAACGAAGGGGGAACACACCTGCAGATTGGAGCACACCCGCAGGCGGACGATAACATCAGGTTCCGTCACATGGGGGTATTACTGTGGGTGTTCCTGGGGGTATTACGGGGGATATTACTGTCAGTAATCACACCCCCGTCAGTAATCACACCCCCGTCAGTAATCATACCCCCCGTCAGTAATCACACCCCCGTCAGTAATCACACCCCCCGTCAGTAATCATACCCCCCCGTCAGTAATCATACCCCCGTCAGTAATAATACCGCCCCGTCAGTAATCACACCCCGTCAGTAATCACACCCCCGTCAGTAATCATACCCCGCCGTCAGTAATCACACCCCCGTCAGTAATCATACCCCCCCGTCAGTAATCACACCCCCGTCAGTAATCACACCCCCGTCAGTAATCACACCCCCCGTCAGTAATCATACCCCCCCGTCAGTAATCATACCCCCCGTCAGTAATTACATACCGCCCCGTCAGTAATCACACCCCGTCAGTAATCACACCCCCGTCAGTAATCATACCCCCCGTCAGTAATCACACCCCCCGTCAGTAATCACACCCCTGTCAGTAATCATACCCCCCCGTCAGTAATCACACCCCCCGTCAGTAATCACACCCCCGTCAGTAATCACACCCCCCGTCAGTAATCATACCCCCCCGTCAGTAATCACACCCCCCGTCAGTAATCACACCCCCGTTCAGTAATCATACCCCCCCGTCAGTAATCACACCCCCGTCAGTAATCACACCCCCCGTCAGTAATCATACCCCCCCCGTCAGTAATCACACCCCCCGTCAGTAAATCACACCCCCGTCAGTAATCATACCCCCCCGTCAGTAATCACACCCCGTCAGTAATCACACCCCCGTCAGTAATCATACCCCCCGTCAGTAATCACACCCCCGTCAGTAATCACACCCCCCGTCAGTAATCATACCCCCCGTCAGTAATCACACCCCCCGTCAGTAATCACACCCCCGTCAGTAATCATACCCCCCTGTCAGTAATCACACCCCCTGTCAGTAATCACACCCCGTCAGTAATCACACCCCCCGTCAGTAATCACACCCCCGTCAGTAATCACACCCCCCGTCAGTATGTGTAGTTAAGATACATCTGGTGGGGGGGGGGGAGTCGGTGTTTGACAGCCCTGGTGTAAGAGGGTCGCAATCTCCCTCCCCTCTCCTCCTCATCACTGAATGCTTCTACATAACCAGAATTAACTCCTTGTAGACTGAAATGAATACAGTTGCTAAAACACTTCTTTTACCAGACTGGATTTATTAAATCTTACCTTAAAAGACAAACTTAGAGCCCCCCCCACCCTTTAATTAGAATAAAGGTAAGTGACCCCCTCGTTTCGGGACCCCACCTGAGTCACCAGAAGGATACAGGCACCCTGGTAAAATACTTTGAATACATTTTCTCCCTGTAAATGATAAAGAAGAAGGTGTCGGATACACGCGTTAACCTTTACCTCCCCTGTTTACCAGTCAGCGTGTAATAATAAACACGGGGTAACTGACCGTCATGGCCTACAAACTCTTTTTTACAGTTAAAGATAGAATTAAGAAGAAGTAACGTTTTATGTTGGTTTATTCTTCCATCCTTTACAGAAACATTGCTGGGATGAAAAGGTTCTGGACAAGAGATGACGTCCTTGAGATAACAGATTAAAACAATGTAAATTTGTGCATCTTAAAATATATTTATTCGTTCATCCTCTACAACAGGGGTCAGCGACCCCACCCCCGCCCCCAGATATTACGGAACTGCATCTCCCATGATGCTCAGCCACTCATACGATTGGCAGGGACTCATGGGAAAAGGAGTTCCAAAACATCTGGAGGGCCAAGCGTGCTGCACATCTATTATTATGATTAAGGGGGGGGGCGGGACACTAAGGTCAGATTAAAATCCTCCATTGTGCAGATTGCAAGAGAGAACATTGCGATAAAGATTTATAAGCCAGAGGGAATCGGGGTCCTGCCTTGCCCACGGACCTCCTGTGCCGCACTTCCTGTGTGTAGCAGGGGATTCTGGGTAGGCACTTTTTTTTTGCTTCAAAAAGACCATTACAGACGTATTGTTGGGATGAAAGGTTCTGGACACTAGATGACGTCCCTTGTACAAAACCCAATGGCTGTCACTGCACGAGGACGTCAAGCAGTACAGGATACTGCTGTATTTTAGGATGATGCTGCATCCCGTGATCCTCCCAGTTTACACCGACCCTTTTAACCCTACACCGTCTCTCCGTCGAGGAAATACCAACACGAGAGTACGAGCCCTGATCTCTGCGTCGCACCATCGACATTGTACACAGAGCTTGCACTCTAAACGGCATGCAAAGTCCTTTTAACCCCTCCCTGTAGCCACACGCAGCACAGATGTGAATGTGGCATTTCCAGCATCTCCACCAGGGGGCAGAACTCACATGTCGCAGCAAGCCAGGTATAATTTATACAGCGTACAGGGGAGGGGAACCCTCCAGAGAAAAGCAAATTTGAGGCCAAGACTGGAGCAGCGTCAGCTGCCTTTCCGACAGAGCTCAGTGTAAAACCCACCGTTGATTGTTTGGAGGAAAAATCCTACATTTTGGGTATTTTGGTCAATTCTAACACTCCTCGTCAGCCCCCGGGCCCTGTATTCAGTATACTGTGATAATGCCTCCACCTTCCTCTTCTCCTTATAGATTGCCGTTTCTATTATGGTGATTGCGCGCCTTGGCACGGCAGACGGCTAGGAACTACATGTCCCATGATGCTTAGTCACACACAGGGCAGCCATCAGAAATGATGGGGCCCCTTACTAAACCTCACGATGGGGCCCCCCCTGGCACTCCCTCAACCTCTAACAGCTTTTCTCTCCCTTCAAAAAAAAAAAAAAAAAAGGACATAACATAGCACCACAGCAATAAAACTCCCAGTAATGTGCAGTGTGTATGAGCGTATCACAGAATCCACAGCAATAAAACTCACAGTAATGTGCAGTGTGTATGAGTGTATCACAGAATCCACAGCAATAAAACTCACAGTAATGTGCAGTGTGTATGAGCGTATCACAGAATCCACAGCAATAAACCTCACAGAAACGGGCTGTGTATGTTGGCCTTGGGGTCTGGTCTGGGCCCTGGTCACTGAGGTCTGGGCCCTGGGTTTGGGGTCTGGGCCCTGGGTTTGGGGTCTGGGCCTTGGGGACTGGGCCTTGGTCTGAGCCTTGGGGTCTGGGCCCTGAGTTTGGGGTCTGGGCCCTGGGTTTGGGGTCTGGGCCCTGGGGTCTGGGCCCTGGGTTTGGGCCTTGGGGACTGGGCCTTGGTCTGAGCCTTGGGGTCTGGGCCCTGGGTTTGGGGTCTGGGCCCTGGGTTTGGGGTCTGGGCCCTGGGTTTGGGCCTTGGGGACTGGGCCTTGGTCTGAGCCTTGGGGTCTGGGCCCTGGGTTTGAGGTCTGGGCCCTGGGTTTGGGGTCTGGGCCCTGGGTTTGGGGTCTGGGCCCTGGTCTGAGCCTTGGGGTCTGGGCCCTGGGTTTGGGCCCTGGGTTTGGGCCTTGGGGACTGGGCCTTGGTCTGAGCCTTGGGGTCTGGGCCCTGGGTTTGGGGTCTGGGCCCTGGTCTGAGCCTTGGGGTCTGGGCCCTGGGTTTGGGCCTTGGGGTCTGGGCCCTGGGTTTGGGCCTTGGGGACTGGGCCTTGGTCTGAGCCTTGGGGTCTGGGCCCTGGGTTTGGGGTCTGGGCCCTGGGTTTGGGGTCTGGGCCTTGGGGACTGGGCCTTGGTCTGAGCCTTGGGGTCTGGGCCCTGGGTTTGGGCCCTGGGTCTGAGCCTTGGGGTCTGGGCCCTGAGTTTGGGGTTTGGGGTCTGGGCCCTGGGCTTGGGGTCTGGGCCCTGGTCTGAGCCTTGGGGTCTGGGCCCTGGGTTTGGGCCTTGGGGACTGGGCCTTGGTCTGAGCCTTGGGGTCTGGGCCCTGGGTTTGGGGTCTGGGCCCTGGTCTGAGCCTTGGGGTCTGGGCCCTGGGTTTGGGCCTTGGGGACTGGGCCTTGGTCTGAGCCTTGGGGTCTGGGCCCTGGGTTTGGGGTCTGGGCCCTGGGTTTGGGGTCTGGGCCCTGGTCTGAGCCTTGGGGTCTGGGCCCTGGGTTTGGGGTCTGGGCCCTGGGTTTGGGGTCTGGGCCTTGGGGACTGGGCCTTGGTCTGAGCCTTGGGGTCTGGGCCCTGGGTTTGGGCCCTGGGTCTGAGCCTTGGGGTCTGGGCCCTGAGTTTGGGGTTTGGGGTCTGGGCCCTGGGTTTGGGGTCTGGGCCCTGGTCTGAGCCTTGGGGTCTGGGCCCTGGGTTTGGGCCTTGGGGACTGGGCCTTGGTCTGAGCCTTGGGGTCTGGGCCCTGGGTTTGGGGTCTGGGCCCTGGGTTTGGGTCTGGGCCCTGGTCTGAGCCTTGGGGTCTGGGCCCTGGGTTTGGGGTCTGGGCCCTGGGTTTGGGGTCTGGGCCTTGGTCTGAGCCTTGGGGTCTGGGCCCTGGGTTTGGGGTCTGGGCCTTGGGGACTGGGCCTGGGTTTGGGGTCTGGGTTTGGGCCCTGAGTCTTGGGGTCTGGGCCATGGCTCACCACTCCGCTGTCTTCTTTTCTTCTGTCTTCACCTTTTCTTTAATCTTATTCTCTTCTTCTTCCCGGCGCCTCCAGCTCCAGCTCCGGCGAGCAGCTTCACTGAGTGGAGGGGCGGAGCCAAAGCAACGTGCTTGGCCCCGCCCAGCCAGCCAGTGAAGCTGCCAGGAGCCGGAGGAGACACTGCAGCAGCAGCAGGGACACAGCTCCGGTATCGGACTCATCGAGTTCGATACCGGAGCTGTTAAAGGGTGACGCCGCTGCCGACGGGGGCCCGAGCCCTTTACGGCAGCATGGGGCGTAATGCCCTGATGGCGGCCCTGGGTCACACAAAAGGCCAGCCGAGCATCATGGGTAGGGATGGCAGATCAGCCATGTTTTCCTGGACACATATAATTTATTCATGCTGATGGGCAGTGCATGGAGAATGCCACCCCGCAGCATGTATAACTCATACGCTGCAGGTGAGGAATCCCAGGTGACTTGCCTTGATTTCCTTCCTGCAGTATATGAATTATACATGTTGCAGGGCAGCACTTTTCCCTGTGCTTCTCCTCTGCGTGAAAAAGTAATAGGTGTCCAGGAAAACCTGGCAACACTTTTCATGTGACATGTAGTTCCAAAACATCTGGGCCAAGTCTTGCCATCACCAGCCTACGCTCATAGGCGTGCCACGGGGGATGCCAGGTGTGCCCATTGGACGTCCAGGTGCCCCTGTTTAGTTTTCCAGGTGCCCTTTGACGGGTTTTCTGTACCCGCCTGATTATTGATCACCAGAAATCTATAATCTGTGCTGAAATAATCCAAACGGAAATTTTAAATCGGTAATCGATCGGGGGAAGGGGGGCATCTCAGCCTGACCCCACCATCAGCGCCACGAGCTGAACGCTGCTCTACGCAGAATTCCTGGGTTTAATATCACCACGACGCCACCTTGTGGACGCGGCTGCAGATGATGCGCCAAGGAGTTGCGGCGGGTTGATAAGGTCCCCTCACGATTGGACACTGGGTAGAAAAGAAAAGTTTCTGAACTACATGTCCCATGATGCTCTGCCAGTCTTAAAGGGACACTATCTTTTTACAGTGGTCAGGATGTGATGAGTGACCCCCCTTCTCCTGCCATGATCTGGTGAAATTGCTGGGTGAAGCAGAAGAGTTTCCTGCACCCCATCCAGTGTCACTAGCAGCCAGGATTTTAAATTTCCCGGCTGCTGAATCAGTCACTAGTGATTAGGGATGAGCTGTTCGGTTCGATCAGTTTGGAGTTCGATTCGAACTTTGGCCGTTTGCAAGTTCGCGAACTTCGAACTTTTTGGCGTGTTCGGTTCGAGTTCGAAAAAAAAAAAAAATTGTGAAAAAAGTATAAAAAGATGCAAACAAAATACCAAAAAATCTAGAAATAAAGAGACTCTTTACTGCAGAATATTATAAGCAATGGTTTATTAGATATTGAATTAAAAACTAATGTGTACGTGCAAAGATTCTCACCTCTAAATGACCTGTGTTCTCAAACTGCTTCTAATTAGTCCGGACTCATGAATTTGATACATTGTATGCAGACTGGGAGTGCCAGGTGTCGCGTGTGGGTCTGTGCTGTGATGGCGATGTTTCTATACATCCTACAAATCCGCCACTTCACGGGCAGGTTATGGGGACCTCCTAGGCACGATATTTGAAGGAATTTTTCGTTTTTATTTTTAACCCTTATTTCATGGAAAACTCACTGTCCCTTTAAAAACGTTTTTTTTTTAAACTTTTTGTCCTTGTTTCCTGTCCCCCAGGGCACTACCCGGACCCCCATACACCTTTTCTGCATATATGCCCTCTTGGAGCGCAGTGCACTCTAAAAACCGAATTTTGAGCCCCATTGACTTGTATTGAGTTCGAACTTTTGAAAAGTTCGAGTTCGAATGCGAACCGAACTCGGGGCTGTTCGGCTCATCCCTACTAGTGATGTCACACACAGAGAGCGGGCGACGTCACCCGCTAAGACCAATCGAAGTAGCGGGCGTTCTCAGAGGAGGCAGTCGATGGATCTGATCTGTGCATGAGCGTGCAGCTCCGATCCATCGCTCTGCGCAGGCGCTACGGGACTTGCGTATGTAAAGTGTGCGAGTCCTGTAGCGCCTGCACAATGTGCGGCTCCTGCGCTACACAAGTTGTATAGGAGCACAAACTGCACAGAAAAGATTCAGGGACTTCCGGGTTCGGGAGACCCTGAGCGCGAAGAGGAAGAGCAGCGCGGGGGCGAGGGGGGAAAAAGGGGAGGAAAATCACCCAAAAATAAAAATTAACAGGATCTGCCCAACTATTTAAAAGAAGAAGGGATACTGTACTGGAAAATAGTTGTTTAAGTGTGACTAAACATGATGGGACTTGTAGTTCTGGGGAATCTGGGGGTGCCAAGGCTCGCTGTCACTGCCAGGGGGTGCAGCCACCGCCCTTTTATACATTACGAAGCTCCCAAAGCACATCATGAAACGTCTCAATAGAAGCCGCGCGCGTTTACAAACATCCAGGCGTTTTATTTATACATAAAAATGTGTTTGTTTGTTGTTAAATAAATCTCCAGCTGAAAGAATGAAAAAAACCACAAATGAAAATAAAGCTGCGTTTAATAAGTCCCGGGACCCCAGCGGTGGGGGGGGGGGCTCAGATCAGTCCCTTTGATGAGGTGGGGGGGGGGAATTCTACAGACTCTATGACCAGAGGGGGGGGGGGGTGAGGCGGGACTGAGACACCCCACGACTGAACCGCAACATTATTCCAGAAGGTGCAGTTTGCGGATACTTTGTGTCCGTCGTACATAGAGATTGCGCCTGATTTCTGGGGCGTCCGATGGGAAAGTCGCGAGTGCTCAGGGTGATTAAGAAAACGAAGAGCCTTTACTAACGAAGCGCCGATTGGAAGGCGCCGAAATCAGCAGCGGTTTTAGGCTTGGAATTAAGGGTTAGGGGACGAGTCCTAGAAAAGGAAAAAAAGTGAGGGAACTCACCAAGATTTCTGTCCCCGATCAGCACGAACACACTCAAACCTCATATACATATAAATGGATTTCAGCAAAAAACGTATGATAATCCTATATTTATTGTCATTTCGGATTGGTCACCGGAATCCAAGCTTTATAGTGAGGAGGGAACAACGGGAACTCCGTTCACTCTGCAGAAATAGTGCGAGAACTCCATCCTGTGTCAGGACATTCTGAAACCGAGAGAAATCTCAATGTATCCTTCCTGCTAAAATACTTTATAATTAAATGAATCTGTAATCCCTTTGGTTATTGTACAGCGCTGCGGAAGCTGCTGGCGCCATATAAATGATAATAAATTCCTCGTCTTCCTCAGCCCCCACTAGATTGTAAGCTCCTGTGGTGAGCAGGCTCCTCCACACCTCATGTATCCATCGTATTGTCCGTTTATCTCGTTCCTTTTGGTTATTGTACAGCGCTGCGGAAGCTGCTGGCGCCATATAAATGATAATAATAGTAATTGTGACCCCTGGGTTTGGGTGAGGGTTTAGAATTAGGGTAAGAAAGTGTCACTGCACGGAATACCTGTACCGGTCTGCTCCCCCCTCCCCCCCCCGGTAACTCACATGGTAGCGGCCGCTGCTGACCTAGTTTTGTGAGTGCGTGCAGTGTCACGGCCAATAAAGCTGGGCGAGAGAGAGAGAAAAAAAAAAACCCCGAGCTGCCCTAGATAAGCGCGCGGCGGGGGCGGGGTCTGCTCAGTGTGCGGGACACGCCGAGGCAGAAGGAGCTGAGGTAGAGAGAGCCAGGATCCTGTCACAGCCCCCAGCTTCACCGGGCACCGCCCCCCACCCACCCGGAGCAATGAGTGAGGGGCCGGGCCTGCCATAGCATGGAGAGGGGCAGATAGAGGGGGGTGCACCTCTCTGTCACCCCCCCCAGGCCTGGGCACCATGGCCAAGCCTGCCCAGGGGGGCTCCACAGAGGAGCTCAGCCAGCTAGCAGATGAGGAGCTCCTGCGCTGGAGCAAAGAGGAGCTGCTGAGGAGCCTGCGCAAAGTGGAGGCGGACAAGATCCATGTGATGGTGGAACACGGAAACCTGATGAAGGACGTCAACCGCCGGCTGCAGCTCCACCTGCACGAGATCCGCGGCCTGAAGGAGGTCAACCAGAAGCTGCAGGAGGACAACCAGGAGCTGCGCGAGCTCTGCTGCTTCCTGGACGATGACCGGCAGAAGGGCAAGCGGCTGGCGCGGGAATGGCAGCGCTTCGGGCGGCACAGCGCCGGTGCCCTGTGGCAGGAGGTGGCGGCGTACCAGCAGAAGATGAAGGAGCTGGAGATGAAGCAGGAGGCTCTGCTGAGGGACAACCTGGAGCTGCGGGAGATCGTCCTCATGATGGACGAGGAGAGGAGCGGTGGTGGCCCCGGCTCCAGGAGCTCCATCGACAGCCAGGCCAGCCTGACCAACCTCAACGGGGGCTCCTGCGCCAGGGACGTAGGGGACGGGAGCAGCACCTCCAGTGCGGGCAGCGCCGGTAGCCCAGACCACCAGCACCACAGCCACCCCAAACCTGCTGAGGGGAAAATCGTGACTATTCGGAGGTCCGCGGATGACTTGTCCACCCCTCTGCACCACCAGAGTATCCCCAATGGTCTGAATGGTGAGTCGCCGGCTTCCAGCACCCGTCCGCAACGGTTCTGGGGTGAATTTTGATGTCCCTCGAAAAGCCATCACGGCCGGGGTGACCGTCTACTGACCACACCATGACGAAACTCGCCGCAACGTCTGGTGGCAATGGGTTTTCAACATATCGCTATATCATGGTGTGCTTATGCCCGGCTTCCGCCCCTTTTCCTTGTCTTGCTTCCGCCCCTTTTCCTTGTCTTGCTTCTGCCCCTTTTCCTTGTCTTGCTTCTGCCCCTTTTCCTTGTCTTGCTTCTGCCCCTTTTCCTTGTCTTGCTTCCGCCCCCTTTTCCTTGTCTTGCTTCCGCCCCCTCTTCCTTGCCCGTCTTCCTTGCCCGTCTTCCTTGCCCGTCTTCCTTGCCCGTCTTCCTTGCCCGTCTTCCTTGCCCGTCTTCCTTGCCCGTCTTCCTTGCCCGTCTTCCTTGCCCGTCTTCCTTGCCCGTCTTCCTTGCCCGTCTTCCTTGCCCGTCTTCCTTGCCCGTCTTCCTTGCCCGTCTTCCTTGCCCTTGCCTTTCCCCGTCTTCCTCTCCTCTTCACGATGAGTCTCGCTGCGGTGGGGAGATGATCTAAACTCTTGTCAGAGTTGGTTTTTTTTCGGTTCCAGACTGGCCGTTGTGAATCCTGGTTAAGGTCCGCTTTGGTACTGACCTCGCTTTTCTGTGTATTGAACGTTTTTCGGGTTCCCTGGAGCAGCTCGGTCACCGTGGTGTCCTGGGAAAGTTCAGGAGTGAAGCCGTAGGGCGGCACGTGGGAGTTTCCCATTGGATTTCCGTCGGGCGCAGGCGGCCTGGGGTCTGCACGTCTATACAGATCTATTTATTGGGGTATTAAGCCGGTACCGGCTAACCTCGGCGTCCCAGATGTTCTGAAAATGTCCTGTCTTATGATGCTCAGCCGACCCAGAGTCTCCCCGACCACGGTGGGAACTGGAACGCCGAGGTTAATGTCACTGATACATTGTTTCCACCACACGCGTGTTACATGTAGGAAGGCATGTAACCCCCCCCATGAAACACTACCCATGCTGGCTTGTTTTATGCTGCGCTGTTTCTATGTGTGTGGGGGGGGGGGTGCAGCCCGTGGCGTTCCTCCTTTTCTCGTTATGCCGTTGCGTTGTGGACCTGGCGGGGGGATCCTGTCTTGTCTTAGTGGGTTTCATACAAGTGTTGTCAAACACCGCGCCCCCCCCCCCCCGTAAGGGAACCTGGGAGCAAAACGCACATTTTTAGGAGCCAGGCAAAGCATTGCGTGAATATTTGGGAATGTCGAACCTATCAGCAGCTCCCCGGACCCTGGGTATGTGAAGCCCCGCCACAAGCATTGTTATAATCTCCTCTGGCCGCCGGCTTGCCTCTCGCAATATGCCGCCATATGGCTAAAACCATCTTAACCTGCCGTATGGTGGGCGACGCACCTGCCCCCCCCCATTAATGATGATTAAATCTGCGGGTAGTCAGAAAAGAGGGGGGGGGGGGGTCCTGACTGAAATCCAGTATTCAGAGGCAAATTCTGATTGGAGGAATAATAATACATTTTTATTTTATATTCTCCTTTTTGTTACTTTTATTTTTGTTTCGTTACTTTATTTTAACATTATAAAAATAACGGAGAATATAAAAATCATAAAAATATATTAAATACTAAAATGCTATTTTATATTTTGTCTATTACATCTTTTTATCGCTATATTATGATTGTAATTTTTCTTACATTTAACTTTTTCATTTATATATTTTTTTCTGTTTTGTTTAAAGTTTTTGACCATTTATTTTAGAACTTTTTTAAATTTTTTACATTCTTTTTTTTTTTTTGTTTTCACTGTTAGTAAATTTTTGCACATGGTATACCTTGGTATCGCGGAGACTAATGTGCGGCAGGATATATATATCTCTCCAATGTGTAAACTTATTCCAGAGGAATTGTATATATTTATTTATTTACAAAGTATTTTACCAGGAAGGATATATTGAGATTTCTCTATGAAACCTTTTCTGGCTCCTTGTAATTCGTGCCTGTCCCGCTCGCTGCTGGGCGCCGACATTGTCTCCTATAGGCTGGCTCTGCCCATCCCACCTGACTGGTAATCATTGGCAGCTCTGATTGGACCCTCATATTGCCGTGCCAATGCAATCTGCAACGTGGTGGCGCCCTGTAGCTTTCTAGCACAGGTGCTCTTTAAAAATACATGGTGCTGGCTCCTTCCTTTTCTGTTTGGCTACAGTCAGCTTTTTAACCCATTATTGACCAGAGACAGTCTGTGCCCGCACCCAATTGTATATAGCTGTCAGCTCAGCGTGCCCCTAATAACGGTTGCTTTGTGTTCTTTATTTGGAGAGTTGGCGCTGCCACCGTCATGCCTGTGTTCACAGCTGCTGGTGCGAAAACGGGGGAAAAAACCTGAGGGTAGCAGTCGCCTATTAAGTTTTGGCATGTGGTGGGTTACTGACATCACTCCTGGCACGTGGGGCATACAGCCGATTTGCCCTGGCACATCTTGTATTCATTTTGCAGGAGGGTCAATCATTCCTTTTAAAGCGACACAATGAAGCGTCTGGATCTGTCACGTGGCGCTGGGAAGCAGACAAAGGGTTAAACCCGTGGGAATTCACTCGGAAAGAGCAGCTGTGGGGCAATCGCGGTGGAAATCTACACTACCCATGCCTCTGGTTTCTGCGACTTGCCCCTCAGTAACACCCCCCCCCCCCATGATGGATTTCCAGGTTAAGACCCCGCTTTGGGAAGGAGAGTCCTGGGTTTGTGCTCGTTGGTGCCGTTTAAAGTCCCCTCCAGCCCACGCAGCGCGCCCGTCACGTGACTTTATGAAAAGGGCTCCCTGGGTGTGGACACGAAGATAAACCTAGAGAAAGCCAGATATCTATATCCGCCTCCCCCATAACCCTCAGATTGCCCCGGGCAACTCAGGACCTGCCTGGGGCTTCCAGACCCTTGTTTAAGTGATGGTTACTCCTGCCAGGCCCGGCAGCCCCTTTTACCGGCTACTGGCCTGCAGCTCCCATGTGGCTCGGCGAAGCTGGCTTTAAGGGATTGGGGTTTACACAGGGCGAGCAGAATCCTGCGGACGCTCCCTACTTCGTAACGCCAGGCCTCGCTGAGCGTGCATGTTCATTGTATGGGGGATTAACCCGCATTGTACCAGGAGAGCGCTCTGGTTTGTTTGTACTCTCCGTGGGTTTCCCCTCCCTTGGGTTTTACCTCCCTCGCCTCAGTGTATAGGAATGCCTTCTCGCCTTTCATGTCAGGTTGACGCTCCCCGGGTCCCGGCTGGAGCAGGATGCGTCTCTCACGCAACGATAACAATGTTATGAGCTGGGGAACTAATTCAGGAGTAGTGGACACAGGGGAAGGCTTTCCTCCCGAGGTACTAGCCCTGTCCTGCGTTTCTAAGCTGGAGGTGAAACGTGTGACATTCTGGTTTCAGTGTCCAGCTGGGCTGTTCTTTGGCAGCGGTGATTGTCGCCCGTAGCGGTGTCAGTGTTTGCCAAATCTCCGCTGCCTGCCCGATCTTGTTCATTTTGGGTTTTTTGGAGATTATCATGCTGTTAAAATGTTCCGTGACGTTTCTCTGCAAAAACAATGCGTCAGTGTTTGAATAAGGGGTTTGTTTAACCTTTAAAGTTCCAGAATGGTTGCAAAGTGCAGGTGAGTGGTGCCAACTCTTCAGGCTTGGTTTACATCTCATTTTGAGCCTACAACCAGTCTACTGGAGCGCGTGGGCACACTCTTTGCTCATCGGGCATGCTGGATGACTTATGGGGTGCATGGACACACTCTGTTCAGGAGGCCCATGGAATGTCTCTTGTTTTCGGGGTGCACAAGCTGGTTTGTAGGATGAATGGGCAGGCTCTCTTGTTCTCAGGGTGCACAGGTGGGCTTGTATGCTGGATGGGTGGGCTCTTCTGGCAGTGCACAGGTGGATTCATGCAGTAGATGAGTAAACTCTTCTCAGGGTACACAGGTGGGTTTTTGGGGTGGATGGACAGGCTCTTTTCAGGGTGCACAGGTCAGGTTTTGAGGTGGATGGTAGGCTCTCTTCTCGGGGTGCACAAGGTGGGTTTGGGGTGATGGGAGGCTCTTGGGGTGCACAGGTGGGTTTGGGGTGATGGGAGGCTCTCGGGGTGCACAGGTGGGTTTGGGGTGATGGGCAGGCTCTCGGGGTGCACAGGTGGGTTTTTGGGGTGATGGGCAGGCTCTCGGGGTGCACAGGTGGGTTTGGGGTGATTGGCAGGCTCTCGGGGTGCACAGGTGGGTTTGGGGTGATGGGCAGGCTCTCGGGGTGCACAGGTGGGTTTTTGGGGTGGATGGGCAGTCTCAGACGTGGATTAAACTGACCTCACGGCAAGCATTCACGGAGTTACTTTTCGTGTTGTTCATGTGAAGGTAACCCATAGGGGCCTTGGCGCACCCCATGAGGGTATCCTATCAGTCTGCGGAGGGTAGGGTTTGCTTTTTTGGGGGGGTGGTTTATTTTTGGTGCAGGTTACCTGCCAAGAAGGGCTTGAATAAAAACGGTCAAGGAACCATCAGGTATTGAGACCGGGGCGATGGGGCGAGCTAACACAATGTGCGGAATCCAGCCTGTCCTGCTGGGAGTGATTACCCTCATTGTAACCGCTTCTTTACTGTAACCATCACCGCTGCCAAGCCAGGTATAACCCTTTATGTGCTGGAGGGCCTGCAGGGAGCACGTGACTGCATTATCTGACATCCCAGCACGCCAGGGGTTAACCCTAATAGATGTGCTGTACCAGAGGTTGATTTTGGGTCTGATGGTGAGGTGACTGGGTTAACCCTGTGTGGGACTGGCTAAGGGAGGAGGAGCACATTGCCCGGGTTAACCCTTTGAGGGATGGGCTGAGATACTACTACGAAGGCATTTTAACCGTTTAAGGTGCTGTGGCATGGGCAGTATACCAAGTTTAACCAGTTAATTGCTAAAAAAGTTAAAAACCCATCTTTTAACCTGCTGTGTGCCACTAATCATGATCAATGTATTGCTGTCATGTGCCGCGGCAGAGACTTTGCACCCGAGTGGACCTCTCATGGTCGCCTGTGACTGGTCCATTTAAATAAAAAAAAAAGATGGGGTGCAGGGCCATCCTCAGACATTCCCACCATCTAGCCCATATTTAACCCTTTATGACCCGGGGGTTTTGTATATAATGTGGTTTGTGATCGCCGGATGAGCAGCGAGGCCTCAGGAAATGGAAAGGAAATGACTTTCTCCAGGACGCCGGTCACGAAATGTCAAATATCTCGACTCGCTGCAAGGGCTGAAATATTTCACATGCGGTAAATCTGGGCGTGAGACCTGTTATAGGTTCCACATGTTCCCGGGCCCTCTGTGTGGTTAGATCATTGTTTTTCGGTGGTTTGTATCGCGGTGGAGGGGAGGTTGTCTTCTCTGGGTAAACAGACGATTTTCTCTGGGGGGAAAACACGCTTCTCAAATCCTCCCAAACTCTAAATTGTGTTTTAAAAGGGAAAGCTAAAGTATTTGGCAGCAGCTCGCCGTGAACAAACAGGTCAAAGGTCACCGACCAGATATTGTCTTCTAGTGTTTGGATAAGTTAGGGCTCTAAAATCCAGTGGCCACGGACTCCTACAGGGTTACATCTGGCTCCTTATATCTCCAATTCTGTGTGTTAATCTTTTTCGGTGAGACTGTATTGAGGTGGTTATCGCATTCATTCAGAGGCAGCTCAAGATGACCCAATCTTGTTTCAATTAGAGCGCCCTGTATGGCAGATTGCCAGCGAGACGGCTCGTCCTCACACGTTGATACTTCATACAGATTCATTGTTGAACAATTGGTTCTGAGGCAGCTCCAGGTGACACGAACATGTTCTGGGAGTGCGTCTTGCAGAGGCAGCTCAAGGTGAAAGTCTTGTTTTGGGAAGGTGTCTTGCACGGAGGCTCTTCTTGATACTTTGATTCAGTTTTGATCAGTTGGATCCGAGGCACCTGAAGGTGACCCAGATATGTTCTGGGAATGAGTCCCGCACTGCAGATGGCCAGTGAGGCTGCTCATCTCGATGCCATGATGCTTCCCATAGAATACCTTTGAATAGTTGCGTCTGAGGCGGCTCAAGGTGACACAGTCATGTATTGGGAATCTTGCGAGGCGGCTCCTCTTGACGCACTGATCCGTTTTCAGTTGGTTATTTTTTCGTTATTTGCAAAGCTGCTTCTCTAATCGACAAATCCATTTGGTGGGCTCACCCTGCCCCCCGCCACCTCAGCCCCTGCCCCCTGCTCCTGCCACCTCAGCCCCTGCCCCCACCACCCTACTCCTGCCACCTCAGCCCCTGCCCCCTGCTCCTGCCACCTCAGCCCCTGCCCCCACCACCCTACTCCTGCCACCTCAGCCCCTGCCCCCGCCGCCTCAGCCTCAGCCCCTGCCCCACCACACTGCTCCTGCCACCTCAGCCCCTGCTCCTGCCACCTCAGCCCCTGCTCCTGCCACCTCAGCCCCTGCTCCTGCCACCTCAGCCCCTGCCACCTCAGCCCCTGCCACCTCAGCCCCTGCCACCTCAGCCCCTGCCACCTCAGCCCCTGCCACCTCAGCCCCTGCCACCTCAGCCCCTGCCACCTCAGCCCCTGCCACCTCAGCCCCTGCCACCTCAGCCCCTGCCCCCGCCACCTCAGCCCCTGCCCCCACGTTTAAACTCCTGGCTGCGCTCGGGCCAGTGAGGAGATAATGAGCAGTAAGTGATTTCCCGCTCGGTGACTACGTTCTTTTTGCATTAGATGTTCGTGTAGTGCTGTTGGTACAATCACTCCCTGCCGTGCTGACCCATATCCACCTCACCGAGCACACGGCGCTCTGCGCGCAAGCGCACGCTCCCTGCTGGCTTTATTGATCTCATTTAAAGATCTGTGGCGCTTTACCTCCATCTGTAACTTGGTTTATTTCTTCCTGCTTTAAATGAACATGTGTCTGCTGGTGGATGAGAGGCTCGGGTGTGTGTGTGTGTGTGTGTGTGTGTGTGTCAGAGGATGAGAGGCTCGGGTGTGTGTCAGAGGATGAGAGGCTCAGGTCTCCGTGTGTGTCAGAGGATGAGGAGGCTCGGGTCTCCGTGTGTGTCAGGGATGAGGAGGCTCGGGTCTGTGTGTCAGAGGATGAGAGGCTCGGGTCTCCGTGTGTGTCAGAGGATGAGGAGGCTCGGGTCTCCGTGTGTGTCAGAGGATGAGGAGGCTCGGGTCTCCGTGTGTGTCAGAGGATGAGAGGCTCGGGTCTCTGTGTGTCAGAGGATGAGGAGGCTCGGGTCTGTGTGTCAGAGGATGAGGCTCGGGTCTCCGTGTGTGTCAGAGGATGAGAGGCTCGGGTCTCCGTGTGTGTCAGAGGATGAGAGGCTCGGGTCTCTGTGTGTCAGAGGATGAGGAGGCTCGGGTCTGTGTCAGAGGATGAGAGGCTCGGGTCTCCGTGTGTGTCAGAGGATGAGAGGCTCGGGTCTCCGTGTGTGTCAGAGGATGAGAGGCTCGGGTCTCCGTGTGTGTCAGAGGATGAGAGGCTCGGGTCTCCGTGTGTGTCAGAGGATGAGAGGCTCGGGTCTCCGTGTGTGTGTCAGAAGATGAGAGGCTCGGGTCTTCGTGTGTGTGTCAGAGGATGAGAGGCTCGGGTCTCCGTGTGTGTGTCAGAAGATGAGAGGCTCGGGTCTCCGTGTGTGTGTCAGAAGATGAGAGGCTCGGGTCTGTGTGTGTGTAATTGATCCAGAGACACGTTTTGTGTATTTTTATTATACAGGACAAATCTCTTTTCTCATTTTAAACCCGTCTGTTCGTGTGAGTCGCTGCAGAGCTCAGCGTGTCGGGTTTTCTGGTGTTGAATTGCAGAGCGCAGCAGGCGAATGTGCCAACATCAGACTCTGCATACATGTAGCCGGCTCTGCACCGACTGTGGGGGGGGGGGGGAAATCAACGCACAGACACGTCCATTTGTGCGGCGCAGTACATGACCCACTTCTACAAATAGCTTTCTCGTGCTGGGCGGTTCGGGCCGTCTCTGGGAATTTCCGATGTAGCAGAGCCCTGGACACCATGTGCTGGCTCCGCCTCCAGCGCACGGCCAGAACTGTCAGTCCTCATTACCATCTCGATGTGCTGCCTTAAAGGAAACCTGCTGTAAGCCGGCCGGGCCGCCGGTCTCTGGGTCCATCGTCACGCGGGTAAAACCTCTGCCTCCATTAAGCCGGCGCCAGGCGGAAGCTGATTGGGTGTCAATGGAATAGATTTTTTTTGGGGGGGGCGGGCTCCGTTTATTGTTAAGGGTTTATATCCTCTTACAGGGTGGTGGTCACACCATCTTCCATCCGGTGAAAAAGGATTTATGGGCTTTAGACAAGTCACGATGGAAAGTGAGCAACATGCCCCATTCTGCTTTGTGCCCAGGGCTCTGCTATCTTGCCCCACCTTGCCATGTCCCACAGGCACCGCATACCAGGGCTGTGCATACCAGCTCTGCTGCCTTGCCATGTGCCCAGCTCTGCTGCCTTGCCATGTGCCCAGCTCTGCTGCCTTGCCGCATACCAGCTCTGCCGCCTTGCGCTGTGCATACCAGCTCTGCCGCATACCAGCTCTGCCGCCTTGCGCTGTGCATACCAGCTCTGCCGCCTTGCGCTGTGCCTACCAGCTCTGCCGCCTTGCACTGCGCCCAGGGTTCTGCATGGTCTGCCATTTTGCCATACTTTGCCATGCGCCAAGGGCTCTGCGTGTGGTCTCTTCCCTCTCTATGCCACGAGTGAGCTTTGACCTCTTCTTGTGCCACTCTATCATAAGTTGGCAATTCCCTGTTGACTCTTTCCTGGTTTAGTGAATGACCCCCAGTTGTTCGGTGCCGCTCGGGGGCCATTGGATGCTGCATGTGATTCCCCACACAGAGCTCTCCGTGCCGTTAGAGACACTTTGTCGCCTCGTGACTCGGGTTCATCGCTGAAATCCGTGTGAAACACAAGGTTCTGCAGCAGCGCTGGCTTTAACCCTTTGAACATCACACATCCAGGTCTCTCTGTTGAATTGGGGCCGGTGCCTCCGCACCCGCAGGGCACTTCCAGAAAGCGAGGATCTGACACATGCGAGTTATATTTGTCTCCTTCGCGCGGGGAGGTTGCGAAACGCGGCGAGGTGCGATGGGGTGACTCATCGGCCGTTACCTGTCGCCCGCAGTGTGCACCGCCGCACAGCCACCGCCCCTAAAAGGACATTAAAACACATATAAAAATGACTGCAGCTGCATCCGGGAGACATCAGGCTGTCATTTAACCCCTCGAGGGTCCATTCAGTATCTGTTACCATAGCGACTTAAATAAATGCCCTCCGCTGACATGTCGCGCCCTGCGCACATTGACAAGGCGAGGATTTATGGTCCTGTTGGTGCAAAGTTGAACTTTCATCATGGTGAAGGATCTTTTTAATTAGTTGTGGGGCAGCAAAGGGTTAAACAATTAAATTTAATCTCCAGCTTTTGGGCATGGGGGGGGGCACCTGGCTGGGCATGATGGGAGTTAAAGTGGTGAATTCATGACGCTGCCGCCGCGCTCCACCTTCCTCCACTCTGATGGTACAGTGTGTGTATTTATATATTTTTTTACACGATTTAACCCTTTTCCAAATTCTTTATTTGTGCCTCTGTCTCGGCAGCTTTTGGCAGGAAGCGCCTGTTATGGGGTAAACATTCTGCTGTTTTGTCGCACTTGCTTGGCGCCGTATGCCAGACAGACCGGAAAGCTGTCGAATGGCTGACAGAGATGAGTGCGGCGCGCGGTGACGCCCAGGAATCCTCGCCGCGCTTTATTCACCCGCTCTTCATCCCTATGGAATATAATCAATGTGCTGCCACCGAAAAGCTGGGAACGGTCACTGGTCTGCTGGGTAGCGGGCGCCCGGCTACAATTATCTAATCGCAACATTAATAACATTCATATTTTATATAAAAAAATATTTTTTTAAATATTTATTTATATATAAAGGATTTTACCAGGAAGGATTCATTGAGATTTCTCTCGTTTTCAAGTATGTCCTGGGTTCAAGAACATTGAATTGTTACAGTTACAGAAATACAAAGTAATACAATGCAAGATATTAAAAAAAAACAACACAAATATACAGATTAACAGAAAATAAATATGTAGGAAATAGTCACTATGTTACATGTTTACAGGTGCATTCTGTATATAGTCACTATGTTACATGTTTACAGGTGCATTCTGTATATAGTCACTATGTTACATGTTTACAGGTGCATTCTGTATATAGTCACTGTGTTACATGTTTACAGGTGCATTCTGTATTGAGGTATGTTAGTAAGGAGCTCTTGAGTGACTTAAGACTGGGGGAAGATTTGATGGCGTATGGGAGGTTATTCCATAATTGTGGTGCTCTGTAGGAAAATGAGGACCGAGCCGCTGTCTTTTTGTGATGTGGTATTGTAAGTAAGGTGCAGGTCCTGGATCGGAGGTTATAGGATGAGGGAACTGCTGGGGGAAGCAGTCTATTCAGGTAGGGTGGCAGCTTCCCAGAAATGCTCTTAAACACCAGGCTGGAAAGGTGAAGGGTGCGTCTAGATTCCAGCGATGGCCAGTTTAGCTCTTTTAACAGGTCACAATGGTGGGTCATGTAGTTACATTGTAATGCAAAGCGACAATGAGTTATATAATATAGTAAATTTATGAAGATGTGTTTGCGGGGCGGCTGCATACACTACATCTCCGTAATCAATAGCCGGCATAAGCATTTGTTGTACAATCTGCTTTGTTACCGCGGGGCTCAGGCAGGATTTGTTTCTGTACAGGGCACCTAGTTTGGGGTAAAGTTTAGATGAGAGTTTTTCGATGTGGGGCCAAAGGATAGATTAGGGTCCAACCACATACCTAGATATTTGAGAGAAGTGACTGTGGTCAGCGTGCCATTTGATTTTGTCCCAACACATAGATGGGGATTTTGCAATTTGTGTAGTTTAGGTTTTGTTCCAAAGAGCATCGTTACAGTCTTGTCATTAATTAAAAAAAGTTTATTCTCATCTAAATTTTTTTTTTTTTCAAATTTTAAACTTTTTATTGAGTTAAGATCATATAGAGACAGCAACATTAGGCCTCACAGGGCCAGAATACTCGGCGGAAAATAACACTGCTAAATGCAATGAAAATCATCCACACATCAGCAATAAAAGCAAAATAAAATATCATTGAAAATCAGCACCACATCATCGCAATGACGGCAATAAACTCTAAAACATCTTAAAAGTGTACAATTCACGTCAGCGAGGGCATCAGTATAATAAAGAGCATAGTAATAAATGTCAGTTTAAAGCAAGAATAAAGACCCCATCCGGGGATCTTCGGCATAAATTCTATCAAAACGAGGACAGCAAGTCGACTACATAAGATATATAAGGGGGGGGGGGGGGTCTCTGTAAAAAAAGAGAAGGCTCCGCACGTGCAAGGAGAAAGGGACGTCGACAGGGAGGGTGAAAAATAATAAGGGGGCAACTCAGCAAAGGCCAAACGTGTGACAGTCCCGACACAAGCCCATTGACCCAATGGGTCGTGGGAGGCCAAGGAGGAAATTAGTCACAAGGCCAGGGCACTCAAGGGAGTGTCTCGAAAGGGTAAAAAAAAAACAGATTCGATCTCCATGGTAGCGCCTAGCGAGGGGAGATCAAGGAAGTCCAACGGTGATACAAACACGAACTCAGGGTAAACTAGACATGGGACTAGCAATCAGCATAAAAAAAAAAAATTAAAGTGGGGACACATCATACAAATTAGGCAGTGGGGTAAAGTCGGGCACAGGGAAACAGCGAGCACTGCTACCGGAGAAAGTTCAGTCCCCGTCTCGTCTCGAGTCCTGCCCTGGATAATATCGGCCACGCCTCCGCGGGGTCCGTGAGGACATGCAGAAAGTTTCCTATAGACTCTTCCAAGGAGCCCACCAGACCCCAGCGATATCTGGCTCCCCTCAAGCGGAGAAAGGCAGTCACCTCCCTGAATCGACGACGTGCCAGTAGGGTCACAAGAGGCAAATCTCGATACAGCAGGAGCTTCGATCCCTCGAAACGCACCACCTCCTTTGCTCCCGGGGCCGTCATGAGCTTCGTCTGAGTCGCCACATCCACTGCAATCGCCACAGCATCCCTTGAGGCATCAGAAGGGGCGGTCGCGGCCTTCTTTATCCGGTAGACCGAGGTGAACATGGCTGGGGTCTCCAGAGATGGACCCACAACCTGACTTCCCAAGCGATTCACATACTGGAGGAGGGTCGTCTCAGGAATCGACTCCGGAATACCCTGGATACGAATGTTCCGTCTACGGTGTCTAGATTCCAATGTCTCCACCGACCTAGACAGAAGAGCAACCTGCGTTCATAATTCTTCCACTTGTGTCACCAGGTGTGTATGTGTTGTCACCAACTCAGCGGATTGCACCTTCATCTCTTGAACCTGAGTACGCACCTCTGCTACCTCCGTTCGCATTGCAGTCACCTCTGCCCTCCACACTGATCTCATTTCGTCCATAAATTTGCAGAGGTCACCCTTCGTGGATGGAAGCGTGTCATCACCAGCTATGCCATGATGGTCAGGGTTGCGGGTAAGCAAAGAGGGCGAGACAAGTATCGATCGCCTCTGAGATCCATCTTGACGGGGTCTGGTCGGGGTCCCCTGCACCAGCTTAGACTCTGAACAGCGAGAAACCGCTGGAGAAGAGTCGCCGTCCGAGGAAGAGGACTCCTCCCCAGAGCCCTGCTGCACAACAGCGGCAACCGGCTGAACGAGACGGGTCCTTTCCTGATCCTCCGCCTGTAATTTGCGTTTGGCCTGGGCTCTCTTCCGAGCAGCACTGCCAGGTTTCTTCAGCGTTGTCGTGGTAGGCGTTGCGGTAAGATCAGGCTGCCCACTTATTCCTCGTATAGGCCAGTAACAGTCTCCCTCATCCGACGATCTGGAGCCCTGCGGGAAAGTCAGTGAGGAAGCCCCAAGTCCTGAAGTAGAACCCCCCCCCCCCCTGCAAAGCCTCACGAATGTCCCTCTGACGGGCACCTTCTGCCCGGGCCAGTTTCTGGATGGATTTCTTACCCATCCCGACGTGGTTGAGTCAGAAGCACGTGTCGTCACCAGAGCCTCCGTGGATCTTGCAGTGTAGTAGGCCGCACTACTAGGCCTAGATGGAAGCGGTCAGGAAATGTGCCTGGAAATCGTTTCGGGGGGTGCACAGCTGCGGCAGACCTCTGTCCCCAGCTATGAGTGTGGCAAAAGGCTGGCCGGAACCCAATAAATCCTCAATAAAACGGCGATAAAACAGCGGAGCTCAGGAACATGCGGCTACTCACATCGGCGGTCAAAAATTGTAAAAAATGTAAAATCTAGGTAGCCCGCTACGGTTCACCCGAGAAAAATTGTAAAAATTGTAGAGTTTGTAAAATAAAAGGAGCAACAAAGTCCCGAAAAATTAATTGAAGGAATACTCCGCTTTCCCCGCAGAGGCAAGGACGAATCCCCTCCACCAGTTTACTGTGAGCGTCCCACTGAAGGTTTACTGGGCCAGGCCACATGGAGAAGAGGCTGGTTATCACTCCTCCGGTGTGGGCAGGGGACAGGAATATTTCCCCTCGCAGGGTGTCCTGGCGGTGGATGCCACAATCTCTCCGGATACCTCCTAAAGGCGCCGGACCGAGGAGAGGACCAATTCCCGTCTGACCTCTCAGCAGGTCAGGTAGGGGCTGCTATAGGCCGTGGCACGTGGCGGTGCCGTTGGTCTATAAAGATTCTGGCCTGTACGATGAGTGAGGGCGCTGGGCGTATCAAGCATGTGGGCAGCCAATTACCTCTCCACTTCCACTCTGCGCCGGTGAGTAGACAACCGTCCCAGCCCGAGGAAACCAATGTCCGAGCACCCAGATGGAAACACGGGTATCGCGACGGACAAAACTCGACCCTGGCTCCGTTTGCGGCGTAGGCCTGAAAAATGTCCGGTGTCACTTCAAAGTCATCAGGGGGGTTCTAGCTGCCCACAACCCCCTCCGCACTGTTCCAGGGGATAAGGCAGCAGGTTTCAGGACAGGAAGCAATAATGTAATCCCACAGAAATCAAAAAGTGAGAGGAGATGTGCAGGAGCTATGGTGAAGCACGTCTTGTCTACTTGGCAGTCAGCCACGCCCCCCCTCATCTAATTTTTAAACGTTATAATATTTGAAACAAGTGTCTGTGTGTCTCTGTGTGTCTCTGTGTGTCTCTGTGTGTCTCTGTGTGTGTCTGTGTGTGTCTGTGTGTGTCTGTGTGTGTCTGTGTTTTACACATCCCAGCAATTCAGAGAGCTGCGTCGCAGAGCCCATGTGCTGCTTTTTTCTTTATACTGTATTTAATATTCTTCATATTTACTATATATTGCTGTCTTTAGTCTTAATGTTGATATTTTGCAGTTTTTATTGTAAATTTACAATAAAATGCATTTTCTTTTCTGGTGATCTTTTTATTGCAGTGGATTTTTCTAATATTTACTTATTTATTTTATCATTATTTCTATTGTTTTTATTTACCTGTAAGCTCCTGAAATGGCTACAGGCTGATATTAAGGATACTCGCAGCTGAGCCAGTCCCTCCCTTGACTCTGATTTCTGCTGCCCATGTGAGGGCCTGACCAGAAATACCTCCAGTATGTCTCTCTTCCCCCCCCCCCTTGGTGGTCCGGGTGCTCATCACCCTGTGCCCCCCCACAGGCTTTAAAATGAGGGACTCATTAAATCAAGTCTCTGCGCGATAAGCTGGGAGCTCTGGATCCGTGCGTGGGCCTTCAGAAGTTTCTAAACCGTTCTGACACGTCGGCTCGTCTGTCTCTGCTTGGACGGGTCCCACCTGGATGCCGGGGTGAGCGGCGGCGCAGTAAATTCACACCTAGTCTCTCTCCTTGCGGTCTCTGCGGTTGTAGCTTTTGGCCCGTTGGCCCCGCCTGCGGTTGTAGCTTTTGGCCCGTTGGCCCCGCCTGCGGTTGTAGCTTTTGGCCCGTTGGCCCCGCCTGCGGTTGTAGCTTTTGGCCCGTTGGCCCCGCCTGCGGTTGTAGCTTTTGGCCCGTTGGCCCCGCCTGCGGTTGTAGCTTTTGGCCCGTTGGCCCCGCCTGCGGTTGTAGCTTTTGGCCCGTTGGCCCCGCCTGCGGTTGTAGCTTTTGGCCCGTTGGCCCCGCTGCGGTTGTAGCTTTTGGCCCGTTGGCCCCGCTGCGGTTGTAGCTTTTGGCCCGTTGGCCCCGCTGCGGTTGTAGCTTTTGGCCCCGCTTGTAGCTTTTGGCCCCGCTTGTAGCTTTTGGCCCCGCTTGTAGCTTTTGGCCCCGCTGCGCTTGTAGCTTTTGGCCCGTTGGCCCCGCCTGCGCTTGTAGCTTTTGGCCCGTTGGCCCCGCCTGCGCTTGTAGCTTTTGGCCCATTGGCCCCGCCTGCGCTTGTAGCTTTTGGCCCGTTGGCCCCGCCTGCGCTTGTAGCTTTTGGCCCGTTGGCCCCGCCTGCGCTTGTAGCTTTTGGCCCGTTGGCCCCGCCTGCGCTTGTAGCTTTTGGCCCGTTGGCCCCGCCTGCGCTTGTAGCTTTTGGCCCGTTGGCCCCGCCTGCGCTTGTAGCTTTTGGCCCGTTGGCCCCGCCTGCGCTTGTAGCTTTTGGCCCGTTGGCCCCGCCTGCGCTTGTAGCTTTTGGCCCGTTGGCCCCGCCTGCGCTTGTAGCTTTTGGCCCGTTGGCCGCCTGCGCTTGTAGCTTTTGGCCCGTTGGCCCCGCTGCGGTTGTAGCTTTTGGCCCCGCTTGTAGCTTTTGGCCCCGCTTGTAGCTTTTGGCCCCGCTGCGCTTGTAGCTTTTGGCCCGTTGGCCCCGCCTGCGCTTGTAGCTTTTGGCCCGTTGGCCCCGCCTGCGCTTGTAGCTTTTGGCCCGTTGGCCCCGCCTGCGCTTGTAGCTTTTGGCCCGTTGGCCCCGCCTGCGCTTGTAGCTTTTGGCCCGTTGGCCCCGCCTGCGCTTGTAGCTTTTGGCCCGTTGGCCCCGCCTGCGCTTGTAGCTTTTGGCCCGTTGGCCCCGCCTGCGCTTGTAGCTTTTGGCCCGTTGGCCCCGCCTGCGCTTGTAGCTTTTGGCCCGTTGGCCCCGCCTGCGCTTCTAGCTTTTGGCCCGTTGGCCCCGCCTGCGCTTCTAGCTTTTGGCCCGTTGGCCCCGCCTGCGCTTCTAGCTTTTGGCCCCGCTTGTAGCTTTTGGCCCCGCTGCGCTTGTAGCTCTTGGCCCCTTGGGCACTGCACATGGCTCCAGCGGACCATTCACTTAACTCTCTTCCCGCGAGTCCTTTCACCCTTCGTGGTGAGATGGGAGAAGCGGTAATATGAACTCTTGGAGAAAGACAAAGCTCCGGGTTGTTTTGTAAAGTTGGGGGACCCCGGGAATCCTGCGAGCCCCCCTGGTCTCGTCTCATTGTGAGATTAATAATTGGATTTCAGCCAGTTTGTCCGTGGCGTCTGGGAACGTGCGCAGAGGGGGGGGGGGGTCTCACGGAAATCGCTTACATTGCGAAAAACCATGACAAGGCCAAGAGAGGAGACAAAGAAACCGCGGCCCTCCGACCTCGTCAACCGTAACCCCGACAGAGCCCGCTCACACGGAACGAGAACAATTGGCGCGCGCCGGCCGCGTCCGTGAGACTGTATGCAAATGGCCCGCGAGGGAAACGATGGATTCAGGGTCAATTAGACGCACAAAATCACACGTACAAACATTGTTTTCCAAAAACGGCTAAAATACATTTCCAGCTTTTATTTTTGAGCAAAAACAATTAAACCCGAAAATTAGGAAGGAATTTTATAAAACCGTCTGAGCTTTTGTTTTTCTCTCTTTTTTTTTTTTTTTTTTTTAATACGAAGTTTCATATTTTAATATGAAAAACGTCACTTTTTTTCACTTTCCTCCCAAAAAGGGTCGGAAACATCCTCACACATTACTGGCGCTGATGTTTTTTTTTTTTTTTTTTTGTCGTGTGAACTGTTCCCAGAATGCACTGCAGCCATAATCTGTTGGTTCTTTTCTCGTTCTTTTGTGGCGTCTTCAGATTCGGGTCGTACGAGTCGCTGAGCGTCCCCGGGCAGGAAGATGCACGTCGCAGGAAGCGGGGACGTCTTGCCGCAGTGTTAGAGTGCGAGCTCTCTGGTCTAGGCAGGTCTCTGTGACGTGTGTATGGCGTTTCCAGGCTCGCGCTGACCTCTCCTCTCCAGGGTTCAAAGACACAGGCATGAAATGGATTTTGGGAGGAGGAGGCGGGGGGCACACCAGAAGGGGGGGGACGACGACACCAGACTGTCTGCCGGAGAGGTCAAACAAACGAAGCATGAGAAGAGCCAGATCAGCGGGAAGACCTCCAGGTCACCCGCGCTCATGAATCAAACCAGCACCTGGGGGACATCAACACCGGCCAGGACCTCATGGCCTGCTCTTCCTTATCCCCCCTCCCCGGTATCCCTTCCAAAATACACAAAGCTGAATCTCTGAGGACGGGTAACAGGGCGACTGGTGCTACGGGCTGGGTTTATAGGGGGGGGGGCTGTACCTCTCAAAAAAACATCACCAATTACTTTTTGTATTTTTTTTGTTTCGTCAAACTGAACCCCCTGTTTCCCAGCTCCATTCGGCGCAAGTGTCGGAGGTGGTACACGCGGGTTTGGGTCGTAATCCTAACAGAACAAGTGCCCAACACAGACAACTCCCCAACATCCGATATCCCGATGGACAGAGTGCCTGACGGCCAACTGCCCGACATTCCCGATCTCCCGAACCCCCTGGGATTTTGGAAGTCGGAAAGTTGGCTGTTGGGCACTTGGTCCATCGGGATGTTGGGAAGTCTGTCGTTGGAGTTGTCTGTCGGGAAATTGGCCGTCAGGATGTTGGCATTCAGGAACCTGGAAGTCTGGATTTTGTTCGGCACCCGGGAAACGCCTAGCGACCCCTGAGTGTTGGAGAGCGGCTCTGCGTCGTCACTGCTCGCGCTCAGCTGCTCTCATGATGCCCTCCTAAAAGCTGCATCGTCCTAGAACATGTGCGTTTCACTCCCAGCTGTATGGATGGAATCGGGAGCCGTATCCGTCATCCCGGTGGTTTTTCTTGTATTTTGTCCCCTATTAGTCCGGTGTCTGTCCTGCAGGAATAACACCAGAAAACCTCCCGGATGGGTTTTATCCCACGGCCGGATACATTGACACATCATTCTGGAGCTAGTAAACGGTGTGGGAGCCCTGGGCCCCCCTCCATCCGGGAGCCCTGGGCCCCCCTCCATCCGGGAGCCCTGGGCCCCCCTCAATCCGGGAGCCCGGGGCCCCCCTCAATCCGGGAGCCCTGGGCCCCCTCCATCCGGGCAAAGTTTATTTTGCAACTTTTTTTTATAGGCTAGTTCAGGAGCCGGAGGTACATCCAACCCCCCCCCCCGCCTGTGGGTCCCTGGGATTTTTGGGGGTCTCTTGTTTGCTGTGCGCCCCCGCGGTTATACAGAGGATATTGCTAGCACTTCGCTGCTGCCTTTGTCTCATTCTGAGCGCAGTTAGGTCGCGGTGATACAGAGCAGGGACGGACACTGCGGGATTATGCGTATGAGATACAATAAGGGGATAAAGGGTAAAAATAGAGAGCCGCACGTTGCCCCCCCCCCCCCCGGCTCAGATCATTACAACAAACCCAGGGCAGAGCTCTAAGCCCAGAGCCGCCGCGCTGGACGCGTTTATCTGTCACACGGGAGGGGTCCGGGACGAGCAGAAAGGCCTCGCAAATTTATCATTTCTATAGCGCCAACAGATTCCGCAGCGCTTTACAATAACCAAACATAAGATTGAGACGAGAGGTGTAGAGGGCTCTGTTCCTAGGAGCTTACAATCTAGAACAATGTTTGCCACTCCTGGATCTGGGCACATCGGCTCCGTTTCCCCGGGCACACTGGGCTTGCTTTGTTTTCGTGTCGTTGCTGTTTTGTTTGCTTTTCTATTTCTTTGCTTTCATTTTTGTTTCGCTGGTTTTGTTTTCAAGGTGTTGCCGCTTTTTGTTTGTTTTTGTTTCGGTGTTTGCTATTTTGTTTTGTGCGGGTTGTTTTTGCTTTGAGTTTCAGACTGGTTTTCGTTCTAGTGTTTTTTTTTATGCTTTTTGGTTCGTGTTCATTGCTTTACTATAAATGTATCTGTTTTGTCTTGCTGCTCTGTGGCTTTATTTTCATGACTTGCTTATGCTTTGCTTTTTGGATCTTCCTACCTCTCTTGGTTTGCTGCTTTGTGCTTTTTGTTCTGGGTTTTGTCTTTGCTGCTTTGGTATCTGGGCTTGATGTTTTTGTCTTGCTGCTGGGTTGAAGTTTTTGTTTTTTTTTCACAGCTGATTTGTGATCCTGCTTTGTTCTCTGGGTTTGTTTTTGGGGTTTTTGTCTTGTTGCGTTGCCGTCTCTTTTTATGTCTTGCTATCTGGGGTTTCCTGTTTTTTCGCTTTGTGCTTTTGTTATGGTTGTGGTTTGTGTCCTTTCTTTGCTCCCTGGGTTTACTATGGGTTTTTTTTTCCCTTGAGCTTTTTCCTGCTGAATCCTCCATCCCTTCCCACGTGACCTCCGCTGTGGATAATGGGCTGAATCCTCCATCCCTTCCCGCGTGACCTCCGCTGCGGATAATGGGCTGAATCCTCCATCCCTTCCCGCGTGACCTCCGCTGCGGATAATGGGCAGAATCCTCCATCCCTTCCCGCGTGACCTCCGCTGCGTATAATGGGCTGAATCCTCCATCCCTTCCCGCGTGACCTCCGCTGCGGATAATGGGCTGAATCCTCCATCCCTTCCCGCGTGACCTCCGCTGCGGATAATGGGCTGAATCCTCCATCCCTTCCCGCGTGACCTCCGCTGCGGATAATGGGCAGAATCCTCCATCCCTTCCCGCGTGACCTCCGCTGCGGATAATGGTCTGAATCCTCCATCCCTTCCCGCGTGACCTCCGCTGCGGATAATGGTCTGAATCCTCCATCCCTTCCCGCGTGACCTCCGCTGCGGATAATGGTCTGAATCCTCCATCCCTTCCCGCGTGACCTCCGCTGCGGATAATGGTCTGAATCCTCCAGCCCTTCCCGCGTGACCTCCGCTGCGGATAATGGGCTGAATCCTCCAGCCCTTCCCGCTTGACCTCCGCTGCGGATAATGGTCTGAATCCTCCATCCCTTCCCGCGTGACCTCCGCTGCGGATAATGGTCTGAATCCTCCATCCCTTCCCGCGTGACCTCCACGTGACCTCCGCTGCGGATAATGGGCAGAATTTTTGTCTTTGCTCACTTTTTTAGCTTTCTTGCGGTATAGGTGAGATCATTGCGTTCCCCAATCGCCGCCGCAGTGGTTTCTTGGAGACGAGAAGGTACTGTTCTACAGGATCTTCCGACCCCAGACCGGTTTAAATGTCAGAAGCCCCACCCACCGCGCATAAACCAACGCGTTCCACTATATGGACCCTCTCTGGCTTTCAGATTCTTATTTAATAAGACGTAATGGATAAGAAATGGGTTTGCTGTGGGGTGTACCCTGCGCCACGCTATGTTACGTGTCTCGTAATAATCCCTGGCGCCTGCATTCCGCGCGCCCCGCGTTTTCCAGGAATCCTCATGGGGGTCTTTATATTGTAAATGTCACTCGGTGGACACAGGATCCTGGATGTAACGACGTCCTGTGACAGAACGCAGGAGCCCCGGGCTCTGGATATTTAGAATAAAACATGTGTACGCTGCGAGCTGGACGTATATATGTCATTACTCATCTGGCGTAGCAGGGTGCTGGGAATACGCTGCGAATTTATGTCTGGGAAGGGATCAGCGTCGAGTCATTTAGTCATTTACTTTCCTTCCTAGAAATTGCTCTGCAGTGTTTTTGGTTTTTTTTTAAGGTGTGTGTGTGCCCCTTTTTTTTCTCTTTGCGGATCATAACTTGTTAAACAAGGCGCTTCTGTCGTTTTTGTATCTATTGTACAGAACTGCGGAATATGTTGGTGCTTCCTAGATTATTTTTTTTTCTATTCTGTGCGCGCGCCTCTTGCTCTCTGTGCGCGCGCCTCTTGCTCTCTGTGCGCGCGCCTCTTGCTCTCTGTGCGCGCGCCTCTTGCTCTCTGTGCGCGCGCGCCTCTTGATCTCTGTGCGCGCGCGCCTCTTGATCTCTGTGCGCGCGCGCTCTTGATCTCTGTGCGCGCGCCTCTTGATCTCTGTGCGCGCGCCTCTTGATCTCTGTGCGCGCGCCTCTTGATCTCTGTGCGCGCGCCTCTTGATCTCTGTGCGCGCGCCTCTTGATCTCTGTGCGCGCGCCTCTTGATCTCTGTGCGCGCGCCTCTTGATCTCTGCGCGCGTGCCTCTTGATCTCTGCGCGCGCGCCTCTTGCTCTCTGTGCGCGCGCGCCTCTTGCTCTGTGCGCGCGCGCCTCTTGCTCTCTGTGCGCGCGCGCCTCTTGCTCTCTGTGCGCGCGCGCCTCTTGCTCTCTGTGCGCGCGCGCCTCTTGCTCTCTGTGCGCGCGCGCCTCTTGCTCTCTGTGCGCGCGCCCCTCTTGCTCTCTGTGCGCGCGCCCCTCTTGCTCTCTGTGCGCGCGCGCCCCTCTTGCTCTCTGTGCGCGCGCGCCCCTCTTGCTCTCTGTGCGCGCGCGCCCCTCTTGCTCTCTGTGCGCGCGCGCCCCTCTTGCTCTCTGTGCGCGCGCGCCCCTCTTGCTCTCTGTGCGCGCGCGCCCCTCTTGCTCTCTGTGCGCGCGCGCCCCTCTTGCTCTCTGTGCGCGCGCGCCCTCTTGCTCTCTGTGCGCGCGCGCCCCTCTTGCTCTCTGTGCGCGCGCGCCCCTCTTGCTCTCTGTGCGCGCGCGCCCCTCTTGCTCTCTGTGCGCGCGCGCCCCTCTTGCTCTCTGTGCGCGCGCGCCCCTCTTGCTCTCTGTGCGCGCGCGCGCCCTCTTGCTCTCTGTGCGCGCGCGCCCCTCTTGCTCTCTGTGCGCGCGCGCCCCTCTTGCTCTCAGCGGTGTGTGTGTTTGTGTAAGCCGTGTCCTCCCAGACCTGAGGGGACAATAAAACGCAGCCCGAGCTGTAATGACACAGGGTGTTCCTGTGGGGAGGGCCTTGCCTGCGCGCACACGCACACACACACACACACACACACATACACACACACATACACATACACATACACATACACATACACATACACATACACATACACATACACATACACATACACACCGCCTTTTACCCCATTTATTTGCAGAGTATTTTGAGATTTCCCTTTCTGTGTCAAGTGTTTATTACAGAGAAAGCGGCTCCCCCGCTCTGCACTCGCTCTGCTCCTGCTCTGCACTCCACACATCTCAGAGGCTGAGGGGGATACCAAGTTTAACCCTTTCCGGGTAGGATACATAAATAGTGCTGCCGCACTGTATGACAGAGGGATCCTGAGAAAATCGTCCCCTCCATCGCTGTAGGGACCCGAACGCTCATGTTCTGGCATTAGGATAAAACGCTCTGTCCTGGGATTGGCTGGGCACATACAGCCGGTCCTGCGGCCTGACACGTCTGGATTTACAGGACGGAACAGAATAGTTTTACTTCAGCTGGATTCTCCAAAAAGTCATTAAAGTTTGCGCCGACGTGGATGATCCTGTGTTTTCAGTCATACGCACACACACGTACACACACGCACACGTACACACACGCACACGTACACACACGCACACGTACACACACGCACACGTACACACACGCACACGTACACACACGCACACGTACACACACGCACACGTACACACACGCACACGTACACACACACACACCTTATACACAGAATAATTAAACTAATTACAAAAATAAAAAATCCTTTTCCTTTTTATAGACTTTTTGTAATTGTGTATATAAATTGGTGTATACGCCTTTTTTCTCTCTCATAGTGTATATACAGTTATACATATACCGGGGCTGTATGGAGGTGCTTCGGGCTGCGCCGGCTCCTCACACGCTAAATAAGTTTTCGGGGAATTGATTCCTCCATTAATCAGTCGCCGTTAATTACCCCGGGCTCGTTAAGGATCCCCCTGTCCGCCAGTCTCAGGTTAATTCCGTAAACACAGGGCAGCGCTTCCTCCGCCGCTTTGACATTTCTTTTGACGGGGAAATCATCCATCGGGGGGGGGGGGGGTGTGTCACTCCAAATGCCATGTTTTAACGAGACCCCCCCCCAAAGGGCTGAGCAGGACAGCGCTGCGGTGTGTGTGTGTGTTTATTTATAATTTATGTAATACTAGTTGTAAAGCCTGCCCAGAGGGCAGTCTATTGTGGATATACTGCCCCTGCTCATGGATACTGCCCCAGCTCGTGGATATTGCCCCAGCACGTGGATACTGCCCCAGCACGTGGATATTGCCCCAGCACGTGGATATTGCCCCAGCTCGTGGATATTGCCCCAGCACGTGGATACTGCCCCAGCACGTGGATACTGCCCCAGCACGTGGATACTGCCCCAGAACGTGGATACTGCCCCAGCACGTGGATACTGCCCCAGCACGTGGATACTGCCCCAGCACGTGGATATTTCCCCAGCACGTGCATATTGCCCCAGCACGTGGATATTGCCGCAGCACGTGTATACTGCCCCAGCTCGTGGCTACTGCCCCAGCACGTGGATACTGCCCCAGCACGTGGATATTGCCCCAGCACGTGGATATTGCCCCAGCACGTGGATATTGCCCCAGCACGTGGATATTGCCCCAGCTCGTGGATACTGCCCTAGCACGTGGATATTGCCCCAGCACGTGGATATTGCCCCAGCTCGTGGATACTGCCCCAGCTCGTGGATACTGCCCCCAGCTCCTGGATATTGCCCAGCACGTGGATACTGCCCCAGCACGTGGATACTGCCCCAGCACGTGGATACTGCCCCAGCACGTGGATACTGCCCCAGCACGTGGATACTGCCCCAGCTCGTGGATATTGCCCCAGCACTGGATACTGCCCCAGCACGTGGATATTGCCCCAGCACGTGGATTGATACTGCCCCAGCACGTGGATTGATACTGCCCCAGCACGTGGATACTGCCCCAGCACGTGGATGGATACTGCCCCAGCACGTGGATACTGCCCCAGCTCGTGGATACTGCCTCAGCTCGTGGATACTGCCCAGCACGTGGATACTGCCCCAGCACGTAGGATACTGCCCCAGCACGTGGATATACTGCCCCAGCACGTAGATACTGCCCCAGCACGTGGATACTGCCCCAGCACGTGGATACTGCCCCAGCACGTGGATACTGCCCCAGCACGTGGATACTGCCCCAGCACGTGGATACTGCCCCAGCACGTGGATACTGCCCCAGCACGTGGATACTGCCCCAGCACGTGGATACTGCCCCAGCACGTGGATACTGCCAGCACATGGATATTGCCCCAGCACATGGATTGATACTGCCCCAGCACGTGGATACTGCCCCAGCACGTGGATACTGCCCCAGCACGTGGATGGATACTGCCCCAGCACGTGGATACTGCCCCAGCTCGTGGATACTGCCCCAGCTCGTGGATACTGCCCAAGCTCGTGGATACTGCCCAAGCTCGTGGATATTGCCCCAGCTCGTGGATATTGCCCCAGCTCGTGGATACTGCCCCCAGCTCGTGGATACTGCCCCCAGCTCGTGGATATTGGCCCAGCTCGTGGATACTGCCCCAGCTCGTGGATATCGCCCCAGCACGTGGATATCGCCCCCCCCCGCTCGTGGATATGGCCCCCCGCTCGTGGATATGGCCCCCCCGCTCGTGGATATGGCCCCCCCGCTCGTGGATATACTCACCTACATCGGCCCTCCAGCGATGGCGGTCCCGCGTCCCGCTTCCAGCGTCCTCTCTCGCTCCGTTGGTCGCCGGAATGACGTCACGAAAGCCTTTGACCCCCGGGGTCAAAGGCTTTCGTGACGTCATTCCGGCGAACAACGGAGCGAGAGAGGACGCTGGAAGCGGGACCGCCATCGCTGGAGGAGCTAAGGGCCGATGTAGGTGAGTATGTGTAGGCAACATCCCCCTACATTGGCCCGGAGCCTCAGCGGTGGCTGTCGTAGGCTGCTCGGCCGGCCTCCAGGCTTAGGCGAGCCCCCGGCTCGGCTGGGCCTGTAGGCCCAAGCCAAGCCGGGGGCTCGCCTGAGCCTGGAGGCCGGCCGAGCAGCCTGCGACAGCCGGAGGACAGTCACCGCTGGAGCTCAGGGCTAATGTAGGTGAGTATGTGCTCTCCACACCCACCCTGCTTACTCGGCCGGTATCCAAGCTTAGGCGAGCCCCCGGCTTGGGCCTAGAGGCCCAGCAGAGCCGGGGACTCGCCTGAGCATGGAGGCCGGTCGAGTTGCATGCTCGGCCGTCCTCCAGGCTCAGGTGAGTCCCTGGCTCGGCTGGGCCTCTAGGCCCAAGCCAAGCCGGGGGCTCGCCTGAGCCTGGATGCCGACCAAGCTTAGGCGAGCCCCCGGCTTGGCGTGGGCCTAGAGGCCCAGCCGAGCCAGGGACTCGCCTGAGCCTGGAGGACGCCCGAGCATGCAACTCGACCGGCCTCCATGCTCAGGCGAGTCCCCGGCTCGGCAGGGCCTCTAGGCCCAAGCCAAGCCGGGGGCTCGCCTAAGCTTGGATACCGGCCGAGCAAGCAGGGTGTGTGTGTGTGTGTGTGTGTGGAGCACATACTCACCTACATCGGCCTCGAGTCCTCCACCGGTTCCACACATACTCACCGACATCGGCCCTTAGCTCCTCCAGCGATGGCGGTCCCGCTTGCAGCATCCTCTCTCTCTCCGTTGCTCGCCAGGATGACGTCACGAAAGCCTTTGACCCCCCCGGGGTCAAAGGCTTTCGTGACGTCATTCCGGCGAGCAACGGAGAGAGGATGCTGCAAGCGGGACCGCCATCGCTGGAGGAGCTAAGGGCCGATGTTGGTGAGTATGTGTTAGGCAACATCGGCCCTGAGCTCCAGCGGTGACCTCCTCCGGCCGAGCAGGCTGCTCGGCCGGCCTCTACGCTTAGGCGAGTCCCCGGCTCGGCTGGGCCTGTAGGCCCAAGCCAAGCCGGGGGCTCGCCTAAGCCTAGAGGCCCGCCGAGCAGCCAGCGGCAGCTGGAGGAGGTCTCCGCTGGAGCTCAGGGCCGATTTTGGGGTGTATTTTTTGGGAACTTCGGCCCCGATCCTCCAGCGGTGACCTCCTCTGGCTGCCGCTGGCTGCTCGGCGGGCCTCTAGGCTTAGGCGAGTCCCCGGCTCGGCTGGGCCTGTAGGCCCAAACCGAGCCGGGGGCTCGCCTAAGCCTAGAGGCCCGCCGAGCAGCCAGAGGAGGTCTCCGCTGGAGCTCAGGGTCGATTTTGGGGTGTATTTGTTTGGGAACTTCGGCCCCGATCCTCCAGCGGTGACCTTCTCCGGCTGCCGCTGGCTGCTCGGCGGGCCTCTAGGCTTAGGCGAGTCCCCGGCTCGGCTGGCCTGTAGGCCCAAACCGAGCCGGGGGCTCGCCTGAGCCTGGAGGGCAGCCGGAGGACGGTCACCGCTGGAGGATCGGGGCATCTGGCCGTGTAAAACACGGGTAGCTGCGCGCGGCTCGTGCCGTTTTTTTTTTTTTTTTCACGCGGCCGGCACGCGCAGCTACCTGTGTGTTCTAACGGCCGCTTTCAAATGTCCGTCGCGCATGCGCAGTAGGGTTTTGGCGACGGACAGTTTTTAGCTTATCCTTTTATAGTATAGATAGATGTGTATGTTTTTAGAGAACTTTTTTCTGTTAGAGCGTAGTGCTGGTATACCAAGGCGCTGTACAAACGAGAAAAGCGCCGCCTTTACTTTCTATTAATGGAATAATTATTGCTCAGGTTTTATACTGCGTCATAAAATGTGTTGTATGGCACCAACAGTTTCCGCAACGTTGCACAAAAACAAAGGGAAGAAGACACAAAGAAGCAGAGGCTGGAGAGAAGAGGGACCCTGTGCATAGGAGCTTACAATCTAGAGAGATCCCAGGAGCTTTCCATTTACATATATTGCCCCTTTAAAGCCGCGTTTCCCAAACCTGTCCTCGGGACCCTCTAACAGGACAGGTTTTAAGGATCACCTTGGGGAAATGCAGACAGAATCCTGCAATCACTGAGCAGCAAAAAATCATATCCCCTGCGCTGTGCTTCACATATCCTGCAAACCTGGCCTGTTAGGGGACCTGAGGACAGGTTTGAAAATGAAATCGCAGCCACCGGGAAAATGAAATCCCGTCATGATGCCTTTTTCAGGTTCACACTGAGAAATGGCTCGCATTGGTGGCTAGTAGGAGCCGTCTCTGCCCCCCCTGCTCCTCATTGGGGGGCAACATCAGACTGCTCAGATAACCTGTGGGGGGCACCTTCCCGTAACTTCAGTCAGCGCTCCCCGAAAAGCTTTTGTATTAATAAAATGATGTAACCCCCCCCCCCCCAACAAAATCCCTTCTCGGGATAATTCAACCCCCCCCCCCATCCTTACTGCTTCCATGACTGAGGATAGTGGGATTTGAGGTCATTGCAGCTTCTTTCATATTGCCAGGAGGTGCCCTTATTTCTCTCCCCCACCTCTCATTTAACTGGCCTTCCCTAAATTTTTTTGCCCTGTCCCCTCTTTTTTTTTTCTGCCCCACCCCCACTTTTCCTACCCTGCCCCTCACTTTTTTTTATTGCCCCGCCCCCTCATTTAATCCCTGTATTTTCTTTTCCTTAAACCTGTGAGGGCCGCACTCGATAACCCAGGCCTGACTCTATTACATCACTGCGTGCACAAACTAAATCCCACGTCGCCGCGTGCACAAACTAAATCCCACGTCACCCTGTGCACAAACTAAATCCCACGTCGCCCTGTGCACGAACTAAATCCCACGTCGCCCCGTGCACAAACTAAATCCCACGTCGCCGTGTGCACAAACTAAATCCCACGTCGCCGCGTGCACAAACTAAATCCCACGTCGCCGTGTGCACAAACTAAATCCCACGTCGCCGCGTGCACAAACTAAATCCCACGTCGCCGTGTGCACAAACTAAATCCCACGTCGCCCCGTGCACAAACTAAATCCCACGTCGCCGTGTGCACAAACTAAATCCCACGTCGCCGCGTGCACAAACTAAATCCCACGTCGCCGCGTGCACAAACTAAATCCCACGTCGCCGCGTGCACAAACTAAATCCCACGTCGCCGCGTGCACAAACTAAATCCCACGTCGTAATTTTTAGAGTTTCACCTGTATATAACCTGTATATGACTGTTCACAGGTTGTGTCGGACGGGCTCTCGTCTTCGTATAACACTTTATCATGTGATCTGGGGAGTCGCGGGGGGGGGGGGTGCTGAACGCACGCGTACCCTGGGTTTTGCGCCCCTGTGGTTTTACTTCAGCGATTGCTTCACCACAAGCAAACAACCAATGTTTCCCGCAGAGCTCCGCGCTTTGATACTCTGTAAAGGGTCACGAGGCGTCGCAGTCAAGTGATGTGATTTAGGGCGCCCCCCGCTGGCGTTTTGGGTCGGGGGGGGGAGGTGGCAGATGCCGCTTGTTTCAGGATAATTTGTGGGCTCATGGTTCTCAATGTGATCCTGGCTGTTTCTGGCCGGGTCGAGAGATTACGTAGTGTGTGTGGTGTAAGTATGTCGGGGGGGGGGGGTATTCGCATGTCGCTGCCATCTGTGCCGCTCTATTGTTCCCTTAACAAAGGGAGCGAGCATGGAGGCCTCTGCCTTTCAATGGGCAGTGATTAACTTTGGGCACGGGGCCTCCCCCAGCGTGGATCAGGGGATCAACCCGTCTCAGTGGCGAGACCCAAATAATATCCCCAGCGTCCTGAAATAAGCTCCAAAAAGCACAGAGACCCTCCGTGAAGCCCGATCATTTGTAACCTTTCATACGCTGCATGTTAGAATGCAATTATTAATGTCTTTAGAATGTAGCAACGTCAGGAAAGCGGCAGAATGCGGGGCTGCAGCGGGGGCCGTTAGAATGCGGGGCTGCGGCGGGGACCATTGGAATGCGGGGCTGCGACGGGGGCCGTTAGAATGCGGGGCTGCAGCGGGGGCCGTTAGAATGCGGGGCTGCAGCGGGGGCCGTTAGCAATGCGGGGCTGCGGCCGTTAGCAATGCGGGGCTGCGGCGGGGACCGTTGGAATGCGGGGCTGCGGCGGGGACCGTTGGAATGCGGGGCTGCGGTGGGGGCTGTTAGCATGCGGGGCCGCGGTCGTTAAAATGCGGGGCTGCGGCGGGGACCGTTGGAATGCGGGGCTGCGGCGGGGACCGTTGGAATGCGGGGCTGCGGCGGGGGCCGTTGGAATGCGGGGCTGCGGCGGGGACCGTTGGAATGCGGGGCTGCGGCGGGGGCCGTTGGAATGCGGGGCTGCGGCGGGGACCGTTGGAATGCGGGGCTGCGGCGGGGACCGTTGGAATGCGGGGCTGCGGCGGGGACCGTTGGAATGCGGGGCTGCGGCGGGGGCCGTTGGAATGCGGGGCTGCGGGGGGATCGTTGGAATGCGGGGCTGCGGCCGTTAGCATGCGGGCCTGCGGCGGGGACTGTTGGAATGCGGGGCTGCGGCGGGGGCCGTTAGAATGCAGGGCTGCGGCGGGGGCCATTAGAATGAGCCGTGCATAATACCAGTTTATACCCACATACTGAACCGGTACCAGGCTCCGGTTCTAGCGCGGTCTGGCTCGATATTGGGGGCGCAGCCATCAGATGCCGGGATGGTTTTGCGGCCGTGGTCCGGTGACGGCAGCATTTACCTGTGTGTATTTGTTAAAATGTAAACATGTCGCTCACACACGGCGCGGCGCGGCACGGCGCGTCCCAGGCGGCTGCTATTAGTTTTCCTGAATTACAGAAAAAAACACAAAGCTAATGAGGACGCGGCAGCACCTCGTCTCTTCACGCTGGTTCCTTTTGATCTGGGGGTGAGGTTAATTGGTTGAACCTCTTCTGCTTCAGAGGCGACAGAAGCCACCGGCTCTGGAAATCCTTGCCGCCGCCGCCACCTGTGAGAGGCATCGCTGCCGCATGTGTGAGTCGCTGTGAGAGGCTCTGAGCTGCTGCTCGGCTTGTTTGCTGGCCGGGTCATGTGACTGCACCTCGCCGCTTGCTGCTCGGCTTGTTTGCTGGCCGGGTCATGTGACTGCACCTCACCGCTTGCTGCTCGGCTTGTTTGCGGCCGGGTCATGTGACTGTGCCTCGGCGCTTGCTGCTCGGCTTGTTTGCTGGCGGGGTCATGTGACTGCGCCTCGCCGCTTGCTGCTCGGCTTGTTTGTGGGCCGGGTCATGTGACTGCGCCTCGTCGCTTGCTGCTCGGCTTGTTTGCGGGCCGGGTCATGTGACTGCGCCTCGTCGCTTGCTGCTCGGCTTGTTTGCGGGCCGGGTCATGTGACTGCGCCTCGCCGCTTGCTGCTCGGCTTGTTTGCGGGCCGGGTCATGTGACTGCGCCTCGCCGCTTGCTGCTCGGCTTGTTTGTGGCCTGGGTCATGTGACTGCGCCTCGCCGCTTGCTGCTCGGATTACCGGAGCACGAGGAATTAATAGGATTAAGCTACAGGATGCTGACTTTAACTGTTAAAACGCTGGAGCCTCTCGGTTTATCACGTTCTACCTGTAGCATCACCGGGATGAGGTCTGACGCTCTCGGCAGCTCCGCCATGTTTTCCTGGAAACGCTCGGCTTAGGCTAGGGTCAGACGAACGCAGCTTTAACGTGCGTTTAGCCGCACAAAATCACGGCCGTGCTAGCAGCAAATGACGTCCAATGCCGGGGAACACACGAAGTACGGCCGCACGAAAGTTCGTCCGCGCAACGCAAGTGGCAAACGAACGCATTTTTTCGAGAACGTCAAACCGCTACTACTGACGTACAGAGTGCGCTGCGGCCGCATAGCGGCGTGTGTGTGTGATTGGGAGACATCAGACGCTGCTAATGTCCGGCCAACATAACGTCCAGACACAAAAAGTGTTTTATTGATGATCCGTACAAAATCACGGACGAAAAGGCGCATCGTATGACCGCTACCGCGTATTCCGTGAAAAAATATGTCCGTTCGTTCGACCGCACTTTTCCACGGTCGACGCGAAAAATGCGTTCGTCTGACCCTAGCCTTAATCTCTAGGTTCTGCATGAAGAGTGCTGCCCTGTGGTCTGTATAATCCATATGCAGAGTGAGGGGGAGAAATCAAGGGGAGCCGGTGTTTAACGCTTGCTATATAGCTATAGTTATATAGGGCATCACTTTTTTCATGCCCCCAAGTGTGTGGAACGGGCAGGTGACAGATCTCCTGGCGGCGATATCCAATGAATCGGTGAACTACAGCCAAAACATCTGGGTTTATTCCACCGGTAACTGGTACCGGCGAGCAGAGCCGTCAGAACTATACTGTGTATAGAACTCTATCCAAGCCGGGGTCCCGTGGGAGCGCTGACTATACTGTGTATAGAACTCTATCCAAGCCGGGGCCCCATGGGAGTGCTGACTATACTGTGTATAGAACTCTATCCAAGCCGGGGTCCCGTGGGAGCGCAGACTGTACTGTGTATAGAACTCTATCCAAGCCGGGGCCCCGTGGGAGCGCAGAGCCCGGCTGACCATTTCGAGTGATGTCACCGCGGCAGCTTCGGGTGTAATGGAATAATTTGGCTTCTATTACGATTAAACTATCAACTTCAACCCCCGCCTTCACTTTGATCTTTAACCCCCCCATCCCCCCGCTCATCCCCTCTCCCCGCCTGCACCTCTTTTATGTTTGACCCCCCCTCGTCTCAATTATTGCCATTACAGCTCTGCCGCTGCTGATGTCGGCGCTCCTCCTGCAAACATCAGAGCGTTGATTAACACGTAATGTCACCGCCCGTCCTCGTGTGTTCAGACCTTTTTAAAACTCCTATACCCTGAGCGGAGTGCTTGAGGTCCATGGTGTGCGCTCGGCGTGTCTCTGGGGCCCCTGGTGTGCGCTCGGCGTGTCTCTGGGGCCCCTGGTGTGCGCTCGGCGTGTCTCTGGGGCCCCTGGTGTGCGCTCGGCGTGTCTCTGGGGCCCCTGGTGTGCGCTCGGCGTGTCTCTGGGGCCCCTGGTGTGCGCTCGGCGTGTCTCTGGGGCCCCTGGTGTGCGCTCGGCGTGTCTCTGGGGCCCCTGGTGTGCGCTCGGCGTGTCTCTGGGGCCCCTGGTGTGCGCTCGGCGTGTCTCTGGGGCCCCTGGTGTGCGCTCGGCGTGTCTCTGGGGCCCCTGGTGTGCGCTCGGCGTGTCTCTGGGGCCCCTGGTGTGCGCTCGGCGTGTCTCTGGGGCCCCTGGTGTGCGCTCGGCGTGTCTCTGGGGCCCCTGGTGTGCGCTCGGCGTGTCTCTGGGGCCTCTGGTGTGCGCTCGGCGTGTCTCTGGGGCCTCTGGTGTGCGCTCGGCGTGTCTCTGGGGCCTCTGGTGTGCGCTCGGCGTGTCTCTGGGGCCTCTGGTGTGCACTCGGCGTGTCTCTGGGGCCTCTGGTGTGCGCTCGGCGTGTCTCTGGGGCACCTGGTGTGCGCTTGGCGTGTCTCTGGGGCCCCTGGTGTGCGCTCGGCGTGTCTCTGGGGCCCCTGGTGTGCGCTCGGCGTGTCTCTGGGGCCCATGGTGTGCGCTCGGCGTGTCTCTGGGGCCCATGGTGTGCGCTCGGCGTGTCTCTGGGGCCCATGGTGTGCGCTCGGCGTGTCTCTGGGGCCCATGGTGTGCGCTCGGCGTGTCTCTGGGGCACCTGGTGTGTATGATCCCAGCTCGTCCCTGGCGCCTGCCAGCGCAGTTCGCACAATGTGATGTTGATGACAGGCGGAGATGTCTTGGTGGAGCGCAGGTCACCCTCTATGGGGGGGGCAGCGTGTTACATTCTTGCTTTGAAGCCCCTGTGACCTCTCCCCCCCCCCCCCCTCGACCTCCATGATAAGGGGGAGCTCCTGGGAATTCCCTGCCCCCGTGGTGACCCCGCATGGTGATTTTTCAGACATTCGGTCTCAGGTCATGGGGGGGGGGGGGGTCAGAACCTTCCAGAAAATCCATCGCCTTCTGAAATCTCCAATAAAGCCGCGGCTTCCTGATCACATTCCTATAAGCAGCTGACCTGGTGCGCGTCTCATCCTGCGGCTCTGCATGATGGGTTATGTAGTCCCCTGGTGATCTGCTCAGCCGTCGCGGCGCACATTCCGGCTCACAAAGCCGCCGAGGAAGATGATTAAACAAGTTTATTTCTGGTTCCCGGGACGTGTACCGCGAGCACCGGCGCCCTCCCCGCATCCTCCTGCACATGCCTGAATGAGCATCGTGGGAAATGTAGTTAATAATCCTCTTCAGGCCCCCCCCCCCATGAGGCGCGCTCAAACCTTCTGAACAGCATAAATCTGTTTTCCCGCGCAGACCCCCCTGACCCGCGCAGACCCCCCTGACCCGCGCAGACCCCTTTGATCCTTTGCCCCCGTTCATATAAATGGCATGTTGTGATGCTGCTGGTGGTCAGGGCGGCCCCAGTGACGCTGCCCGGTTGCGTATTTGTGGCACCAGCCCCTGCGCCGCATTAATTAACCCCTCGTCTCTTTCAGAGCCGTCTTCCAATCAAATCCGCCAGCTGGAAATCAAAGTCAAGCACCTCGAGGACGACAACAAGCTCTACACGAAGGTAACCCCCCCCGTGACGCGTTACCCCCCCCCCCCAGTGACGCATTACCCCTCCCCGTGATGCCGTGCCCCCCTGTAACACCACCCCCGTGACTCCTCACCCCCGTGCCGCGTTACCCCCCCCCCCCGTGACACGCTACCCGGAGTCCCACAGGGGGTGATCACACAGAACTGCAATCCCTGTACGGCTTTTCCAGCCTCAGCAAAGCATTGTGGGCTTTGTAGTTCTGAAGCTGCAGCAGAGCTCGGTTTTCAGGGAGCCTTGTCCTTTGAACAGGCCGCGTGGCCGGCTGCGGGTGATGAGAGCAGTAAACCTGCCCAGGTTGAAGTGCTCTCTGTGTGCGATGCTGACCTCGGGAACCTTGATGCGTCCGAGGCTGCGCGGAGGCCTCTCATTGGACATGTACACGCTGGGGTGGGTCGCACGCTGGGCTCGCTGGGATCCTCATAATTTGGGATGGAATCCTGCAGTGCGGTCACCCCCCCCCCCGTAACCAACGTGCAGCTTTTACGCACAAGCCATTTCTGCCTGCATGGTGTCACTGCAGACCCCTGTGACATTGTGCCAGATAAGAGACGCCGTCTGGAGTCTAGAACCTTTATCCCAGTGAGATTCCTGTAAAACATGAAGGGGTTAGAAATGAGTAGAGGGGCTGAAAGCTGCGGCTCGTGGGCCGGACCGGATACTAGCGTTGCTGCCTGAGAGTATTGGGGGTCTGAGCAGGAGGTTCCAGGCTCAGGTGGATGTAAAGCCCCCTTGTGGCCGCTGGCCTGTGTAACCGTATGTGGCTGTAGATCACACCTTGTGCAGCTGCGCCGTATCTATTCTCCGGCTTCCCAGGACGTGACCCCCCCCCCCTCCCCTCGGACGCTGCAGCCGGGGCTTTACCTGGACGGGCGGCTGGTGACGCCACGGACGCAGGATCCGCTCAGCCCATCATTACATGAGAACGTCCACGCCGCGCTCTCCACCGGGATGTTCAGGGGGTCCGACTCCTTCCTGCATGCTTGGATCTATAGGGTCTAACACTAGTGAGGAGCGCCCCCTGCTGGAGCCAGGCGCAAAACCCGCGGCGCCCCCTGCTGGAGCCAGGCGCAAAACCTGCGGCGCCCCCTGCTGGAGCCAGGCGCAAAACCTGCGGCGCCCCCTGCTGGAGCCAGGCGCAAAACCTGCGGCGCCCCCTGCTGGAGCCAGGCGCAAAACCTGCGGCGCCCCCTGCTGGAGCCAGGCGCAAAACCTGCGGCGCCCCCTGCTGGAGCCAGGCGCAAAACCTGCGGCGCCCCCTGCTGGAGCCAGGCGCAAAACCTGCGGCGCCCCCTGCTGGAGCCAGGCGCAAAACCTGCGGCGCCCCCTGCTGGAGCCAGGCGCAAAACCTGCGGCGCCCCTGCTGGAGCCAGGCGCAAAACCTGCGGCGCCCCCTGCTGGAGCCAGGCGCAAAACCTGCGGCGCCCCCTGCTGGAGCCAGGCGCAAAACCTGCGGCGCCCCCTGCTGGAGCCAGGCGCAAAACCTGCGGCGCCCCCTGCTGGAGCCAGGCGCAAAACCTGCGGCGCCCCCTGCTGGAGCCAGGCGCAAAACCTGCGGCGCCCCCTGCTGGAGCCAGGCGCAAAACCTGCGGCGCCCCCTGCTGGAGCCAGGCGCAAAACCTGCGGCGCCCCCTGCTGGAGCCAGGCGCAAAACCTGCGGCGCCCCCTGCTGGAGCCAGGCGCAAAACCTGCGGCGCCCCCTGCTGGAGCCAGGCGCAAAACCTGCGGCGCCCCCTGCTGGAGCCAGGCGCAAAACCTGCGGCGCCCCCTGCTGGAGCCAGGCGCAAAACCTGCGGCGCCCCCTGCTGGAGCCAGGCGCAAAACCTGCGGCGCCCCCTGCTGGAGCCAGGCGCAAAACCCGCGGCGCCCCCTGCTGGAGCCAGGCAGAAAACCCGCGGCGCTCCCTGCTGGAGCCAGGCGCAAAACCCGCGGCGCCCCCTGCTGGAGCCAGGCGCAAAACCCGCGGTGCCCCCTGCTGGAGCCAGGCGCAAAACCCGCGGTGCCCCCTGCTGGAGCCAGGCGCAAAACCCGCGGTGCCCCCTGCTGGAGCCAGGCGCAAAACCCGCGGTGCCCCCTGCTGGAGCCAGGCGCAAAACCCGCGGCGCTCCCTGCTGGAGCCAGGCGCAAAACCCGCGTCGCTCACGGCCCCGCGGCGCTCCATGCGTCGCTCACGGCCCCCCTGCGCTCCATGCGTCGCTCACGGTCCCCCTGCGCTCCATGCGTCGCTCACGGCCCCCATGCGCTCCATGCGTCGCTCACGGCCCCCTGCGCTCCATGCGTCGCTCACGGCCCCCTGCGCTCCATGCGTCGCTCACGGCCCCCTGCGCTCCATGCGTCGCTCACGGCCCCCCTGCGCTCCATGCGTCGCTCACGGCCCCCCTGCGCTCCATGCGTCGCTCACGGCCCCCCTGCGCTCCATGCGTCGCTCACGGCCCCCCTGCGCTCCATGCGTCGCTCACGGCCCCCCTGCGCTCCATGCGTCGCTCACGCCCCCCTGCGCTCCATGCGTCGCTCACGGCCCCCTGCGCTCCATGCGTCGCTCACGGCCCCCTGCGCTCCATGCGTCGCTCACGGCCCCCCTGCGCTCATGCGTCGCTCACGGCCCCCCTGCGCTCCATGCGTCGCTCACGGCCCCCTGCGCTCCATGCGTCGCTCACGCCCCCCTGCGCTCCATGCGTCGCTCACGGCCCCCCTGCGCTCCATGCGTCGCTCACGGCCCCCCTGCGCTCCATGCGTCGCTCACATCTTGTCTCTTCCAGCACGGCAGCCACGGGGAGCTGAGAGCTATAAGGAAAGGTTTGTCGCCGTATCACTCGGAGTCGCAGCTGTCGTCCATATCACAGCACCCGGACCCCCTGCAGAATGTAAGTGCCCCCTGTGAATGTTGGGTAATGACTTTTGGATGTTTCTCACTGGCCGGGACCCCCCGCTCTCACCGATCAGGCCCCACAGGACCGGAGCACCGGAAGGTTCTGTGAAAGTGCCGAATCTCAAATTGAACGAAGATGACTTTCCATCACACCCCCCCCCCGACACAGACACACACACACAGACACACACACACACACACAGACACACACACAGACACAGACACACACACAGACACGCACACACACACACAGACACACACACACACAGACCACACACACACAGACACACACAGACACACACACACACACCACACAGACACACACACACACACAGACACACACACACCACACACAAGACACACACACACACAGAACACACACACACACACAGACACACACACACACACACAGACACCACAGACACACACACGACACACACACAACACACACACACAGACACACACACAGACACACACACACAACACACACACACACACACACACAGACACAGACACACACACACACAGACACCACACACACAGAACACACACAACACACAGACACACACACACACAGACACACACACAGACACACAACACAGACACACACACAGACACACACAGACACCACACAGACACACACACAGACACACACACAGACACACACACAGACACACACACAGCACACACACAGACACAACACACACAGACACACACACCACAGACACACACACACACAGACACACACACAGACACACACACAGACACACACACAGACACACACACAGACACACACCACAGACACACACACAGACACACACAACAGACCACACACAGACACCACACACACACACACCACAGACACACACACACACACAGACACACACACACACAACAGACACACACACACACACAGACACACACACACACACACAGACACAGACACGCACACACAGACACAGACACACACGCACGCACACACACACGCTGCACCCCCCGACACACAGACACACACGCTGCACCCCCCCGACAGACACACACACAGACACAGACACACAGACAGACATAGACACAGACACACGCACGCACACACACACGCTGCACCCCCGACACACACACGCACACACCGCTGCACCCCCCGACGCACACACACACGCTGCACCCCCGACACACACACACACGCTGCACCCCCGACACACACACACGCTGCACCCCCGACACACACACACGCTGCACCCCCGACACACACACACGCTGCACCCCCGACACACACACACTGCACGCTGCACCCCCGACACCACACACGCTGCACCCCCGACACACACACACACGCTGCACCCCCGACACACACACACACACACACACCGCTGCACCCCCCGACGCACACGCGCTGCACCCCCCGACGCACACGCTGCACCCCCCGACGCGCACGCTGCACCCCCCGACGCGCACGCTGCACCCCCCGACGCGCGCACGCTGCACCCCCCGACACGCACACGCTGCACCCCCGACACGCACACGCTGCACCCCCGACACGCACACGCTGCACCCCCGACACGCACACGCTGCACCCCCCGACACGCACACGCTGCACCCCCGACACGCACACGCTGCACCCCCCGACACGCACACGCTGCACCCCCCGACGCACACGCTGCACCCCCGACACACCTCCACCCACACGCTGCACCCCCACATTGGTTTTGCTGCGGGGTGTTGTTGAGGGGCGGGGGTGTGGGGCGCAGGGTGGAGTTGCGGGGTGTTGTTGAGGGGCGATGTTAGGGTGGGGGCGCAGGACGGTGCTGCTGCGTGTGAATCAGAGGTCTGGGCATCACACGCTGACACGGAGCCTCTTGTTTCAGGGATCGGTGAGGATAGCGTCTGAGATGTCGCCCACGTCCCCCGCCGGCTATGTCCCTGCGGTGCAGAAGCCGGAGGCCGTCGTTCATGCGATGAAGGTGAGCGAAGCCGCACGTGCAGGATTCTACAGAAATCCCCAAGACACATCTTTAGCTTCTCACTGAGCATCATGGGATGTGTAGTTCCACTGTAATGGAAGCACCTCCTTCTCATTGGTCCAGAGGATCTGAGTAACGTGGACGCGCACTGTTAATCCTGGCTGCAAAGCCCTTTTATTTCGTATAAATGGTAAACTTGAGGGGGGGGGGTCACTCGTATCTCTCTGCCTTCAGACTCGTCCCCTGACGTGGGTATAGAGCAGGGGGTTCCCTTCCCAACTGCGGTCAAGTCCCCCTAACAGGTCAGGTTTGGCGGATCTCTGAAGCACAGCGGATATGATTTTAAGGCAGGACCCGGAGGCGAGTATTTGCTGTTCTCTCTAAACTACCCCAACAGCAGCGAAGAAACTTTATTGAAAAAATAACAGAAAACAAGCAGTCCTCCCTTCCCCAACGTGGGGAGGGGGACCTAGCTCCCCAGATCCTCCCCATCCAGTCCATAAACCACTCCCCCGGAAGCAGCCCCTCCTCTTTCTTCGCTGCTCCCGGCGGTAGCAGTCAGATAAGTATAAGCTCTCCTGTATTTATCTACTCTTCTATCTCCTTTTACTCAGAGCTTCCCGACCCGGTCCAAACCGCGGCGGTTCGCTCACTCGCCCGTTCCTGGCGTCGGCAGTGTTAGCCGGGTTCGGGCTTCTCCCTGTCTCTGTACAGCTTTCTTTCTCGCGCTGCTCGCTGTCTCCCTGCATCACACGCAGTTCTAGCCACGCCCCCTCAAGCTCCGCTGTATCGCGGGAGGTAGCGCCCGCCATCTTGGAGTCCCTATTGCACAGCGCGGCACACGCACGCATTCACCGCTCAGCTCAGCTCTGCAAACCGATCGCTTCCCCTTAAAAGCCATGTCTCTACCAAAACCTGGCCACGCTGATGCTCCCTCTTCAGAGGACATACCAGCCTCAGACCCCGGATCTGAACTGAGCTCCCTCACCTCGGAGCAATATGCCCGCAAGAGACATAAAAAATCTAAAAGACTTTCTGCCGAGTCCAGATTCGCCCGCATGGAGGCTTCCATGCAGGCATCCTTCTCCCAGGCAGTGGCTGCTGCAGTCTCTTCCCTCTCTGAGTCGTGGCACAAATCCCTTACGGAGGCCATCTCCTCCACCCCCCCCATCCATGTTGATCTGGCTCCAGAGATCCCTGATGTCCCTACAGAGGCCCCTAATATGGGCTTCGGCCCCGCACCCTGTGCACCTGAGATCGGACTTCCCACCAGTAGTCCAGCTGCAAGCAGCAGCAGCAGAGGGGCCGGCACCCCCAGATCACTGCCTAAACCAGCCCCCACGGCACTTGTGCCAAGAAAGCGCACCCTACCCCAAGGGGCTCGGGTTAAAAAGATCAAAAGTCTGCAGTGCAAAACCCACAGTCACCCTCACTGATTACTCAGACTCAGATCAGGGCGACGCAGATCCAGGGACGGCTGAGGGAGAAGTCCTCGAACTCCACGCTCCGGAGGACTCAGATTTGCTGGATGCGGACGCACCCACTTGCCAGCCCCGATCTCGGGGTACAGTGGTGTACGATCCGCAGGGCAATCCCCTCTTCGAGCCTGAGGATATTGCTCGCCCTAATTCCACGATCTGGTATGCGTCTCCACACGTGGAGCAATGGGTCGACTCGCACATCAGGCGCCCTATGACTAAAGAGGGCAGGGCCAAAATGAAATTAGAATGTGCTCGCCCGGTTACTGCCGGTAAATCATGCCTGACTCCCAACGTGGACGTCAGCTTCCAAAAAATTGTGTCTAAACGTGGCTGGAACCCCAAAAGAGGCATTGAATTTGCCATTAAAGGCTGCCAGGACCGTCTCCTGGACACAGCCGGCCCCCTGATAAAACTCTTCCAACTGGCAGAGGAGGCCAAGACCGCTGGATCACTGATGGACCCTTACGAGGTCACGGAATGGGTCCAACGGTCACTATGCTTGTTTGGCAACGCCAATGCAGCTCTCTCAAGCGAGAGACGCAAGAGCATACTGCTCAAAATTGACACTGAGATGCTGCACCTAGCCACCAATGACCTAGGTGCCTCCGCACAGGGCTTCCTCTTCGGGAAACCCTTTAAGGACATGGGCGAATACACTCAAGCATTTAACTCAATTGACAAGTCGGAGGCATCCCTAAAACGCATATTCTCACCTAACCGCGGTTTTGGCAGGGCCGGCAGGTTCAGGGGTCGCCCTGTCGGCCGAGCGGGCGCTAATAATTCCCGCATCGCTAGAGGCTCCGCTTCCAACACTCAGCCCACCGTTGGTTCCAGTGGCTTCCGTGGTTCCAGCTCTTTCTACCCATCGAGGTCACGAGCTTGGCGAGCCCGCGGATACAGAGGTGGCAGAGGTGGTCCTCCCGTTCCACAAGGACAAGGTAAGACCAATTTATATTATCCCTTCCTCCCTAGTTGCCGTGGGCGGCCGCCTCACTCAATTCCTCCCAAGGTGGGCTTCCCTCACATCGGACCCGTGGGTCCTCTCCACCGAGATGGGTTACCAGATAGAACTCTGCGGTTCCCCCACCCAGGCCCATTTTCCCCACCCTCCTCGGTTCGCAGATGCCCTTCGGACGCTCATTCATTCCGAGGTGGCAGACCTCAACCGCAAAAGGGTTATAGAACCCGCTTTACCCCATCCAAGGGGTTTCGTCAGCTCCCTTTTCCTGGTGTCAAAGAAAGGCGGGGGGGTTCTGTCCGGTCATCAACCTTTGCTCCCTCAACGATTGGGTCCTTTACCACCATTTCAAAATGGAGGGCATCCCCATGTTAAAGGACATGCTCCTTCTGGGAGATTGGATGGTCAAACTCGACCTCAAAGATGCCTACCTCTCAGTGCCCGTAATGGAATCCCAACGGGACCTCTTACAATTCCTTTGGAACGGCAAATTATGGAGATTCACCTGCCTCCCCTTCGGACTGTCGTCCGCCCCGCGGTGCTTCACCAAGCTACTCAGACCCGTGGTTTCTTCCCTCCGCGCTCGGGGAGTCCGACTGGTGATCTACCTGGACGACGTTCTTCTCATGTCCCAGTCACCTCACACCCTTCGGACCCATCTACACGACACTATTTCCCTATTCCAGGAACTGGGGTTTCTTCTTCTGAATCCAGAGAAATCGATTCTCACGCCCACTCGCTCTATAGAATTCCTGGGCTTCGTGGTGGATTCCGACCTCATGAACCTCAGCCTTCCACTGTCAAAGATCTCCTCAATCAGGAAAGAAGCGAGGATACTGCTCAGGAAGACCTTCCCCCTCCGCTCCTTGGCCCGTACAGTAGGTCTCCTAGCGGCGGCCCGCATGGCGGTTCACCCGGGCCCGCTACACTACAGGGCCCTCCAACGATTGAAGGCCCGTTCACTCCGGGCGGGCCTCGACTATACGGATCACGTGATGCTGACAGAGGACGCCAGATCGGATCTACTATGGTGGATCGACAACATAGTCACCTGGAACGGTCGTTCCCTGGTACCTCCTCCTCCCACAATGACCATCGATTCGGACGCCAGCAGACTGGCTCCCAGGAGACAGGCGGTCGCTGGTCCCCCCTGGAACAGTTATGGCACATCAATTGCCTAGAACTCCTGGCGGGATTATTCGCACTCCGTTGCTTTACACGGCGATCCCCTCCGGACTCGGTCGTACTTCGGATGGACAACATACCTGCGGTCCGCTACATCAACGGCCTGGGAGGCCCTCGCTCGGCAGACCTGTCAGCCATGGCTCTGCGACTCTGGGAATTCTGCCTTCCCCTCGGGATCTCGGTCCACGCCCAGTTCATCCCCGGTCTGACGAACGAAGTGGCCGATTGGAACTCCAGGCACTTTACGGACTCGGGAGACTGGCGACTGTCACGGCACAGTTTCTCTGCGCTATCCGCGCTCTGGTGGCCTTTCCAGATCGACTTGTTCGCCTCCAGGCTCAATACACAGCTGCCAGACTTCTTCAGCTGGAGACCGGATCCGGACGCCATGGCCACAGATGCGTTTCTCCAGGATTGGTCCAAGGGCCCCCACTACGCCTTCCCACCGTTCGTCCTCATTGCTCGCATTCTGTCACAAATCCGAGCTCAGGAGGCATCAGTGGTCCTGATAATGCCGTTTTGGAAGTCCCAACCGTGGTTCCCAACGCTCCTGAGCATGGCGATAGATGCCCCGAGGCTCCTGCCTCCCTCCCCGGACCTTCTACTGGACCACGAGGAGCAACCCCTTCTCCTGATGACCTCCCACCGTCTTCAACTCCTGGCGTGGTGGCTCTCTGGCACCCCCCTACAGGCTCACGCCTTTCAGGAACGCACTACAGACCTCTTGCTCCAATCCTGGGCCCCGGGTACCCGACTCGCCTACAAGTCTGCATGGGATGGGTGGGCTGGCTGGTGTCTGGAACGGGATAGAGATCCCTTTTCGGCCCCTGTGACAGCTCTCCTGGATTTCCTCACCCACGCCTTCGACTCCGGTAAGGCTTATCGCACCGTGAATGTCCTTCGTTCGGCCATTTCGGCTGGCCACTCTGGATTCTCTGGTCTGTTGCCTCCTACAAGGCATGCGCTTCTCCGGCGCCCAAATACTCCTGTACATGGGACGTGTCCCGGGTCCTCTCCTTCCTGGATCGCTGGCCTGAGAATGCAGCTCTCTCACTGCAGGCCCTCTCGGCTAAACCCCTTATGCTTTTCTGTTTAGTGGCCTGCAAACGTGTCGGAGATGTCAGGGCGCTGGATTTCGGCGCCCGTTCTTATGTCCCCGAAGGTGTACGCTTCGATATTTCACGTCGTACCAAGACATCACTGACCTCGGTATTCTTCCCGTCTTTTCGGGTCTCTCCCCGTCTCTGTCCGGTTTCGTGTCTCCGGGAGTACGAATCTCGTACTCCAACTCCATCAGGGTTCTGCCGGTTTCACCTCTCTCTCTTTTCAGTCTCCTCTCCCACTTTGGCTCGTTGGATGCGATGGCTTTATGGCGCAGGCCGGGGTGGATGTGTCGGCTTTCGGGGCCCATTCTGTCCGCAGTGCTTCCGCCTCAAAGGCGGCTTCGATGGGCTGTCGACTGGAAGACATCTTACGTGCGGCTGACTGGTCCAGCGAGTCCACGTTTCGTACCTTCTACTTCAAGCCCATTGTCCATTGGTCGGATGCGGTTACTGTTCCGCTTTGAACTAGCAAATACGAAGCCTCCGGGTCCTGCCTTTTAAAATCACAACATTTTCCTATTCCATAACGGAGAGTTTAGATTTTAATAAGGACACGGAGGCGAGTATTTCCCGCCCTACCCCACCCGGTTTGATTGGATTCCGCATCTCTCCTGGAATGGGATGGACTGTTTTGGCGGCTGCCAGGGCTCCCTTCGTTTAACCAGATTTCAGTGTCTCACTGTTCTTTCATGTGCTTTGTCTCTTTCAGCATTCTGAGTTCCTGATATGGTTCCTCGATGTTTTGGCTCCCGATCTCCTACTCCAGTTTTGCTTCTGAGGCTCCCACCGTTGTCATGTCGCAGCTTCGAAAGAGGAGGGGCTGCTTCCGGGGGAGTGGTTTATGGACTGGATGGGGAGGATCTGGGGAGCTAGGTCCCCCTCACCACGTTGGGGAAGGGAGGACTGCTTGTTTTTCTGTTATTTTTCAATAAAGTTTCTTCGCTGCTGTTGGGGCAGTTAAGAGAGAACAGCAAATACTCGCCTCCGTGTCCTTATTAAAATCTAAACTTTCCGTTATGGAATAGGAAAATTTTGTGATTTGCTGCTCAGTGATTGCAGGATTCAGTTTGTATCTCCCCAAGGGAATCCTTAAAACCTGTCCTGTTAGGAGGACCTGAGGACCAGGGTTGGGGAACCACTGGTGTAGAGGGATTGATCCTTATTACCCCACCATCACCTTGTGGGAGGCTTTAAACCCCCGCATTGTCATTCTCGTGTCCTCCGTGATCCACTCGCCCTCAAATCATGCAAACTCACGACTTCTCCTTGCAGGTCCTTGAAGTTCACGAAAACCTGGACAGGCCGGTTCCAGACAGCTACACCGAGGACCTCAGCGAGAAGGAGAAGGCCATTGTGCGAGAAATGTGTAATGTGAGCCGGGGGGAAGGGGGGGGGCTCCAGGGGTACATTACTGCGAGGTTTATTGTTGTGGAGCTCTGATACAGTAACACTCGCACACGTTGCTGTATCAGAGCTCCGCAGCAATGTGTGCCAGTGTTACTGTATTAGAGCTCCGCAGCAATGTGTGCCAGTGTTACTGTATCAGAGCTCCGCAGCAATGTGTCTTATGAGGTTGTAAGAAGTCACATGATTTTGCTGCCCCCCCCCCCCCCCACTAATCCACACATGTAAGGGCTTCAGTTACATCAAACGTTTTCTGCATTAGCTGAGAATTTCTTCAAACATTATAAAATAACAATAAAACGTGAACACATAAATAAACCTAACAATGTCCGCCTGGCGCTGCTCGGGTACCCCGGCTCTCTCCCTTTTGTTTTTTTTTTTTTTTTTTCTTTTCTAAATTTTTATCTTGAAATCTGTCATCATACAAATAAACGTAGTTAGGGCCTCGCAGGGCCGCACATAGTCTGCAATAACTCAGCATAAAGAAAAACAATATATTGACATCTATAAAGTCATCGAAGAGCAACAATAGGACAGCAAAAAAAACGGTGGGGGTGGGGGGGGGGTCTCATCTATAGATAAGTAACAAAACTTCTTATGAGTCGCATAGAGAAATATCCGAGTCAGGTAGCAAAAACTAAGCATCAGAAAATAATACCCAAAAAGTCCTCAACCAACAACGTAAAGAGTGTGGGGGGTAAAAGGGAAAAAATAAGGGAGGAGAAGCGGGGGAGGTGAGAAGATGGCAGAGGCCAGAACTGTGCCAGCCCTGGCAAGGTACCATGGGCCGAAAAGACCACGTGGATGCCATGGGGAGTAAGTGGCACCTGGTCCTCCAAGGGCTCCCGGAGAGGCCATCAGAAACAAAAAATGCTGTTTCCATGCCCCGATCGCGACCAGCCGGTGCCACCAGCACACCCGCCAGTCCCGCTCGTATAGGCGACCCCCAGCATGCAGGCTCTGAGGGCTGGGAGACGTGGGCCCTCCGCCCCCACAGGCCCCTCCATTACTCTCAGCAGGATCAAGGCTCACAAGGCGGCAGGAATGCCAGAAAACGACGGGCAGTGAGAAATAGGCTGCAATATGGCCGCCGGCACACGCTCCGGCCGGAGGTAACAGCAGTCAGGTGAGTCTCTCTCGACCGGAGTGGGGGGGGGGGGAATGGGCTCCGGTCAACACTCTCCCAGTGGCCGGCTACTCCAGAGCCGCAGACCAAGGGTTCCCAGCGCAAAATAAATCATCCAAATGCCCCAGAGAGGAAGGAACAACACGGAGCTCAGCAAGAAAGGCCGGCCTCGCCCACCCCCCCCTCCCTTTTCTGTTGATTCATAGAATTTATTCCTCTCGATTTGGGACATTAATGTGTTTTTATACGTCGTGTAATCCCACGCGGGGTTTATGTATGTAGGAGGGTCACATTGTAACGCAGCTCTCGTGTTCCGGCAGGTCGTGTGGAGGAAGTTGGGTGACGCAGCGAACTCCAAGCCCTCGATCAGGCAGCACCTTTCAGGAAACCAGTTTAAGGGGCCACTGTAGGCTGCGGCGCAGCCCCCCAACACGTCAGACTGTGAACCTTGTAAATAGGCGGAGCCGGACGCCGACCTGTGTATATATGTTGTAGCTGGATATTTTTTTTTGTACAGATCCTGTAGATAAAGCAGATTATATGAATCACTAACCCGAGCGTCCGCAGCCGCAGAGCATCGCTCAGAAAAAACAAACAAAAACTACTGTTGGATTTTGGGCTTTAACATAAAAAGTTACTAATTGTTTCGCGTTTTGTGCACTTTGCCTCATTTCTGCAACCCCCCCCCCCCCGTGTCATAACGCAGGGCTCGGTGACCTCGGCCGAGCCTCATGGGAGATGTTGCAGCGAGGGCTGGAACTACATCTCAGTCTCTGGGCTCCTCCATAAAACTCCCGGCACGACAAGCCAGCTGCAAGAGCGTTTACAAACTGGGATGTGAGTCACGTGATCCGAGCTTTAGGGGCAGAATAACCAAACGCTGCTTAGAAAGTGATTTAACCCCTTTTACTGCCAAGGTGTATTTCATTTTATCACTTAACATACACGCGGCCTTCAAAGGTTTGGGACTACATGTCCCATGAGGCTCAGCCAACCTGAGAAGTGACTAAGCATCATGGGAAATGTGTGGGGGGGTGCTGAATGCAGCGCAATCCTCATCAGTGTGCGTGCGGTATGACGGGCAGAGTGCGCCCTCTACTGGGGAATCTCAGCACAGACAGGGAGCTGCAGCCGTGCTCGGATACAAAGCATACAACATATCAAACGTTTCTCTGCAACGCTCCAGCGCGCTCAGTTAAACGCCTCAGCTTCTCCCAGGATTTTTTCAATGCAATAGATGGCCAGGGAATCATGGGAGTTGTAGTTCAGCAATATCTGCGGGGCCGGAGTTTACTCCTTTCGGCACGGCCAGCAGCGCAAAGACTTACTGGGCCCTTCGCAGCCAGCATGCAAGAGGTTAAATAGTGGGAATCCCACCCAATATGATCACACTAAGTGTCCAATGGGGAGACAGGAAACTTTTATGACCCCAAAAATGTGCCTGAATCCTCCAATAAACTGGCTAATAACATTTTGGGGGGACGCGCGCGGGGAAGTCGCCCGGAAAGAAGGCGTTTGGGGCACTGGGCCCAGTTGAGCCATCGCTGCTCACTTTATGATTTCACTGAGGCCGAAAAACTCTAACCCCCAGATTCTGCTGGTTTCCACGAGACTATCCGGAGCAGCAGAATCTCTTCGGGTCAACCCGAACCTACCCAACCCCAGCACCAGCAAAATGACGCTATGGACCGAGCTTCTACTGGGAAAAACTGCAGTGGCCCCAGCATTAACCCTTTCAGGCCCAGTGGTTTAAGTTACGCGTTTTACATCTTTGTCGTTATATTTCATGGACCCACAAGGGATAAAATGTAACTTTACTGACATGTTACACGACGTGTCCACAAGGCGGCGCCAGACAACCTGATTTGCGCCTAGACTTCATTCTCTCGATCTTTTGGAACATGCGGGGTTAAGGTCCAAGCTGTCAGGACAGACAGACTTTAAACCTGCGGTCAGGAACCTCTGCCCCCAGTTTAGAAACTACATCCCCCAACATGCTCAGTCACTCATTATGGTGAGCAAGCCTCATGGGAGATGTAGTTTCAAACCATCTGGAGGGCAGCGGTTACTGACTGCAGGATTAAAGCCTGTCCATCCTGACTGGAACAAAGGGTTAACGACTGAGCCGTCAGATCAGCCTCCTACATGACAAAGATCACAAGGGGTTTTTCACTGGTTTAACCCCTTCACGTCATGCACAGATTTTAACAAGGACAAACAAATCTGCGTTTTGTTCCTTTTGCAGAGACCGGGATTATTTCTAGGACAAAAAAAACACATTTATATTCTGTCAATGATTGTGCGGCGACCCCTCGCGCAGGACTTTATCCACCTGAAACAGTAATGGGGGGGCTCACAGATCAATGCCCCCCTCCCCTTTCCCCATGAAATGCGCTGGCTGGATCACGGTGAAGCCGCACACAATGGCCGGACTGTCTCCTTCGGAATTCACTTTGTTGCCAAATCCGACACCTGATCTCGTAAGACGGGGCGGCTGGAAGGATTTCCGCGCCGTGACGCCCGCGTCCGCCCGCACAATGACACGTTGTCTATCCGGGTCAACAAAAAACTACTGCACGAAAATAATAAGATCTGTTAAAAGAATAATTTTGCCAAAAAAATCCTGAGAGATCCTAAAAGATCCTAAAAATAGACATTTTGCTGCAACTTAAACAGTTTTAGATTTTGAATTAAAATGGGAATATTTTTAACATTGAAGCCTATGGGATTCCCCTGAATAAACCTGCCGAATTAAACCACCGAATGACAGGGCATTTCACTGACGTTTCTCTGCTGTTCAATGTGAATTGATTAACCATTGCTTCTCTATGGGGGATTTCACTGCCGCCGAACAGGCACTGTCTGCTCTCTGAATCGCCAAATGGCCCCGGAATATCATGGTACGGGGAAACTCACTGTTTGGTGTCATTTCGATGCTCTCGCACAACCTGATGTCTTGATACAAACATTACTAGTGTCTTGACACACCCGGATGTTGCGTCTCGTGGTGATGCGCCGTGGGAGGGTTTCTTGAGCTTTATTGCTATTTAAATCTCCATTATTACACTGTAACCGCGATAAAGGCCGCAGCGAGACACAAAACATAATAAATATATATGTATATAAACTCAGCGATGGAGGAAGAATCCTGCGAGTCGGCTGGCGCGACACTGGACACGATGTGACAAGCCGTAACCTACAACGACAGACGCTGGAACAGAATCACCAGTGCCGAGACACGAGCGGCCGCCTGCACAAGAACAGCAAGAGTGGAAAACCTCACATAGGAGTGTGAAAAGCTGAGGGCTCTGACGTTACGCCACGTGCGTAAAACCCCAAGAGCTCACTATTATATGCAACTAGCGAAAATACCCCAACTCTTGTGTATACCCACCCACACACACCTATAGATACAGAGACAGACTTGTTGGGATTACAGTACATGGAGCATTCTGCCCTCTACTGGTGCAGTGACATAACCACATCCCCAGGTGATATATTATACAATGCTGCCACCCAGTGGCCGTTTAAGAGATTACATAGGCTAAAAAAAAGCAGTCCATCAGGTTGAGCCTCGCACACATCACCTACTGCTGCTGATCCGAAAGAAGGAAAATAAAAACCCAGTCTGAAATGCTCGCCAATATGCAACATACTGGGAAAAAAATCCTTCTTGTCCCCAGATTCTCCTTGGATCAAGAAGCTTTTACCCACATATTAAATATTATAACCCTTAATATTCTGTGTCTGCAGGAAGTCATCCAGTCGTTTTTTAAAAGTCTGTACAGACTCTGACCCAACCACCTCAACAGGCAGAGAATTCCACAGCTTTATTGTTCTCACCGTAAAATAACCCTTCCTATGCTTTAGGCTGAATTTTCTTCCAGTCTAAATGTGTGACCTCGCCTATAGTCCTAGGGACTAATTTCTCGTTTTTTTTTGAGAAAGGATTTTACCAGGAAGGATACATTGAGATTTCTCTTGTTTTCAAGTATGTACCGTTGGGTGTCTTGCCAAGGACACTTACTGGAGAGGTTGCTAGCTGGGATTGAACCCATGACTCCACAGGCTCTCTCCATGCAGAGCAGTGACATTACCTCTACTCCACCCAACCGTTAATGAATAGGTTTCCAGACAATGGTTTATAATGGATATATATATACAGGGTTATTCAAAGAGAATCGAAAAGTCATCGCATGTTCGGTAACTTTTCGTTCTCTTCAATTTGGGCCAATTCGGCTTTCCCATTTCGGCGACCCTGCTGTGTATTCAGCAAGCACCACAGGGCCGTCGGAGCGCAGGGAAAAGCTGCCGCAAACCAGACGAAAAGTCACCGCCAAAACCCGGCGAATGCACACCGAAACCCGCAAAAACATCTGAATTAACCCCACCGAAGACGCCGGAAAAACCCGAGCAGGAGCCGATCACACACAGCGAAGCCGCCAGAAAAAGCCGACACCGCAGACGAGTGAAGTGAATAAATAATAATATAGAAAAACAGTTTGCTTGAATGATTGAAAAGTGAAACGCTGTTTGCAAAGAAACTACTGAGCGAAAATGTCTGAAATTTACATATAATCCAATGAATGATAATAAAAAGGGCTGTTACAGAAAAAAGAAGTAAACTTTAAAAAAAATCTGACTTTAAAAAAATAAAATTCTGAAAAATGCTTAAAATATCCTAAAAAATCTATAAATAAAGAGACTCTTTACTGCAGAATTTTATAATAAACGGTTTATTAGATATTGAATTAAAACGGGAATATTTTTAACATTGAAACCTATGGGATTCTCCTGAATAAACCTGTCGAATTAAACCACCGAATGGCAGGGCATTAGGGGAACCTTTCACTGCTGGTTTGTGTTCTCTGAATAGCCGAAGCATTGCTTCTCTATGGGGATTTCACTGCCCTCGAACAGGCACCGAACAGGCACCGTATGTGCAGGCAATTCGCCAGGATTTGGCGAATTGCCTGCTCTCTGGGTAGCCGAACGCTGATTTTCACTGCTCGGTTACCTTTCTCAAGCAATTCGGATCTCTTTGAATAACCGTTATCAGAACCCCTCTAAGGCGCCGTATATATTTCTATAGTTATCAGATCCCTCGGAGGCCCCGTATATATTTATATAAGGTTATCAGACCCTCTAAGGCGCCGTTTCTCTAAACCGGTTTAAGCTTGTTAGTCTTTCTTCATAACTTAACCCTTCCATTCCCCTTATTAATTTAGTTGCCCGTCTCTGCACTTTTTCTAGCGCTATAATATCTTTATATAAAGCAGGTGTCGGAATCACTCGGCATATTCAAGGTGTGTCTGACCATGATTTATAGAGGCAAAATGATGTTTTCATCCCGTGAGTGAACTCCCCTTTTAATGCATGCCAGTACTTTGCTGGCCTTGGCGGCTGCTGTTTGACATTGCACAGTTACTTAGTTTGAAGTCTATGATTATTCCCAAATCCTTCTCCTGCTTGGATTTCCCTAACTCCGTACCATTTAGGGTATAAGTTACTTGTGTGTCTTCACTCCAAAGTGCATAACTTTGCATTTATCTAGATTAAATCTCATCTGCCATTTAAGTGCCCAGTCCCCCAATCTATCTAAATCCCTCTGCAGCGAAGTAACATCCTGCTCACATTGTATCACTTTTCATAGTTTTGTTTCATCTGCAAACACTGATACATGACTTTCAATGCCTATCTCAAGGTCACTTATAGAACCAATACTATTCAATTTATTTATAACAGACCCCTGAGGGACACCGCTTACCACTGGTGTTCATCTTGAAAATGTACTTTTTATGTCCACTCTCTGTACCCTATCTTTTAGCCAGTCTTTGAGCCACATTGGTTTCAGTCGGTTTAACATAGAAAGATGTCGGCAGATAAGAACCTTTCGGCCCATCTAGTCGCCCAATTACATGGATACTTTACCTGGATTTATCTTTTGTTTAGGATAGCCTTATGCCTATCCCATGCTTGCTTAAATTCAATTACTGTTTTGGCATCTACCTTTTCAACTGGAAGGCGGTTTCTTTTATATTTATTACCCAGTGGAATATATTCACGTATCCTGTGTTTTTCCCGGTTAATGACATGGAGAGCTGCTTTTATTTTAATATGTTTTAGCTGCCCCCCATGAATGTGCTTTTTTTGAGTTTATGTCATAAGACACCATATTGTGGTCACTGTTCCCTTACTTGAATATTTGAATAAAGATTTGCATTCTTCGTTACACACAGAGTAACAGGAGCAGAAACAAATCCAGGAACTTTACCACAAAAAAATTTCTTTGCTTTGAAGAACTTCAGAGATGGAATCCCAGCCCCTCCTCCCAGAACAGGACACCCTCACCTTAGAACCTGGAGGGAAAAAAAAAATCTTACTTCTGTAAAATGTAAACACACGCCCACACGTGACCTTTCTGCACCAGATATTTGGCTCAGAGGCTAAAGTCCAGGAGAACGTGCAACGGAGGCCGAGCTCCCGGGTCTAGAGGGGATCACTATTGTGGATTACAGGGTGGACAGCCAGGGTTTCCGCTTCATTGAGTGTTGATCAGGTCAGACACACTTACTGGACGCACACTGTGAACCCCCCAGCACCGTGAGCGTTAATAAACACAATAAGACCCCGCTAAGGTAACGGTTACCGTGTTTTATTCTATTACGAGAGGGTGACGTCAACACACCTCCAACACCAGAGAGAGGGTGACGTCACCGCACCTCGAAGGGCAGAAGGCGATGTCACTGCGCCTCCACCAGCAGACGTTCCTTTAGACTTTTACAGTTTTATCTTAAAAAAAAAAATTATATACAGACGTTTGTAAAAGTTCAAACATAAAAGCCATTAAACAAAATCAGCTTCTTCCACTGTGAGGCCGACCGGGACCGGCACGACGCCAGCTGGGATCCAGACACACGGTGCGGCTTTGCAACATTCAGTGAGCGAGATGGATGAGCCAAATGTCGGCACGGAAAGCATAACATGCGCTGGTATAGCAGGTCCTGCCGTGTCCATAAGTCCCACCTTCTTTCCAAGAAGCCAGTCAGACATCGCCACCGACAGTGCCCAACGCTAAACGACGACATGGTATAGTCTGGATATGTCATACTGCGGCGGGTCGGATTCTATACAGCATAGGGGGCTGCCGGTTCCTCCTCCACATTTGGGGGGGGGGCCCTCAAGGAATCCATATTATCTCATCCAGGCAGCTCGTCCTAACCCTGCGACTGGTGGCATGCCCGGCGGTGGGATCGGCGGTGGCACAGGAGGCTGACCACCAGGTGGCACTGCAGGAGGAGGGTACGTGCTTGGAGGGATCCCGATGCCTGGAGGTGGGTGACTGGGATGTAACCGTGGAGGGGGGAAGTTGGGGTTGTAAGCGGGAGGTGGGGGGTACACCGGCGTTGGGGGTGGGATGTTGGGAGGGGGATAGGGGGAAGGAGGCGGGACAGAGGGAGGAGGATTTGGTGGGTAAACATGAGGGTGATATGGGATGGGGGCTGGGGGTCCGTAGGTTGGTGGGAGATTCCCGTAGGACGGCGCCTCCGTCTTCATCATGGACTGCAAGCTCTGGAAGCCTTCCCCGGACATGTAGGAGCTGGAGGTGGACATGCCAGTGATGTAGCTGGAAGGAGGTAGAGGCCGGTGCGGTAACGGTGGAGGTTGGTGGACAGGCGCAGGGTGAGCCGGAGGAGGGATCTGCATCTTTGCCAGGTCGGAGGTCTCTGAGACGCTCGCAGCTTCTCCGTCGCTCGCGGCAATCGCCTGGATCAGAGGCTTCCTCTCTGCGCAGAGACAGACACAGAGACGCTGTTAAACCAAAAGCGCCGATCCCACCGTGAGAACATCACCTGCCGTTAGGACCACAGCTCTCCCTCCCAAGCCGGCCGAAGCCAGACAGAGCGTCCAGAGTGATAAGACCCAGACGGGGTTAAACATGGCAACGCTGGCATTTGTCACCGTTAAACTCACCTGGCGGGGGCAGCACCGGCGGCAGCGGGGGAAGGGACGGGTCCATTTTTGGCATTTTGGGCGGTTGTTCTGCAAAATACAGGAAGATAGTCGTCACTTTTTCCAGCTCAGATCTATGAAGTCACAGAGACGCGCGTGACGAGCACAGAGCATCGCACCTCTCACCCCAAACGCAGGCAACAGCTGCTCATTAACCCTTTATTACAGGCCCTGGACTATTTATAGCTCACCTTTTAGGAGACAACTTTCTGGCCCCCAGATGTTCTGCCTGCCTTGTGTGTGACTGAGCATCATAGGACACGTAGTCCTGAACACCTAGTTTGGCCTCGTGATCACTTGGAAATTGATCATATCCCAGGGAGCTCTCTGCTGATTGGCTAGTTTGCTGGTTCAGCAGCCCGCCCCCCCCCCCATCTATGCTGGATCTTAGCTCCTCCCACAAGCCGACCTGAGGTCCAGGACCAGGAAGATGGAACCAGTCGGGGTCCCCATTGCCCTCCGAGTCATTAGGCACTTGCCGGAGCGTCCAGACCCCCCCCCAACACGCTCCGACTTCCTGGAGCCCGCAGTGCACACGTACAACACGCAGATATCCCCTGCCGGGTCACGGCTGCTCTGCACACATGGCAGAGCCGCCCTGTATTGAACGGGATTACAGGCGCACACTGCTGGGCGTTTCATGTTGTACCTCTCCTGGTCATGTGACAGCTGCCGCTTCCTGCGCCGGGTTAGAGGTATTAAACCTTACGGCAGAGGCCGTAGACTGGACCACATTTCCCATGATACTTGGCCAGCCTTAACTGACTGGGCATCATGAGTCACGCAGTTCCAAGGTTTGCACCCCCCCCCCGGCCGTCCCTTTCGGTGATCACAGACTGACAGGTCTCCGCGCACACACTGCCCAGAGGTTTCGGGGTTAACCCGTGGAAGCCGGTTCTTACCCAGAGTCTTTGCTTCTTCTTTCGGAGACGACGGCTGAAACAGAAACAAAGCGTCAGACATTATGCAGAGGACCGGTACATTCTAAAGCCACTCCCCCCTCCACGTGCGCATGTGTGTGGGGGGGGGGGGGGTCACAGGGGGCATGTGTCAATCTAATCATGTGATGGAGGGTAACCTATCACAGACCTGGAAAGAATCACAGGATCCGGTGGATCACAGCAGATCTCTAAGCATTTATATCAAGTGGGGGGGGGGGCGCGGAGCGGGGCCCTGGCCCCTGGATTCTCTCAATACCTGCAAAGGGGGGGGGGGGGTTACAGGTACACCTTGCTGTTGGTTTTCAACAGGGGGGGGGGTGGGGTTAAATGATTGGCCGCGCGCCCTCCCCCCATTATATCTTGCGCCAAATTAATGAACTCGACGCCGAGAGAATAAAAGTACCCGGCGCCACAAAGAAGAAACACCCCAGCAGTTGAAGGGTTATTTTTTTTTGGGGGGGGGGGGGGTCTGTGGCCCGGCATGAAACGATTAAGTGTTCCACCTCATTAAATATGGGGTGAGGGGCCGAAACACAGGGGCGTCTGGATTTGGGATTTCTGGGGACCGAGTCTAAACACGACGATTACGCATCGCACTTTATACACGACCTGAGGGCGTTTAATACAGGGTCTGTATCGCTTTGCCCCCCCAGTCGCACGAGAGGAGGGGGGGGGGGATGCTCTTATATAAAAAGGAGAGACATGTGACACCCACCAGGGGCCGCTTTGCCGGTTTGGGGGGGCTGGACTGCGGAGACGGCTTCTTGGTGGTGCTCTGGGGGGGCTCTTTCGGCTGAGCGGTCTGGGAGTCAGCGCTCTGCGGCTGCACGGAGGCGATCTGTGCCTGGACCTGCGGCGAGGTTTGCTGAGCTCCCTGCGGCATCTGCTGCTTCCCCTGAGAGTAAAGGTCCAGGATCTGGTGACAAATATCTACCAGAGAAAAGAAAACACAACCTCAATGCGGCGGCAGCATAACATGACGCGGAGACGGCTAAACGATGCGGTGCCTGGAGCCCACCCCCTACCCAAACCGTGCGCCCCAGAGGGCCCACCCCTCCCTACCCAAACCGTGCGCCCCGGAGGGCCCACCCCTCCCTACCCAAACCGTGCGCCCCAGAGGGCCCGCCCCCCTACCCAAACTGTGAACGCCAGAGGGCCCGCCCCCCCCTACCCAAACTGTGAACCCCCAGAGGGCCCACCGAGGCAGAGCTTGATGTGGCATCCACCTTAGCCAGACAGAGACTCCATGCAGGGCTGCCAGGTCAGCTATGTTTTCCAGGACAGATAATGTATTTATACTGATGGACAGTGCCTGAAAAGTGCCACCCTGCAGCTTGCACAGCCCACACCCTGCAGGTGAACAATCCTGCCTTGATTTCCTTCTTGTTGCATATGAATTATACATGTTGCAGGACAGCACTTTCCCCTGTGCTCCCCCTCTGCAGGAAATCATGGCCGCCCTGGCGCGCTTAATTCCACATGACGTGGGACTACTCCTGAGCCACGGCATCGGATCCAGGCTGAACCAATGAGATGCAGCCGATCATTTGACTGACCTTCCAGGACATCAACCGGCACGTCCTGCACAAACTGCTCCCACCACCTCCGGTACATCGGCTTGGACGTCCATTCCTGAATCTCGAACTTGCACAGACGCCCGGCGAGATACATGACGGCCACCGCGATGATCTCCGGCTCCCACTGCAGGGACAGGGTGGTGCAGAGGCTGTGGGAGACACGGGGTGCGGCGACACGTTACACACAGACCCCTAACATCATGCGTGTAACACCCCCCCCCCAACCAGAGGGCATGACGTCGACGGCGCACACAGGCAGACGCCGCGCGCGCACACACACAGGCAGACGCCGCGCGAGCACACACACAGGCAGACGCCGCGCGAGCACACACACAGGCAGACGCCGCGCGAGCACACACACAGGCAGACGCCGCGCGAGCACACACACAGGCAGACGCCGCGCGAGCACACACACAGGCAGACGCCGCGCGAGCACACACACAGGCAGACGCCGCGCGAGCACACACACAGGCAGACGCCGCGCGAGCACACACACAGGCAGACGCCGCGCGAGCACACACACAGGCAGACGCCGCGCGAGCACACACACAGGCAGACGCCGCGCGCGCACACACACAGGCAGACGCCGCGCGAGCACACACACAGGCAGACGCCGCGCGCGCACACACACAGGCAGACGCCGCGCGCACACACAGGCAGACGCCGCGCGCGCACACACAGGCAGACGCCGCGCGCGCACACACAGGCAGACGCCGCGCGAACACACACAGGCAGACGCCGCGCGAACACACACAGGCAGACGCCGCGCGAGCACACAGGCAGACGCCGCGCGAGCACACAGGCAGACGCCGCGCGAGCACACAGGCAGACGCCGCGCGAGCACACAGGCAGACGCCGCGCACACACACACAGGCAGACGCCGCGCGAACACACACAGGCAGACGCCGCGCGCACACACACAGGCAGACGCCGCGCGCACACACACACACAGGCAGATGCCGCTCGCACACACACACACACAGGCAGACGCCGCGCGAACACACACAGGCAGACGCCGCGCGCGCGCACACAGGCAGACGCCGCGCGCGCAGCTCAGTTTGATTCAGCTTTGCAGATGTCACAAAGGTCACCCCACATGACATAAATGACATTGAAACAGCATCGGACTCGTTCGGGTTTCGTGTCCGTTTGCAAACACCGAGCACTCAGCCCATCCCCCGGGTCACACAGGGATTGGCCAGTCGGCGTCCTTCTCGCCGCGCGCGCACACACACCTGTCATTCACGAAGGTCCAAGCCATCTGCACCAACTTCTGGATCTTGTTTTTATCACCTGAACCAGAGGAAAAATGTGAGAAACGCGTCGGGTCACACAGATACCGGTATATACACACATGGCCGGGCTGGGCGGCACCTTTCAGCTGCTTGGCGTATCTCAGCAGGAACTGGTAGGGGTGCTCCACCTGCAGGTCAAACTTGATGGTCTGAAGAAGGATCCTCTCAAGTACCATAACTTCTTCCTGGAGGGGGAGGGGAGCAGTTTTAATACGCAGAGCATAGACGCGACGCAGCACTACGACACATTATATGCGAACACGCTGAGTCGAAGATCTTAAAATGTTGACCCCAAATTTGAGTGAATCCACCAGAAACATGGCGGCCCCCTGTGACGGAGGTGCCCGGAGGACGATGCCGCGCGGCAACTACAACAGGTAGCAATCGTGAACACAGCTAATCAATCAGCTGGGCCACCATGTTGGACGAATACCGGGGTCTGCCATATGTGCGGCGGGAGGGGGTCATACTCGATTCACCTGGCTAGACTCTGTTCAACATCGTGATAGAGAAGCACTAAGCACGTGTCGCTGGCAGGCTGCATGCCAAGGTCATGCCCCAGACGCACGCCACCAAGAACACACCCCGTAGCAGTACATTCCGACTGGCAACATGTCCCGAGAGCTGCCGCCATTGAAAGAACCAGTCTGGCCCCAAAATGCTGTGAGAAAGAACCAAAGCTGCCTTGGGGCAGAGCAGCCAACTCAGGGTTAATGAATGCTGAGCGCGTCAGTCTCACATTCTCTCCCTGCCTGCACGCCACTCGCCCACCCAGGCAGAGAGAAAGTCACGAGCCTGTGTCCCCAAACAGCAGGTATAGATTTCCAGGTGTGAACACCAGCATTTTTAATGGGTTGTTCGCCCCCCCCCCTCTTCATTTTACCTTAAAAAGCAAAGGGGGGGGGGGAGATTTTCTAACTACAGACCCCACGACGCCTAATCAGCACAAAGAGTGTCTGAGCATGAGAGTCTGTGGGAAGGTGGAGGGGCGGTCCTGGTTCCAGGGGGTTAATTTAAATTCTGCAGACACTGCAAGGCTTTATATTTTTGGGTCGCAGGATTAGGATTCAGTTATTTAACGCTTTATGAAGAATCAGCAGCTTCTGAACCTCCAGATGTTTTCGACTACAACTCCCATGAAGCGCAAATACTCGTCAGAACAGCCGAGGCTCGTGAGAATCGTAGTTCCAAACCATCAGGGAGGTCCAGGCCGGCGACTCCTGATCCGTGTGCATTTTGATACATACACAAATTGAAAAAAAGAGGAAAGGACGCACTCCAGGACTTCAATAAATAAAAAAAAAAGCAATGTTTTTATTTAAACAGACATTAAAAAGATGCCCAAAACGCACCTAACCGACGTGTCGGCCCTCGCAGGGGCCTCTAGCAAGGTTGATAAAGGCCCCTGCGAGGGCCGAAACGGTTAGGTGCATTTGGGCATCTTTTTAATGTCTGTTTAAATAAAAACATTGCTTTTATTTACCGAAGTCCTGGAGTGCGTCCTTTCCTCTTTTCAATTTGTGTATTATCTACAGGACTCTGCACCCAGGCATTCTTTGCTCTTATATGGCCTCAGCAGGTTGCCGTTGTCTTTTTCTGAATACACACACACACACACACAGAGCGAGCGACACGTCACAAAACTAAACCTGCGTCTCAAAAAATAAATAATAAAAAAATATCGCATAGTTTGGGATTATGTTGACCATTACCTTTGGATCGTCCCCAAACTGTCCAAACTGCACGTCGTTAAGCAAGCTCCGCGCTGTCTTTATGATGTCTTTACACTTCTTGGGCGTCTCCTCCACTTTCCCGGCCAGGAACAAGCAGCAGGCGCCGGTCACCTGGAGCAAGAGGACCAACACGTTAACATCCAGACCTGGCAAACAGCACGACCGATTTCATGCATCGTTACAGAAACATCACTGGGACAAAAAGTTGTAAACTCTAGACGGTGTCCCTTATCGCTATGTCACACGGGGTCTGCATTATCAGCATACAGGCAGAACCAGTAAATGTGCTGCAGACAGATAATAAAATGGTGAGATCTCCTGCTTATGGGGATTTGTAGTGATCAGAATGAGATTATGAGCAATGCAATATCTGTATGTGCCTCATAAAGCCTGTGTATGAAAATTACAGCAACACCTTGTTTCTGTATGTGCTGCATAATGCCTGTGTATGGCAATTACAGCAACACCTTGTATCTGTATGTGCTGCATAATGCCTGTGTATGGCGATTACAGCAACACCTTGTATCTGTATGTGCAGCATAATGCCTGTGTATGGCAATTACAGCAACACCTTGTATATGTATGTGCTGCATAATGCCTGTGTATGGCAATTACAGCAACACCTTGTATCTGTATGTGCTGCATAATGCCTGTGTATGGCAATTACAGCAACGCCTTGTATCTGTATGTGCCGCATAATGCTTGTGTATGGCAATTACAGCAACACCTTGTATCTGTATGTGCTGCATAATGCCTGTGTGGCAAATGGCTCAGTAAAAAAGGGGGACAAAACATTTTTTAGATACATAAACGAGAAAAGAAAAGTAAAACAAGGATTAGTTAGATTAAAAACAAAGGAAGGAAGGTATGTAGAAGAGGATAAAAAAGTCTTGCTGACTGCCTCAATGAATATTTTTGTTCAGTCTTTGCAGAAGAAAAGGAAGGAAAGGGACCTCAGTTAGGAGGAAACACTAAAGAGACATTTACATATGAGTTCACAGAGGAGGAGGTTCTACAGCAGCTGTCTAAAGTAAAGACAAATAAGTCAATGGGGCCTGATGGGATCCACCCTAAATTATTAAAAGAGCTCAGTGGTGTAATAGCAAAACCGTTAACAGATTTATTTAACCAATCCTTGTTAACGGGAGTCGTCCCAGAAGACTGGAAATTAGCAAATGTTGTGCCCATTTACAAGAAGGGTAGTAGGGAGGAATCTGGGAACTATAGGCCAGTTAGTCTTACGTCAGTAGTGGGGAAATTAATGGAAACCATGTTAAAGGAAAGGATTGTTGAACATCTAAAAACACATAGATTACAGGATCAGAAACAACATGGGTTTACCTCAGGGAGATCATGCCAAACTAATGTTATTGATTTTTTTGATTGGGTAACAAAAATAATAGACACAGGTGGTGCAGTAGACATTGCTTATTTAGATTTCAGTAAGGCTTTTGATACTGTTCCGCATAGAAGGCTTATCAATAAATTGCAATCTTTGAGCTTGGATTCCAATATTGTTGACTGGATTAGGCAGTGGCTGAGTGACAGGCAACAGAGGGTTGTGGTAAATGGAGTTTATTCAGCGCAAGGTCTTGTTACCAGTGGGGTACCTCAGGGGTCAGTACTTGGACCCATTCTATTTAATATTTTTATTAGTGATATTGCAGAAGGTATTAATGGAAAAGTATGTCTTTTTGCTGATGACACAAAGATTTGCAACAGGGTTGACGTTCCTGGAGGGATCAGCCAAATGACAAATGATTTAGGTGAACTAAAAAAATGGTCGGAGCTGTGGCAATTGAGTTTTAATGTGGATAAGTGCAAGATAATGCACCTGGGACGTAAAAACCCAAGGGCTGAATATAGAATATTTGATACATCTGAGGGTTGGGATTTAGGGGTTATTATTTCAGAGGATCTAAGGGTAAGTAGTCAATGTAATAGAGCAGCAGGAAATGCTGGCAGAATGCTTGGTTGTGTAGGGAGAGGTATTAGCAGTAGGAAAAGGGAAGTGCTCATGCCACTGTACAGAGCACTGGTGAGACCTCACTTGGAGTACTGTGTGCAGTACTGGAGACCGTATCTCCAGAAGGATATAGACATCTTAGAGAGAGTTCAGAGAAGGGCTACTAAAATGGTGTACGGCTTGAAGGAGAAAAGTTACCAGGAAAGGCTTAATGATCTTAACATGTACAGCTTGGAAAAAAGACGAGACAGAGGAGATATGATAGAAACATTTAAATACGTAAAGGGAATCCACAAGGTAGAGGAAGGGAGTATATTTAAAAGGAAACAAAGTAGCAAAACAAGAGGACATAGTCTTAGATTAGAGGGGCAAAGGTTTAAAAGTAACATCAGGAAGCATTATTTTACTGAGAGGGTGGTGGATACATGGAACAGTCTTCCAGTAGAAGTGGTAGAGGCCAAAACAGTAATTGAATTTAAGCAAGCATGGGATAGGCATAAGGCTATCCTAAACAAAAGATAAATCCAGGTCAAGTATCCATGTAATTGGGCGATTAGATGGGCCGAAAGAAAATGTCGGCAGATCAGAACCTATGTTTCTATGCAATTACAGCGACACCTTGTAGCTGTATGTGCAGCATAATGTATGTGTATAGCAATTACAGTAACACCTTGTATCTGTATGTGCCGCATAATGCCTGTGTGTGGCAATTACAGCTACACCTTGTATCTGTATGTGCTGCATAATGCCTGTGTATGGCAATTACAGCAACACCTTGTATCTGTATGTGCTGCATAATGCCTGTGTGTGGCAATTACAGCAACACCTTGTAACTGTACTGTACAGGCATTTACACTTATAACCACCTGAATATTATCCCTGTGCAGCAGTGACTGACCCCACAGCTTTCCCTGTATTCTGACAAATCCCTGGCTGCTGGAATGCTGCAGTAACGTTTGTTACAGTGAGGGAGGGGCCGCTCCTTGCAGCTTTATTACAGTAATACAGACGGACAGGAATGAATTCAGTTTCTTAGAAGCTGAATAATCCCATTAATGATATACAACGTTTGGGTTTCACGCGTCAGGGCGCCTGGGGTGTCAGCGGGCAGCTCGCCCTGGGTACGTGTATACTCACATATCTGGCGAACTGCTTGAAGGAATGAAACATGTAGAAGCGGTGGAAATAGATGATGCCGGTGGCGAGGGTATCGTAATGTCTGGCAAAACGTTAAAAAAGAAACACATTTTTTGGCTAAATCTAAGACACAGGTGAGCGGCCGCTCTGATACCCGGGTACGGAGGGAGCGACGCCGCGAGCCAGGCAGGACATCAGACAGGAGTACCAGAAGATAGCCGTGGTGCCCATTGCCTGTGTGGACGTGCCATGCTGCAGGGTGGCATGAGGACTGCAGATACATGTAATGCGCCATACCAGGAGACAGATCAGCTGCTCGTTCTCGCAGACCACTTGTAACACCTGCACAGGACGGGCACATACTGCCAATCACACCTGCAGGAGGACAACGACGAGGGTCCGGGTCACAGCCGGAACGCACCCCCCCCCTGACACGTCAGCTGAGGTCTGTCTACCCCCCCCTCATATGCTTCAGCACGATGAAATACGAAGATACGGGGTGGGGGGGGGGACGGAAAGTCAACCCCCCTGGCACTGTCATCCGCCTGACATGACACCGGAGCCCAAAGCCGGCGTCGCTCTTAAGAAGGATACAGGCCGAGCCGAGTCCCCACATCGAATATAAAGCGGGCGCCCTCGCGGCGGTATCGGGCTTCCGTGGCCGGGTCCAGCCCCTCCACCTGAGACGGGGTGTGAGCCAGGTCCTTCTTATCCCAGTACCAGCACGGCTTGGCATCATCCGGACCCCCGGCCGGCCCCGAGGGGCTCGAGTTCTCCTTGTTCTCCTTCATAGACGCTGGATCGATCACCCTAAAACAACAAGAGCCGGTCAAAGGCTGTCCGCGAGGGCCAGGCTATACCAGTGAGATCCTCGTCAGAGGCGCAGCGTGGGGGCGGCCCTCCTTGCTCCATACCGCCTCCCCACACCTCTCTCTCGGGGTCTCTCTCTCTGTATTCGGGGTCTCTCTCTCTCTGTATTCGGGGTCTCTCTCTCTCTGTATTCGGGGTCTCTCTCTCTCTGTATTCGGGGTCTCTCTGTATTCGGGGTCTCTCTGTATTCGGGGTCTCTCTGTATTCGGGGTCTCTCTGTATTCGGGTCTCTCTGTATTCGGGGTCTCTCTGTATTCGGGGTCTCTCTGTATTCGGGGTCTCTCTGTATTCGGGTCTCTCTGTATTCGGGGTCTCTCTGTATTCGGGGTCTCTCTGTATTCGGGGTCTCTCTGTATTCGGGGTCTCTCTGTATTCGGGGTCTCTCTGTATTCGGGGTCTCTCTGTATTCGGGGTCTCTCTGTATTCGGGGTCTCTCTGTGTATTAGGGGTCTCTCTCTCTGTATTCGGGGTCTCTCTGTATTCGGGGTCTCTCTGTATTCGGGGTCTCTCTGTATTCGGGGTCTCTCTGTATTCGGGGTCTCTCTGTATTCGGGGTCTCTCTGTATTCGGGGTCTCTGTCTGTGTATTAGGGGTCTCTCTCTCTGTATTCGGGTCTTCTCTGTATTCGGGGTCTCTCTGTATTCGGGGTCTCTCTGTATTCGGGGTCTCTCTGTATTCGGGGTCTCTCTGTATTCGGGGTCTCTCTGTATTCGGGGTCTCTCTGTATTCGGGGTCTCTCTGTATTCGGGGTCTCTCTCTGTATTCGGGGTCTCTCTGTATTCGGGGTCTCTGTCTGTGTATTAGGGGTCTCTCTGTATTCGGGGTCTCTCTGTATTCGGGGTCTCTCTGTATTCGGGGTCTCTCTGTATTCGGGGTCTCTCTGTATTCGGGGTCTCTCTGTATTCGGGGTCTCTCTGTATTCGGGGTCTCTCTGTATTCGGGGTCTCTCTGTATTCGGGGTCTCTCTGTATTCGGGGTCTCTCTGTATTCGGGGTCTCTCTGTATTCGGGGTCTCTCTGTATTCGGGGTCTCTCTGTATTCGGGGTCTCTCTGTATTCGGGGTCTCTCTGTATTCGGGGTCTCTCTGTATTCGGGGTCTCTCTCTGTATTCGGGGTCTCTCTCTGTATTCGGGGTCTCTCTCTGTATTCGGGGTCTCTCTCTGTATTCGGGGTCTCTCTGTATTCGGGGTCTCTCTGTATTCGGGGTCTCTCTGTATTCGGGGTCTCTCTGTATTCGGGGTCTCTCTGTATTCGGGGTCTCTCTCTGTATTCGGGGTCTCTCTCTGTATTCGGGGTCTCTCTCTGTATTCGGGGTCTCTCTGTATTCGGGGTCTCTCTGTATTCGGGGTCTCTCTCTGTATTCGGGGTCTCTCTCTGTATTCGGGGTCTCTGTCTGTGTATTAGGGGTCTCTCTGTCTGTGTATTAGGGGTCTCTGTCTGTGTATTAGGGGTCTCTCTCTCTATTCGGGGTCTCTCTCTCTATTCGGGGTCTCTCTCTCTATTCGGGGTCTCTCTCTCTATTCGGGGTCTCTCTCTCTATTCGGGGTCTCTCTCTCTATTCGGGGTCTCTCTCTCTATTCGGGGTCTCTCTCTCTATTCGGGGTCTCTCTCTCTATTCGGGGTCTCTCTCTCTATTCGGGGTCTCTCTCTCTATTCGGGGTCTCTCTCTCTATTCGGGGTCTCTCTCTCTATTCGGGGTCTCTCTCTCTGTGTATTAGGGGTCTCTCTGTGTATTAGGGGTCTCTCTGTGTATTAGGGGTCTCTCTCTGTCTGTGTATTAGGGGTCTCTCTCTGTCTGTGTATTAGGGGTCTCTCTCTGTCTGTGTATTAGGGGTCTCTCTCTGTCTGTGTATTAGGGGTCTCTCTCTCTGTATTAGGGGTCTCTCTCTGTGTATTAGGGGTCTCTGTGTATTCGGGGTCTCTCTCTGTCTGTGTATTAGGGGTCTCTCTCTGTCTGTGTATTAGGGGTCTCTCTGTGTATTAGGGGTCTCTGTGTATTCGGGGTCTCTGTGTATTCGGGGTCTCTCTCTGTCTGTGTATTAGGGGTCTCTCTCTGTCTGTGTATTAGGGGTCTCTCTCTCTGTATTAGGGGTCTCTCTCTGTGTATTAGGGGTCTCTGTGTATTCGGGGTCTCTCTCTGTCTGTGTATTCGGGGTCTCTCTCTCTCTGTGTATTAGGGGTCTCTCTCTCTCTGTGTATTAGGGGTCTCTCTCTGTGTATTAGGGGTCTCTGTGTATTCGGGGTCTCTCTCTCTGTGTATTAGGGGTCTCTCTCTGTCTGTGTATTAGGGGTCTCTCTCTGTCTGTGTATTAGGTGTCTCTGTGTATTAGGGGTCTCTGTCTGTGTATTAGGGGTCTCTCTCTGTCTGTGTATTAGGGGTCTCTCTGTCTGTGTATTAGGGGTCTCTCTCTCTGTGTATTAGGGGTCTCTCTCTCTGTGTATTAGGGGTCTCTCTCTGTGTATTAGGGGTCTCTCTCTGTGTATTAGGGGTCTCTCTGTGTATTAGGGGTCTCTCTCTGTCTGTGTATTAGGTGTCTCTCTCTCTCGGCCGCTGTGACTCTATTTCCTGAGGGACTTTTAACTCGGTCACATGACATGAGCCCGCTCCGGATAGGTCACCTGTACGGTGTCACGTGGCACCGGAGACCGGGTCACTCACCCTCCACTTCCTGCAGGAGACGGGGGATCCTACACACCGCGAGCCGCCATCTTGGCAAACAGGGGCGCGAACACGTCAGCAGGCCCCGGGAACGCCCCCTCCCATCTCACCACTAAAAAGGAGATAGAAGCGAGCGGACCAATAGGAGAGCGGGACGTCTACAGGATGGGGCGGGATATACGGGGGCTGGCCTGGAAGCTTCTAAAAGGTAGTGCGTTTCCAATGAGAGGCGGAGCCAGTTCGGAGTGACAGACCGCGAAACCAATGGACTGAGTGAGTTGGCCTGCTTCCCTCTAATCAGCGAGCTGTTTGCCGCGTGGGGCGGGGCTGTGGCGGGTGAGTGGGTTAGGCTGTGCGAGCTGGGTTCTTTCCTCACGGGCAGCTCATACACAGGCGGCTACAGTCACTGGAGCCCGGAGGAGGAGGAGGGAGCCGGGAGGTAAGACCCCTCTCGAATTTCACGGCCTGGGCCCCCTGGACCCTGAAATGAGCCTGTCACGACATGCAGGGGCCCCAGGAGCCAGAAATCAGCCTGTCACGACATGCAGGGGCCCCAGGAGCCAGAAATCAGCCTGTCACGACATGCAGGGGAGCCAGAAATCAGCCTGTTACGACATGCAGGGGCCCCAGGAGCCAGAAATCAGCCTGTCACGACATGCAGGGGCCCCAGGAGCCAGAAATCAGCCTGTCACGACATGCAGGGGCCCCAGGAGCCAGAAATCAGCCTGTCACGACATGCAGAGGCCCCAGGAGCCAGAAATCAGCCTGTCACGACATGCAGGGGCCCCAGGAGCCAGAAATCAGCCTGTCACGACATGCAGGGGCCCCCAGGAGCCAGAAATCAGCCTGTCAGGACATGCAGGGGCCCCAGGAGTTTGCAGTCTGCATGTCTGGCTGACACATTGGATCCCAGGGCCTCTCATGTTGCTGATTACTGATATCATGGCCCCCTGCGTCGTGTCGGCGACATCCAGGGCCCCCCCCCTGCGTCGTGTCGGCGACATCCAGGGCCCCCCCCCTGCGTCGTGTCGGTGACATCCAGGCCCCCCCCCCTGCGTTGTGTCGGTGACACCCAGGGCCCCCCCCCCTGCGTCGTGTTGGTGACATCCAGGGCCCCCCCCTGCGTCGTGTCGGCGACATCCAAGGCCCCCCCCCTGCGTCGTGTCGGCGACATCCAAGCCCCCCACCCCCCCCCTGCGTCGTGTCGGCGACATCCAAGGCCCCCCCCCCTGCGTCGTGTCGGCGACATCCAAGGGCCCCCCCCTGCGTCGTGTCGGCGACATCCAAGGGCCCCCCCCTGCGTCGTGTCGGCGACATCCAAGGGCCCCCCCCTGCGTCGTGTCGGTGACATCCAGGGCCCCCCCCGTCGTGTCGGTGACATCCAGGGCCCCCCCCGGCGTCGTGTCGGTGACATCCAAGGGCCCCCCCCGCGTCGTGTCGGCGACATCCAAGGCCCCCCACCCCCCCCCCCCCCTGCGTTGTCGGCGACATCCAAGGCCCCCCCCCTGCGTCGTGTCGGCGACATCCAAGGCCCCCCCCCCTGCGTCGTGTCGGTGACATCCAGGGCCCCCCCCTGCGTCGTGTCGGTGACATCCAAGGGCCCCCCCCTGCGTCGTGTCGGTGACATCCAGGGGCCCCCGTCGTGTCGGTGACATCCAAGGCCCCCCCCCTGCGTCGTGTCGGCGACATCCAAGGCCCCCCACCCCCCCCCCTGCGTTGTCGGCGACATCCAAGGCCCCCCCCCTGCGTCGTGTCGGTGACATGCAGGCCCCCCCCCTGCGTCGTGTCGGCGACATCCAGGCCCCCCCGCGTCGTCTTGTTAATGGGGTTTATAATCAATTTTGCTTTAATAGATTATGGGTCACATTGTGAGGTCCCAAGAGCTTACAATCTATGTGCTACTCACACTACCTGTGGGCTCCTGGCAGGGATTCCTCAGTCGATCCTGCCGTCTACCAGCGATTAGACGCAGCCTGTTTAACCCTTCTGGTGACGAGCAGATTCTGTGAAACCAGCCCTGAGAAATCTCCATTGCAGAAAAGGAACGTCCTGGTGTTTTCCCAGCATGCACTGCGCTTTCTGGCCTATGTGCCTGTCCTGAGAGCGGTGCATGCTGAGCAACATGGGAAATGTAGTCCCTAGCAGCTGCGGAATCGAGGCCAAACCCCCCCCCTTTATGGAACATATAAATCGTCTTGACGCAACATGTACCCGCGCGGCGCCTAAATAATACCCTTTATCTGGTTCTGTGGCCGGACCCCTGCCTGTCCCTGGGGTTGACATAACGCAGGGTCGTGGTGTGCGTTAGGCCGGAGTCTCGGTGCACGTCACGGGTTATTATTTACACTGGTTTCAGGTGAAAGGTCACGTCGAAAACCAAAACTTCCCCCTCCGCTGGCTTATTGTGAGAATATCGAGGCTCCGGCATGTCCAGGTACACTTGCTGTCACCGATCACCCCTAAAACCACGTAATCAAGCCGGGCTTAAATTTACACCTGCTCCAGCTGCTCTACAACTACGAATCCCATGATGCTTTGCCATCTCGAAGATGTAGCATGGGAGGTGGGGTGTGTTAGCAGCCAAGGAGTTGCCCTCAGACTCGTTGGGTGCGTCCCTGTATGCAGCGTCTGTTGTAAAGACCAATATGGTTCAGGTTTACCCCGAGAACCCTCGACAGTGTATTTTTGTGATGCTGTGTGTGTCATTCATAGAAACATAGAAAAATGTCGGCAGATAAGAACCTTTCGGCCCATCTAGTCGCCCAATTACATCGATACTTGACCTGGATTTATCTTTTGTTTAGGATAGCCTTATGCATATCCCATGCTTGCTTAAATTCAATTACTGTTTTGGCCTCAACCACTTCAACTGGAAGACTGTTCCATGTATCCACCACCCTCTCAGTAAAATAATGCTTCCTGATGTTACTTTTAAACCTTTGCCCCTCTAATCTAAGACTATGTCCTCTTGTTTTGCTACTTTGTTTCCTTTTAAATATACTCCCTTCCTCTACCTTGTGGATTCCCTTTACGTATTTAAATGTTTCTATCATATCTCCTCTGTCTCGTCTTTTTTCCAAGCTGTACATGTTAGGATCATTAAGCCTTTCCTGGTAACTTTTCTCCTTTCATTGTTGACTTTTGTACGACGAGTGTTGTGGGGGACACATAGCGCTTGTGCTTGCAGGTGGATGTGCTGCCGACCCCCAGCCGCTTCTTGGCCTGTGATCGTCCAGCGTAGACCGACGTCCCGGCCTGTGATCGTTCAGCATAGACCGACGTCCTGGTCGCGATTGTCCTGACTGGTTTTTCATTTCAGCCAAATACCCCCCCCCCCCCAGGATGGGTAAGAAAAGCCGAGTGAAGACGCAGAAGTCGGGAGGGGGTGCTGCGACCGCCGTCTCCCCGAAAGAGATGATGAACCTGATCAGCGAGTTGTTACAGAGTAAGTCGTGGGGGGGGGGGGGTTTCTAACAGTTTTGGGGCTTTTGAGTTTTGGGGCTCGCCCCTGGGGTGCGGATATGGATTATCCTGTCACTGCCAGGCGCCGCCATCACATAGCCTGACAGCAGGTAAACCCCAGCAGCTCTGATTGGTCTTTGTGCCAAAGCCACTACCAAGATGGCGGCGCCCGGTAGGCTTTAGATGTACGCATTGGCTGGCCCGAGCGGCTCCTGCTCTCCCGCCTGAGCTCAGCGACTCGTTCCGTTCATAGGGCATGCAGACATTCACGGACGGACCCGTAGGAACCATAACGACTTGGACTTACCTTTTTTGCTTTCAGAGTGCAGCAACCCCAACTCCATCCCGGGGCACGAGTGGGAGGAGTACGTCCAGATCCGAGGCCTGGTGGACAGAATCCGCAAGAAGCAGAAAGGTCGGTGAGCTCCGCCTCTTCCAGGTCCACGTGGGTCAGCAAAGGGTTAAATGATCGTGGCCGGGTATACAGGGTCAGCTCCTGGCACCTCACAGAGCAAGTCGACTGACCTCAGCAGCCCAGATGCTGCCACCGGCTCCTGAGCACCATGGGAATTGCAGTTTGGAAGCAACCGGAGCGTCTTCTTCCCCGTCGCTGCTGCTCACTGCAACCGGGGTGTCTTTGTCTGCCGTCACTGCAACCGGGGTGTCTTTGTCTGCCGTCACTGCAACCGGGGTGTCTTTGTCTGCCGTCGCTGCTGCTCACTGGCATCGACTCGCTTAGATTAAATGTTGAGACGTGGCGAGTTCAGAACGACCGCGGAGGGGACCCATGTCTGATCATCGAGAGGACGCCCTGTGCAATCACGCCGTGCATGACTAATGACACGTCAAGAAAACCTGCCCCCCCCCTCTCCATGTGGGTCTAATGGTCCCCTTTTTCTCCTGTGCCGCAGCTGGCCGGTACCTCCATGCCGGTGCTGGCCCACTGTGACTACTGAGCACACTGCCAGCCAGCCAGGCGCACCTCAATGTAGAGGCATCAGAGTCAGTTGATAATGAGCAGATGTAACGTTTGGTTCCTAGAACAGCAACAAATAGATGGAAGCTCCTGCCCCTTATATTCACCCCCCCCCCCCCATTACAGGCATGTGTCACGCGGGGGGCGGCCTGGAATTCCTCCAGAAGTTTTGCCTTTTTAATTCAACTAATTTTATTACTACTATGTTCCTTTTTATTTCTTTTACAATTTATTTTTAAGTTTAGTTTATTTTATCATAATAAATACAAAAACAAAGTATAAAAATGTTTTTTTTTTTTTTTTTTTTACTTATTCATTTTTTTATTACAGGATTATCCGTGTTGTTCGATGGCAAAAGGGAAGATTATTTCTCCGAGCTGACGGCCTGGGCCCGCGAGAACGGCGCCTCCACCGACTGCTTTGATCTGGCAGAGTTTCCAGACGAAGGTTTCGGCCTGAAGGCGACGCACGACATTAAGGTACGTGGGACGAGGCGGAGGAATCCCTGCAGGAGGTTTATTTAGCTGGACGCCGGTAAAATGACCATATAGTCGGGGTTTCTGCACGGCCCGTCTTTGTGTTCTGGTCCAGACTCCCGCTCTGCTGTGTGTGTGTATGTAACACACACGAACACACGTATTTTATCATAATTTCCTCTTAACCCCTTCACCGCTGAGTGATTTCCCATAAAAGCAGTGGCCGGACAAGGTGGCTTTGTGGGAGACCACGTTTTATTTCCCACACGTTGCATCGCACTATAGATCTATGTGACAGGTGGAGAGCTCCCTCTGCTGGCAACAAAGCACCGCTACATATGGATATCAGCCTGGCTTTGTGTTAACCAGATCTCAATGCTGGTCTTCGGATGTCAACGCGTCGGCCGCCGCGCCCGAGGTGCGGAGACTTCAGGGCCGCGCTCTGGTGCCCGTCTCCAGTAAATAAAATTCCATTGCATCGCCACAGGACGCAACCAGAGTGAGTTTACCCCAACGTGGTAGTGAAGGGGTTAAGCTCTTGATAAAGGCTCAAGCGGTTATTCAGGTGGAGCTGATCTGGCCCCGAAATGTAACCGTACAGTGAGTTTCCCCGTACAGTGACATTTCATGGCCATTCGGTTATTCGGAGAGCAGACAGGTCGCCAAATTTTGGTGAATTGTTAGCAAAACGCGGTGCCTGTTCGACGGCCGTGAAATCCCCATAGAGAAGCAATGGTTAATCTATTCAGACACCGAACAGCAGAGAAATGTCAGTGAATTTGCCCTGCTGTTCGGTGGTTTCATTCGGCAGATTTAATCCGGAGAATCCCATCGGTTTCAATGTTAAAAATATTCCCGTTTCTATATAATATCTAATAAACCGTTTATTATTTTGATCTGCAGCAAAAAGTCTGTATAAATTTATTAAAAAGCGTCGTCCCCCCCCCCCCCCCCCGTAACAGACCTTTTTTATGATCATTCATAGGACCTTTTTACATGTAAATTCCAGACATTTTCGTTTTTTTCTTTTTCGGATCCGTTCGGCTTTTCCAGGGACCCTGCTGTAAATGCTGAATTCACCGCAGGGTCGTGGAATTGAATTCCCTGAAGTGCGGGAAAGGAGATTATTTTCACATTGGTTTGGATCGGCGGCAGTAACCCGGTAGGTGCAGGACGTGAGGCCTTTTCACAGTGTGTCGCCGCACTGCGGGCGTCGTATTGAGCCGCGGCGTGGTTTATCCCTCACACTCGGTGTTGTGTAATATGTTTATGGTTCGGGTTTGTATGTGTATTTGTCCGAGGTCTGATCAGCTGTCGCTCCCGCAGGCGGAGGAGTTATTCCTTTGGGTTCCCCGGAAGCTGCTGATGACCGTCGAATCTGCCAAGAATTCAGTGCTGGGTGAGTGTGCGGCGTTACACATCTTTCAGTGTGTGATTGTGTGCGCCTTCCTGTAACAGAGTTAAATGGATGCGTTACACATCCTGATCACTTTATCTTATTATAGGGGTCAGGCTCTGTGTCCCCCCCCCCCCCCGTTTTTGTTTTGGAGTTATGGTTGTGTGGAGTGTAAGGGTTCCCTCGCCCACACGCCCGTCATCCGGCAGACGGGATTTGAATACCCTGACTGCTTGGGACTGATGATCAGCGCTGTATTGTGCGGTGCGAGTGTATTACAGAGCTGCAATGTGCGGTGCATCACATGTTGTGACTTCATTGTATCGCTGTGTGTATTACAGTACTGTAATGTGTGGTGTGCATGCGAGTTTATTACAGAGCTGCGATGTACTGCAGTGTGCGTGTATTAGAGTGGTTTGTTAACAACATTCCTTATAGATGTATGACAGAGCTGCACAATGTGTAGATTGTGACGTGCAGTGTTTGTGTTTAGGGTCTCTGCACTCGCAGGATCGCATCCTCCAAGCGATGGGAAACATCACTCTGGCTTTCCACCTTCTGTGCGAGCGAGCGGACCCCAGCTCCTTCTGGCTCCCGTACATCAAAACACTCCCCAGCGAGTACGACACGCCGCTGTATTTTGAGGAAGAGGAGGTGCAGCAGCTGCAGTCCACACAAGCCATACTTGACGTCTTCAGTCAGTACAAGAACACGGCGCGGCAGTACGCCTACTTCTTCAAGCTCATCCAGGTGAGGCGCGCTCCCCTAAACACGTGTTTGCGTTCAGCGTTTTTATTGTGACGCCGGCGAGGATACTGGATCCAGTGAGCGCAGCCAATAAACACGGACCGTGCATGTCACCTGCGAGTCACTGCGAGTCGTTCCGTTCTGAGACCTCTGTGCCAATAAGAGGTGCTGGGGCTGGCGGCGGACGTGTTTGATGGGAGTGTCCTGCAATCGGCCAGGTTTCCCTAATCTGTTGGCGTTTAACCGAGCGGCATTAGCATCACATGACATCTTGGACACCTCGGTCTTACACAGATGAATAGGTAGAGAAGCTGGAAATCCTTGTTGATTCTGGGTAGGATGAGCCCAAGTAGAAAGTGTGGAGATCGCAAATCTTCAAAAAACTTTTTCAAAAAGCTTTATATAGGTGAATAATTAAGGAAGGTAAATCAATGAATAGTAAATTTATTAAAGTAAAAATGCCCAACGCGTTTCGTCCTGAGACTTTATCAAGGGCGATAAAATAACATAAAAGATAAAAGCATGAAATAATATAAACCTTCCCTTCCTTCGTTTCGTATTTAAATCGTCCACAAAGTCCTCTCATTGGTCGATTCGATTACTCGGCGTTCACCATATATGGTCAAAAAGAAGTTCTTTTCGTATGTCACTTCCGTTTTCGGATTTCTCCGAAGTGTCGTTTCCGTTTCCGATCGGAAGTCACCTGACTCCATACGCTCGAAAATCCTATTCTTCCGTTTTTGGACATGGTGTTAAGTCCATTCATTGGTCAATTCGATCTCCCTATATTCACCGGGAAAAAGGAAATCTTTTGATGTATCATCTCCGTTTTCAGATTCCTTCGATGCGTCATTTCCGTTTCGGATCGGAAGTTACCGGTTCTCTATAAATCCGAAAAATCGCGCACTTTCATTTTCGTCCGTGATGTCATTTCTGATCGTATTCTATCTAAACCTATAAATCCGAAAAGTCGCGCACTTTCTTTTTTCGTCCGTAGTGTCGTTTCTAATCGTATTCTATCTAAAAGTTTTACACTTTCGATGTCAAAACATGATGTTCTTCTCCAGATCTTCTATGTTTCTCCATATCTTTATTTTCAAAATTCCGTAGACTATCTAGTATTTGGGTTATGAGTTCTCATAATTCATTTGATTGTAGAATCTTATTTACCTAAAACAGAATCCATGTATTATAACCTATAGAAAGCATTTAATATCAAATTCTTCATTTAAGCCCTTCGGGCTCATAGTTTTTAATTTAAAGACCCAAAACATTTCTTTTTTTAACAGATCTTTTTCTCTATTGCCTCCTCGCCATGGTTTCTTTATTTGATCTATACCGGACCATAAAAATTCAGATGCTTGGTACTTATTACAACAAGTACAATGAACTGGTACTGCATGTTTTTGGACACCTCTTCTGATGTTACCCATATGCTCTAATATTCTTTCTTTTAATTTCCTTGTTGTTTGACCAACATACTGGATGCCGCAAGGGCATTGTAACAGATATACAACATATGTTGAGTTACAGTTAATATATGTATTGATCTTGAAGCTTTCTCCTGTACTATTACTTGTAAAGGTTTCCAATCTTCTTTTCTTCAGAAATCTACATGCTTTGCATCCAGCGCACTTAAAAAAAACCTTATTTTCTTTATTTTCATTTCTTATAAATGTAGAGCTGGGAGCTAACCAGCTTTTCAAATTTCGTGGTCTTCTGAATGTAAGTTTCGGTCTAACTGGAAGTTCTGGGCCCAGAATGGGATCCTGCTTTAGGATAATCCAATTTTTCTCCAAGATCTTCCTTATTTCTTTGTGCTGGACATTATATTTCGTGAAGAAAGAATACTGAAAATCATTATCTGCTTTTGTTCTGTTCTCTTTATAAAGGAGATCTTTACGGTCCATAGATGCCACCTCAAGATAAGCTTTTTCTACATTATTTGTTTCATAATGTTTCTCCTTCAGTTTATTTCCCACCATTTCAGTTTGTGTGTGATAATCTTCTAACTTTGAACAATTCCTGCGCATACGCAGAGCTTGACCCTTCGGGATCCCTTTTAACCATGGTTTGTGATGGCAACTCGAAAAATGGATATATCCATTGCCATCAGTGGGTTTGAAGAAACATTTTGACTCGATCTTACCCTCTTCTATGAAGAAGGTGATATCCAAGAAGTTAATCTCAATAGCACTAAATGTTGAAGTAAACTTCAGACCAAAATCATTCTGATTTAGAGTATCCACAAAGTGGTTAAACTCATCCTCCTCTCCTCTCCAAATGACTAGAACATCATCGATGAATCTTCTCCATAGCACCAGGTTCGCCCCCCATTTGGAAGGGCTCCAAATATAAGAGTCCTCCCAATATGCCATGTAGATGTTAGCATAGCTGGGGGCGAACCTGGTGCCCATGGTATTACCACTAATCTGGAGGAACATATCCTCATACCTAAAAAAAAAAAAAACTCGGTCTTACATGCAGACAGTGTGTGTGCTGGCTGTAGTAAACAGCAGTTAAGAGCTGTCCCCTTAAGGGATTGCATTCTGGGAAAAGTCGTTTATTCCACATGGTCACATCAGCATCTCTGATTGGCCAGGGGTTGTTTTCATGAAGTTATGAATCGAAGAGTTGTGTTTATGCTCTAATCTAACCTAACCTAAAGAACATTACTTTGTTTCACTCTACAAGAAAGAGACTGACTTTTTCCTCCGAAGAATCGCTTCAGTAATGGTGAGATGTTTGTTTTTGAGACTGTCTGAAGAATAAAGTTTTATAAAGTGACTAAAGACCCCTCTCTGTGGAGTTTCTGTCTGTCATTAAGCAGCCTGTGCTTCTGGAACAGAACAAACAAGGATATGTTTACATCCTTCTCTGTGCATGAAATAAGAGACTTTTAGATCAATCTAGAGGATTCCTATGAGATTGAATAAGCGAGATCCCTAAGCGTTGCATAACAAGCAGCTCCAGCAGCAGGCTGTCTCAATCTGCCCATGAAGGTAATCTCCTACAGGACTCTGTTGCATTGGATGCTTATAAAGGAGATCAGGAAATATAATCAGCAGTTGTTTAAAGTTACTATTCAGCTCTTCACTTGATCTCTGCTTGAAAACTGGTAAAGCAACACTTCCTAAGAGTTTATAAGGCATCAGGCCAAGTGGGACAGCCAGCCCTGCAAACCTTATCAAAGAGAAGTCACCATTACTCCGTTTAATCCAAGCGTTAGATCTAATGTTGCAGCGCCATTTAGTGACTACTCGGCAAACAACGAGCTCACACTCTATAATCATGGCAGATCCCTCTAAAGTGTCAGAGGAGCTGCTCCTTCCATCAAACCTTGACACAATTGCTGAATCCTTTGTCCAAAATTCAGAACAGATAGATACGTCTCAGAAATGCTACGGCTTAAGGCAGCAGAGAAAGCTTACTGAAGCCATGCTGTCACACTGCGGGAGGAGCGGGATAGGTGCTACCGACGTCATGAAAAATCCTGGGATAAATTGCTACAGCTATGCAACACACCCAAAGATAAGATCTCCCTCAAACCTATCCGTTCAATGGACGAGGACATGGAGGGACTTTTCACGCAATGGACAGGTTGTGAAGACCAACTGGTTCATATCCAGTCACAGCTAGCAGACTCAAAGCTCGAAGAGGACACACAACGCCTTGAAACGCTAAACAAAGCACACAAGAAGCTCTTTCAAAGCAATAAAGATTATCTTCAAGCCGTTCTTCAGACAGAAGTCCCACAGAGCGAGAAGTCTGAGTCCGACATGACCCATCTTTTGCATACTTCGTCTCAGCGGTCATATGAGATTTCCTCTCACCCCTCTAAGAAAGCCTCCTCCTTCCATCGTAAGCCAACACAGTCTAAGGCGTGTACCAGTGTTTCACAGCATTCTTCTTCTGCAAGTTCCTACCATCTTTCCAAAGCTTCTTCTCACCACAGCCAGTCGTCCAGGATCTCAAGGACAGAGAGTCGCCGCCCAAGCTGCACAGGTACGAATTGAAGCAGCCGTGGCCAGCGCCAGTTTACGTGTGGCAAAGGCAGAGAAATTGCTAAAAGAAGAAATGGCCAAAGCTCAGGCCAACCTTGAGTTTCTTCAGCACGAACGAGAAGCAGTAGGAAAGGCAACATGGGCTGCAGCTTTACAGGTGGAGGCTGAAAGTGCCAACTCCAGCTACAATTCAGGAAAGCGAGAGAGAGAAAGCCTGTACAGTCAGGTCAAGTCCTAGGTGGATGATCAGAATGCGCTACAGCACGAAGAGGGAGAAGCGGGACAGGCGATCGCAAAATCCTCAAAGTCAAGTGTGCAAGTGAGAGACTTTCAACCACCAGATCCGCAAACTAGTCAGAAAGCTGACATGGTGCAATCTGGACCACCAGACTTTCCCTTAGGATTTAGAGAACTTACTCCAACGAATCAAGATACGTGGGTTAAGCAGATTGGTTCAGAAGCAATAGAGAAAGTTCCCCAGCAGGTAGGCTTTCAAGAAGCTGCGATTTCCAAGCTCAACGCGGAAGCAAGGGAATTCCTACCAGACCTTCAGGGCAATCCGTACACAGACTTCTTGCCCGACGAATGCAGTCTGCCTGCTGGGCAGCGAGGAGGACAGCCCTTACCTGTGTCATGGGAAGATAAGCTCATCAGGAAGCACTCTGCAGAAAACTTCCAGCAATCTTTGGCGTATACTCCTGCCCCTGAGGAACATGATTACAAGAATCCACGGGAAGCTCCTATTCACGCTCCTACCGATTCCACCTCACCCTGACTATAACTCGGAGGATCCAACAGGACTGTATTCAACAGCCTGGAGAAGAATGAGAGAATGGTCACCCCGTCCGGGAAGGTTGGATCTGGCATCTGGTGGCGTATAGAAATTCTCCAAGCCAGGTAGAGAATATTTACAATGGAAGCATATCTTCACGAATACCATTCATGACGAAGGATTGAGGCCAGCCGAAGAGCTACGATATATGATAGCATGGCTAGGAACAGAATCTGCAGAAGTAGTGCAAGACCTCTACTCAGCCCAACTAGGTAACCCTGTCATCGCCCTTAGACGAGCTTGCGACATGCTCGATCAGCAGTATGGAGCATCTATATTGACAGAATCCTTGATCTTGGATCGTGTCAATGAACCACGTCAGCTATGGAAATTCTCTGCCATCCTTACAGAGCTGCAGCAGCACAAGAAGATCCCACCTTGCCGGGACTTACCTGTCTTGACCAGTTCGGGACGCAAAAGTCTATAGTTCACAAACTAGCACTACAGCTATGTGAGGAATGGATCAAGTTATCTACGGTTTACAAGGCGAAGAACCCTGGTAGAGACCCCACCTTTGTCGTTCTTGAAGAATTTGTTGCTCAAGCGAAGTTATGCAACGACCTTCAAAACCTTTAGCCTCAGAGAAAAATGGTTTCCGGCTGCCAGAAAGACCAGCCAAAACTCTGGCTCAAAGGAAAATCCCTCTGTGTCTGTGTATAAGACAGAAGTCGCTACTTTGTCCATGAAGAATTCCGGTGAACAATCGTTTAAGAAAGTTCAACATAAACCTCTGACATCAAGAAAAAAAATTGGATTTGTCCACTCCACAAGAATTCGCATTCGCGGAACAAGTGCAGAGAATTCGGAAAGAAGTCCTTGGATGAAAGAAAAGCTTTAATCAGGGAGCACAAAGTATGTTACAAATGTTGTGAGTCTACGGAACATATGGCCAAAGCTTGTCCAGCCAAGGTACAGTGTCACCTATGCAAAAGTGACAGGCGCCCACCATCCAGACTCGGAGTCGCTACAACTGACATCTCCTACCTCTCCTTCAACCAAGGAACCTCAGCATGACACCCAAGCGCACCCAGAGGCCACCGCGAGTGTAAATTACATGTCTGTATGCGGTGATTCATCATTCCCTCGCTCGTGCCATCAAATCTGTCTTGCTAAGGTCTACCCCGCTGGACACCCAGGAAAGGCCGTGAAGATGTATGTAATAGTGGATACGCAAAGTAATCCCTCATTAGCAAAGACAGGCTTTTTTCGACCTGTTTGACATCCAAAGTAAGGAAACGCACTTCTCAATATCATCGTGCACTGGGCCTCAGCGCACGGCCGGGAGGAAAGTTACTGGACTCTGCATAGAATCATTAGATGGCAGTTCACGCTTCCCGCTGCCGCCTTTGCCAGAATGGGACGCTTTACCTGATAATCACAGTCAGATTTCAACACCAGAAGTGGTGAGCACCAAACCTCACCTGAGGCACATGGCTAATCCCTTTCCTTCCTTAGATCCTGAAGCCAAAATCCTGCTCTTGTTGGCAGTGGACGCACCTGATGCTTTCACCTACCACGGGATGGCGAGAGGCCCTATAGGCTCCCCACTCGCCCTTAAGACAGACCTCGGATGGGTCATCTCAGGAAGAGTTTGTGTCGATCGGCTGCAGACCCCAACCCAGGTGAATGTCTTTGTGACGTCCGTTCTCAGTAATGGAAGAGCATCCCACTTGAAACCATGCCAAGAACATTTCACAATTTCGACAAGCAACCCCGTCTTAGGAGCGTCAGTGTTTCAGACCAGCAGAGAGGACAATGACTTAGCCTTGTCGATAGAGGACAAAGAAATCCTGCAGCTCATGAACAAGGAACTTCAACAAGATGCCACCGGAAGCTGGGTAGCCCCATTACCCTTTCGCATACCTAGGAACTGTCTCCAAAGCGTCCGTGTGCGACGCACGTATGTTCCTGTCTCACCCGCTGCTGCACCGAAGAAAGAATTGCACAGTCAGCCGTAGGATACATCCGGGTCTACGGGGAGAGCGACATTTATGTCTGCTTAGTTATGGGAAAGGCGACAATAGCACCACAACCAGGTCACACCGTACCAAGATTGGAACTCTGCGGTACCATATTAGCAGTAGAACTCGCAGACTTAATAACGAGAACGACAGACCAGAACCCAGTGGATCATGCTACACGCTCTATTCCTGCATCTCTGTTATCCGCATCAACCTGGCTTAAAGGTCCGGAGTTCTTGGCTCACCCAGATACCCTTTTTAATGTCAAAGATCAGAACATCCTCAGCTTCTGGATCAAGATGCTGATATTAGACCTCCAAGTGCCCAGACAAGAAGACGACTACTCAGGTCAGCTGTTTGTTGAGAATGGTCAAAGAGACAGGGAAACTGCCCCTAAACCATCCCCTAGAAACAACGCTCTTCAAACGCTTCTCCTAGATGGAGACCTCTCATATCGGGTGTAGCAGTCATCGTTCGTTTCCTGCATCGCGACATAAGCTTTCCAGATAGCTGTCTCCAAGCAGAAAGAAGGATTCTATGAAGCGTGCAACAAGATGCTTACCCGGTAGTAGTTGAGCATTTAAAGACCTATCTCAAAGTCTAGTTCACTCCTGAGGCTGAACCCGTTCCTTGACAGACACGGCTTACTTCGAGTAGGGGGACGTCTAGATAAAGCTAAAATAGCCTTGAGTATCAAACACCCTGTCATCCTTCCTGCTCATCAACATGTAACGAACTTGCTAGTCCAACACTACCACGAAACCGTTCACCATCAAGGCCGGCACATCAGAGCAGGAACTCGTGGCCCATGGGGCTTGTGCACCAAGTTCTACCCAGCTCTGATGGACTAATTTACAAGATGTGATCATGGGGTACGTTGATTTGTGGCAGGTTTATGCATGTGTGATCATGGGGTACGTTGATTTGTGGCAGGTTTACGCGTTGTGTGATCATGGGGTACGGTGATATTTGTGGCAGGTTTACACATGGTGTGATCATGGTGTACGTTGATATTTGGGGCAGGGTTACACATGGTGTGAAAATGGGGTACGTTAATTTGTGGCAGGGTTACGCGTGGTATGATCATGGGATACGTTGATATTTGTGGCAGGTTTACGCATGGTATGTTTGTGGCAGGGTTACGAGTGATGTGATCATGGGGTGCGTTGATATTTGTGGCAGGTTTGCGCGGGATGTGATCATGGGGTATATTTGTAGCAGGGTTACGCATGGGGTGCGTAGATATTTGTGGCAGGGTTACGCATGGTGTGATCATGGGGTACGTTGATATTTGTGGCGGGGTTACGCGTGATGTGGTTGTCATGGAACTGACCTAGCGCTCCCCGCGTCAAACCCCAAGACTTTATTTCCAATGGCGAAAACCCCAAAAGACATAGACAATTGCCTTGGGAAAGACTCTATGTTCATTTATATCGTGTGATTTTTAAATATATTTTACATTGCTTGGTTTTAGTTTAAATGTAGTGTAAATTGCGTAGCTTTAGTTTTAAATATACTTATATTCCTGTAGGTAAATGTGTTTTTGTGTAGCCGGTAAACAAGCTTGAGTAGTGTGTGATTTATGCAAAAGGGCTTTTCCCCTTATCTGGCTGCATGTTTGATTCAAGAAGTCTGGGATAGTGTTTGTCTTTAATCTGATGTGTTAGAACAATAGATTATGTAAATGTTGTGTGAGCTAAAGGCTAAAGAATGTTTATTGTAAATATCTAACTGACATAATGTAATTAGAGACTTTAGGTACATGTTCACCATTTGGTATGCAAATTATAACTGAAGAGGACCTGAAGGAAACTTGCAGTGGTCTAGGAACCAACCAATCAGAACTGTTGGGGTGGGTGGGAAGTTTGAATGTGCATTGCTGTATATTGTATAAATATCCAGTGAAATCTTCCATAAAATGAGAGAATCCTGTTGGAACATACAGCTCGTCTGGTGTCTCCTTCAGCTACGCTACACTACACTCAACCTCAGAAGGCACAGAGCGGCCTTCTGGAAATGCAAAGAGGTTCAGACCCAGCAGGTCTGGAGCTGCAGATCAGGCTGCTCGAGGCACTGAGCTCCAAGCAACTCAGAGGCCGGGCTGAGCTTAGAAAGGGGGGTGTCTGGAGAGAACAGTTTCGTCACAGTGGTCATGGGGTACGTTGATATTTGTGGCAGGGTTACGCGTGATGTGTTCATGGGGTAGTTTGATATTTGTGGCAGGGTTACGCGTGATGTGTTCATGGGGTACGTTGATATTTGGCGGGGTTACGCGTGATGTGTTCATGGGGTACGTTGATATTTGGCGGGGTTACGCGTAATGTGTTCATGGGGTATGTTGATATTTGGCGGGGTTACGCGTGATGTGTTCATGGGGTACGTTGATATTTGGCGGGGTTACGTGTAATGTGTTCATGGGGGTCTATTATTTGTAGCAGGGTTACGCATGGTGTACGTTGATATTTGGGTCAATGCTCTGTATTTGGCCCCAGATACGCCGTTATAAAATATACATGTTCTGGCTGTGGTGTTGTGTATATGTGTATGATTTTTGGACGGTGCACAGCTGTTTGTCTGGGGACGCTGCCTGTCCTGCTCCGCGATGCTCTGCTCTGTGTAAACATTTCCAGCTGGGTCTGTGCCGCGTCTCCGTGACTTGCCCTTACATGGCTGGAACGCGCCGGGCCCCAGACTGAGCGAAGCCGCCGCTGCCTGGGAGCCACATGGGCAGCGAGGAGGACTTTGTGTTTGGCAGCTGCTGCTCCGGGCTGGTCGTGATGAGGAGAAGCAGGTGCGGGACACGGAGCTAAAAGAAAACAAAAACCTTAAACTGCTCGGGGGTCTCGAGCCTCATCCGGGGGAGGGGGGGCTTTAACGCAGGTCAGGGTAATGACTCACAGCTCCTTCAACATTACACCTTTTGAAGCAGCTGTCAGCAGCGAGCTCCGTTGCCGGCAATGCTCAGCAGCGAGCTCCGTCGCCGGCAATGATCGGCGGCGGGCTCCGTCGCCGGCGGCGGCTCTTCATCTCGGCAACGCCTGGGAGGGGGTTGGCCTATAAATACCTTAACCCCGAGTAATGTCCATCCTGTGTCCGTGCGGCCGAGTAACGTCTGACCTGCCCAAGCAGTCTTGGGGCAAGTAATCTGGCTCTGAGCCGCTGGTCACTTGTCTCCTTGGCCGGCTCCGGATGGCTCTAGGTTATGTCCCTCCACGTGGTTTGATCTCGCGCTGCTAGATGCGCTTCCATCTCCTTCATCACACGGTGTTTATGGTTTATACAGGTGACCCGTTCCTCCATTTCAGGTACATTTAAATGCAGCCAGAATGTTACCGGTGGCCTCTAACCCCTTAGTGACCGGGCGGTTTTACACAAATCCGTCTTTTAGTGACCGCTGCTGTTTTTACGTTTCTGCGCTGTTAGTGTTTAGGTCAAATTTTCCTCTTACTCGTTTATTCAACCCACACATATTATACACCCTTTTTCCCGCCATTAAATGGACTTTCTAAAAATACCATTATTTCCATCATATCCAATAGGGTTGCACCGATACCGATACTTAGTATCGGTATCGGGGCCGATACTGGGTACTGCAGGAGTACTTGGTACTCGTGCAGTACCCCCGATATTTTTTCCGATACCGGAAGCCGGCATTGAGCCGGCTTCCGGCATCCGAGGGGCTGCGGCGGCTGTCCGAATGCTCTATCGGCATTCAGACAGCCGGCCCCGCACTCTCCGCAATACTTACCTTCCTGGGCGCCGCCGGGAATGTCTCCACGCGCGCGCTCGTTGGAAGGACCCCAGCCGCGACCACGTGATCCGGCTGGGGTCCTTCCAACGAGCGCGCGCGCGAGACATTCCCGGCGGCGCCAGGAAGGTAAGTATTAAACACACTGAGCAGCTGCAGGGCCTGTCTGAATGCTGATAGAGCATTCAGACAGGCCCTGCAGCTGCTCTCCGCGACGATACTTACCTTCCTGGGCGCCGCCGGGAAAGTTTCCCCCGCGCGCGCGCGCTCGTTGGAAGGCCCCCAGCCGGGATCACGTGGTCGCGGCTGGGGTCCTTCCAACGAGCGCGCGCGTGGAGACATTCCCGGCGGCGCCCAGGAAGGTAAGTATCGTCGGGGGGGGGGCGGTCCATGAGCTGGGGGGCATATCCATGAGGGGGCATATCCATGAGGGGGCATATCCATGACCTGGAGGCAATATCCATGAGGGGGCATATCCATGACCTGGAGGCAATATCCATGATGGGGCATATCCATGACCTGGAGGCAATATCCATGAGGGGGCATATCCATGAGGGGGCATATCCATGAGGGGGCATATCCATGACCTGGAGGCAATATCCATGAGGGGGCATATCCATGATGGGGCATATCCATGACCTGGAGGCAATATCCATGATGGGGCATATCCATGACCTGGAGGCAATATCCATGAGGGGGCATATCCATGACCTGGAGGCAATATCCATGATGGGGCATATCCATGACCTGGAGGCAATATCCATGAGGGGGCATATCCATGACCTGGAGGCAATATCCATGAGGGGGCATACCTATCGAGGTATCCCATGACCATGAGGCGCATATCCATGACCTGGAGGCAATATCCATGATGGGGCATATCCATGACCTGGAGGCAATATCCATGATGGGGCATATCCATGACCTGGAGGCAATATCCATGAGGGGGCATATCCATGACCTGGAGGCAATATCCATGATGGGGCATATCCATGACCTGGAGGCAATATCCATGAGGGGGCATATCCATGACCTGGAGGCAATATCCATGATGGGGCATATCCATGACCTGGAGGCATATCCATGAGGGGGCATATCCATGACCTGGAGGCAATATCCATGAGGGGGCATATCCATGACCTGGAGGCATATCCATGAGGGGGCATATCCATGACCTGGAGGCAATATCCATGAGGGGGCATATCCATGACCTGGAGGCAATATCCATGAGGGGGCATATCCATGACCTGGAGGCAATATCCATGAGGGGGCATATCCATGACCTGGAGGCAATATCCATGAGGGGGCATATCCATGACCTGGAGGCAATATCCATGATGGGGCATATCCATGACCTGGAGGCAATATCCATGAGGGGGCATATCCATGACCTGGAGGCAATATCCATGAGGGGGCATATCCATGACCTGGAGGCAATATCCATGAGGGGGCATATCCATGACCTGGAGGCAATATCCATGAGGGGGCATATCCATGACCTGGAGGCAATATCCATGATGGGGCATATCCATGGAGCTGGAGGCAATATCCATGTGGGGGCATATCCATGAGCTGGGGGGGCATACTCATGTGTGAGCTGTGGGGGCATAATAACCCATGTGTGTGCTGGGGCAAATCCATGAGTGAGCTGGGGCAAATCCATGAGCTGGGGCAGTATGAATATATATATATCGGGGGGGATATACATGTGAGCGGGGGGCATTTTTATATGGTCTGTTCTTATTGGAAAGCGTCACATGACATTAAATAAAAGTATCGGTACTTGGTATCGGTGAGTACTTTTAAAAAGTATCGGTACTCGTACTCGGTCTTAAAAAAGTGGTATCGGTGCATCCCTAATATCCAATAATTTAATATAAAAAAAAAATGACATATGATGAAAAAATTGGTAAAAAACACACTTTTTCGTAATTTAATCCCCAAAATCTACAACCACCAATAAAGACCCCGGCTAAATAGTTTCAAAATTTTATCCCGAGAATAGAAATACCCAATTTTTACATGTTTTTGCCTTTTAACCCTTTCACTGCTGAGCCAGTTCACCTATGTGCGCTGCGCTCATTCTGACCATTTTGTGATGACAGCCTAGGTCCTATTTAATTCCCCCCCCCCCCAGACAAAAAGAACTTTAAAAAAAAAACAATTTTTTTTTTTTTTTTTTTACACTTTTTGGTATCATTGGAAAGGCCATGATCAGGCCTTTCAAATGATGTCAAATAGGACCATCTAGCTGCCATGGATCGGGAGATAAAGGGATCCTTAGGATCCCCTTATCTCTACATGGCAGCTAGATGGTTAACTGGCCCACTGACATCCTCACACATATGGTGAGGTTGTCAGTGAGTGGGGGGGGACCTGGAGGCTTGGCTGACATCCAAGATGTAAGCCCCCCTCCAGGTTCGAATCCCGTTTTGGCGCCAATTAGCGCAGTAACGTGATTTGGCGGCGAAATGGTTAATGCCATACACCGCTGAAAAGGGGAGACTCTCCCCTTTTCAGCGGTGCAAAAAGCATCTCCCTAGCTTCAATGGTTGGGGAGATAGAGGGCTCCGAAGGAGGGGCCCCCCCCTCCCCTCCATTGAAATGCATGGGGACGCCTGCTGATGACGTCACCACGCAGCGTGGCGACGTCATCAGCCTCGCCTGCCCATGTAAATCACATGGGCAGGCTTCCTCCCTGCCAGATCGCCGAGGGATCCAGTGAGGGAGGTGAGTATCGGGCGGGATGGGGATTAGGCGCCGCTGACGTACCCTGTACGTCCGCGGGTCTAAGGGAGACCTGCGGACAGGACGTACAGGGTACGTCAGCAGTCCTTAAGGGGTTAATTCACCCACATGCCCCGATTTCCTGCCCATGAGGAGCATCCCAGTCTTCATCAAGTGGTCTAACAGCCGCGTGGACATCAACCAGGTTCCCGATCCTCAAATATTAATATTGGCTTCTCTTTAATTTGTCCATATTTTACCCACCCTCAGTGTGGTCACATGCTCCTATTCCCCGCCCCCGAGGAGCAGTCCCCTTAAATCAGGCATTGTTCTATTGACAGAGGTGAAACATCTCTCAGGTTCCCGATCCTCATTAATAAAATCAGGATATTAATGGCAGCCTCTCTAATTCATCTATCAAGGTACCTCCTCTCAGTCTGGTCACATGCTCCTATTCCCCACCCACGAGGAGCAGTCCCACCTCCATCTTCATCAGGCATTGTTTCATTGACACATGGGAACATCTCCCAGGCTCTAGATCTTCATAAAGTCATTGAAGAATCGTGATGAAGGCCTCTGTTATTCATCTTATACCGACCCTCGGTCTGGTCACATGCTCCTATTCCCCGCCCACGAGGAGCGGGCCTTTCTCTATCCTCACGCAGGACACAGATTGTCCTGCTCCCTGGTTCTCCGTCCTCTTGTATTAACCGGTGATGTTCGTGGCGTCCTCTCCTGCTTCTTGGAGTTTGTGAAAGTTGTTGACGTTTTGTTAAAGTCGCCCGGGTCCCGGCGGCCGATCACAACGAGCGACGGCTACAAATGGTAACCGTACATCCCGTCGTCCATCATGTTGCGTGCTCGATCTTCCAAGAGATCGTCTTAAAGCGTCGTCCCGGGTCCCTGTGCGCAGCCAGGGGAGCACGGTAATCAGCGCGTCGTATGGCGTCTCAATCCATCATTTTATATCGCGGAGCCAGATCTGGACTCTGACAGGGAAGCCGTAACGATGAGCGTCTCCCGCGGCTCTGCTCTTCCCGCGCCTCCGCTTGGCGGAGATGTTCTGCAAACTCCTGGTTACTTAGTGTTCCTCAGCCCGGCCCCCCCCTGTGCCCCCCGCGTCAGGTGCCAGATGCTGCAGGTCCCGCAGGCGACCATCCTTTATTATCCAGAATCTGATCGTTCTTCACTCCGTGTCAGGAATTCAAAATGCGGGTTTTACGCTGCTTTTGCAGAGCGGCTCCGTCTGGAGGAGGCTCCGTTCGCACCACGCAGATATATTCAATTCATACTGTGTATTAAAGCTTCGTTCCGGCAGCTTCTACAGCGAATCCTAATCAATCTGTCCGGTGAAAGAAGCATTTTAGCAAGTGAAACAATTATTTGCTGCTACACGGAGCATATATCCGGCAGCATCCTGCGGGCTCTGCGCTCTGCTCCTTATCTTCCTGGATCGCAGCACCTTCAGCGTCCTGCGGGCTCATTGCTCTGCTCCTTATCTTCCTGGATCGCAGCACCTTCAGCGTCCTGCGGGCTCATTGCTCTGCTCCTTATCTTCCTGGATCGCAGCACCTTCAGCGTCCTGCGGGCTCAGCGCTCTGCTCCTTATCTTCCTGGATCGCAGCACCTTCAGCGTCCTGCGGGCTCAGCGCTCTGCTCCTTATCTTCCCGGATCGCAGCAGGGAGAGGGAGTTTCTGCTTTGTCCTGGATATCTCTGCAGGGGGTGGACATTGCGTTGATGACGATCGATGCGGTATATCGCACCTCTATGCCGTATCTCAGGCGAGCGCCGGCCGCTGCTGTTGTCCCCTGTGGGCGGAGCTTAGTGCGGGTCATCGAGCATTTGTGATGCTTTGCTGGTGTTTCGCGCGGCCGCGTCGCCCTTGTATCGTCGCCCCGTGCGACTTGTCTCTTCCTGTTTACGAGATTTAAAACGCTCCCGTTTAATATTCCGATATCAATGTGAAGCGGGGAGCCAGCCCCGTTTGCCCGCCGCCTTTGCAGCAGGGGGGGGTGCTTTCGTTTAATAAAAGCTGGGTTTATGGTCTCGTAAAGCTTTCAGCTCGCGGCTCCCGCGGCCCCGGCTCCACATCTTGTTTAAGTGCATCTGGCGACGGCGCGAGTAATAAAAGGACACCCCGCGAGCGCCGGCGGCTCCTGCACGAAGCGTCGCCCTCTCTGTCTGGGGTTAATGTGCGTTGCATTTAAAGGCACTGGCTGAATAAACGGATTTGGGTTCTTGGGGGGTCAGGAGTTGGTTTCCCATCATGCTCAGCTGGCCGACACCATGAGAAACAGAATTCAGGTTAATCGGGAGAATTGTCCGTTTTCCACCGAAAATGTATCTTTTGAGTCTCAGTGCCCCCAGGGGGTTAAACGCGGAGCAGGGGATATATATATATCCGTATTTTTCGCTCCATAAGACGCACCTAGTTTTTAGAGGAGGAAAACAGGAAAATAAATATTCTGAAATCAAATAGTGTAATAATGGATATACTGTCGCCCCAGCTCATGGATACTGCCCCCCAGCTCATGGATACTGTCCGCCCCAGCTCATGGATACTGTCCCCCCAGCTCATGGATACTGTCCGCCCCAGCTCATGGATACTGTCGCCCCAGCTCATGGATACTGTCCCCCCAGCTCATGGATACTGTCCGCCCCAGCTCATGGATACTGTCCGCCCCAGCTCATGGATACTGTCCCCCCAGCTCATGGATACTGTCGCCCCAGCTCATGGATACTGTCCCCCCAGCTCATGGATACTGTCCGCCCCAGCTCATGGATACTGTCCCCCCAGCTCATGGATACTGTCGCCCCAGCTCATGGATACTGTCCCCCCAGCTCGTGGATACTGTCGCCCCAGCTCATGGATACTGTCCCCCCAGCTCATGGATACTGTCCCCCCAGCTCGTGGATACTGTCCCCCCAGCTCGTGGATACTGTCGCCCCAGCTCGTGGATACTGTCGCCCCAGCTCATGGATACTGTCCCCCCAGCTCATGGATACTGTCCCCCCCAGCTCATGGATACTGTCCCCCCAGCTCGTGGATACTGTCGCCCCAGCTCATGGATACTGTCCGCCCCAGCTCATGGATACTGTCCGCCCCAGCTCATGGATACTGTCGCCCCAGCTCATGGATACTGTCCGCCCCAGCTCGTGGATACTGTCGCCCCAGCTCGTGGATACTGTCGCCCCAGCTCGTGGATACTGTCGCCCCAGCTCGTGGATACTGTCGCCCCAGCTCGTGGATACTGTCGCCCCAGCTCATGGATACTGTCCCCCCAGCTCATGGATACTGTCCCCCCAGCTCATGGATACTGTCCCCCCCAGCTCATGGATACTGTCCCCCCCCAGCTCATGGATACTGTCCCCCCCAGCTCATGGATACTGTCCCCCCCAGCTCATGGATATTGCCCCAGCTCGCTCATGGATGTGCCTCCGCTCACCTGTCGCCGCTGCGTTAGGCTCCCTCTGAGCGTGCGTCCGGCAGCAGGAAGCTTGGGCACTCGCCTGGGGGAGCCACGTGACCGCGATCTCGCGAGATCGCGGTCACGTGGCTCCCCCAGGCGAGTGCCCAAGCTTCCGGACGCACGCTCAGAGGGAGCCTAACGCAGCGGCGACAGGTGAGCTGAGGCATATCATGGGGCATTCGCTCCATAAGACGCACCCACTTTTCCCCCCACTTTTTGGGGGGAGAAAAGTGCGTCTTATGGAGCGAAAAATACGGTATATTAAATTTAATGTGTTACGGGTAAAGCCCGAAGTGCGGTTAATCCTAGGAGTACCCGGGTAATCCTGCCATTACCAAAAACCGCCGGGTAAAGCTGCAAAAAAATGAAAATTTAGGACTTTACCAACTGCCCTTAGGTAACGGTCTGGAAGAGCTGAAAAATCCGCACTTTACCCGGATAATGTGCAAGTCTGCAGCTTCACCCGGGTAATCCGAGGACTATGCACAGCTTCACCCGGGTAATCCGAGGACTATGCGCAGCTTCACCCGGGTAATCCGAGGACTATGCGCAGCTTCACCCGGGTAATCCGAGGACTATGCGCAGCTTCACCCGGGTAATCCGAGGACTATGCGCAGCTTCACCCGGGTAATCCGAGGACTATGCGCAGCTTCGCCCGGGTAATCCGAGGACTATGCGCAGCTTCGCCCGGGTAATCCAAGGACTATGCGCAGCTTCACCCGGGTAATCCGAGGACTATCCGCAGCTTCGCCCCGGTAATCCGAGGACTATGCACAGCTTCGCCCCGGTAATCCGAGGACTATGCACAGCTTCGCCCCGGTAATCTGCAGAGCATCCAACCCCACTTGGGTAACAGTGAATTTTGCTATTATCTCTGGATATTATCAAAGTATTGCAGATATAATGATTATACAGAGTAACAGGAAATGTTTCTTATATCAATGTGAAAGAGTTACATGATCTTTATTATGTGTCATATGTGTTTATATATCATTTATAAAACATAATAACCATCAGATTACTCTTTATATAATATCTTTATCTTCATTAATTCATTTTCAGACAATTAACACACAGTCACATGACGGTTATTTAGTGCGGTTTGTGACTGGATACAATTTCATTAACAAAATTGTGTTTTTGGTTATTTTTATCGGTCAGGTAAGAGTTTGCAGCTTTACCCGGGTAATCCCCGGAATTCAGTCACTGTAACCTGCTGAAACCCCGAGAAAAGCCGAGAACCCCGAGGCGTTTGGATACTTTGCAGATTACCCGGATAAAGTGCGATGTTTCGTTGCACTTCACACTTTATCCAGCAACACATGGGTAATGTGCGAATAACCCGGTTAAAACAGAGCAGGAAACCAGATTACCCAGAGGCCTCTGGATACTTTGCAGATTACCCGGGTAAAGTCCGAAATTTCATTTCACTTCGGACTTTTGCTAATGAAGCCTGAGTAATGTCAGGATTACCCGGGTAACCCTAGGATTAACTGCACTTTGGGCTTTAACTGTAACAAGACATCCAACCGACCCAAAACCAGTCCTCCCCTCTCCCTGCATTAACTCATCACTGCAGCCCCCCCCCCTCCGGTTTCTAACCCCCTCACCATCTAGATTATAAATTCCCATGGGTATAGGGTCCTCGTATCTGCTGGCAGGAATACTTACCTGTCTCCTGTATGTATTGTAGAATTGTCCTGTCTTTACCCATTACACCTTGTACAGCGCTGCGGAATGTGTTGGCGCTTAATAAATAATGCTTATATATATATACAATATATTGCCAAAAGTATTCGCTCACCCATCCAAATAATCAGAATCAGGTGGTCCAATCACTTCCATGGCTACAGGTGTATAAAATCAAGCACCTAGGCATGCAGACTGTTTTTACAAACATTTGTGAAAGAATGTGTCGCTCTCAGGAGCTCAGTGAATTCCAGCGTGGAGCTGTGATAGGATGCCACCTGTGCAACAAATCCAGTCGTGAAATTTCCTCGCTCCTAAATATTCCAGTCACCTGTCAGCTGTATTATAAGAACGTGGGAGTGTTTGGGAACGACAGCAACTCAGCCACGAAGTGGTAGGCCACGTAAACTGACGGAGCGGGGTCAGCGGATGCTGAGGCGCATAGTGCGAAGAGGTCGCCAACTTTCTGCAGAGTCAATCGCTACAGACCTCCAAACTTCATGTGGCCTTCAGATTAGCTCAAGCACAGTGCAGAGAGCTTCATGGAATGGGTTTCCATGGCCGAACAGCTGCATCCAAGCCATACATCACCAAGTGCAATGCAAAGCGTCGGATGCAGTGGTGTAAAGCACGCCACCACTGGACTCTAGAGCAGTGGAGACGCGTTCTCTGGAGTGACGAATCGCGCTTCTTCATCTGGCAATCTGATGGACGATTCTGGGTTTGGCGGCTGCCGGGAGAACGGTACTTGTCTGACTGCATTGTGCCAAGTGTAAAGTTTGGAGGGGGAGATTATGGTGTGGGGTTGTTTTTCAGGAGCTGGGCTTGGTCCCTTAGTTCCAGTGAAAGGAACTCTGAATGCTTCAGCATACCAAGACATTTTGGACAATTCCATGCTCCCAACTTTGTGGGAACAGTTTCTCTTCCAACATGACTGTGCACCAGTGCACAAAGCAAGGTCCATAAAGACATGGATGACAGAGTCTGGTGTGGATGAACTTGACATGCACAGAGTCCTGACCTCAATCCGATAGAACACCTTTGGGATGAATTAGAGCGGAGACTGAGAGCCAGGCCTTCTCGTCCAACATCAGTGTGTGACCTCACAAATGCGCTTCTGGAAGAATGGTCAAACATTCCCATAAACACACTCCTAACCCTTGTGGACAGCCTTCCCAGAAGAGATGAAGCTGTTATAGCTGCAAAGGGTGGACCAACGTCATATTGAACCCTATGGATTAGGAATGGGATGTCACTTAAATTCATATGCGAGTCAAGGCAGGTGAGCCAATACTTTATGCAATATAGTGTATGTACACCCACAGACAGAGACGGATACTCGCGCTGTGCCACTAGGTGGCGCCAGAAGCCAACAAACGATTTGTATCCACTAGATGTAGCTTTCAGTGAGGCTGATCATCTTGGGAGTTGTAGTGTCTCCTCTGGCATGGGTTAAATAATCCATTCCGGGGTTTAGGTAGAGCTCGGATGGGTTTGGGGTGTCGCTGTATCCATGGAGTGGGAGGGGGGGTTTTTACATGAGATCAATTTCTGTTGGATGCGAGTTCTTTCTCGCTCTGCAGTGACCCCCCCCGCGCTCGCTCTGCAGTGACCCCCGCGCTCGCTCTGCAGTGACCCCCCCCACGCTCGCTCTGCAGTGACCCCCCCCCCCACGCTCGCTCTGCAGTGACCCCCGCGCTCGCTCTGCAGTGACCCCCGCGCTCGCTCTGCAGTGACCCCCGCGCTCGCTCTGCAGTGACCCCCGTGCTCGCGTACTGGATACAAACTTCTCTGAAGTTTGGGGGGGAGCTGCACCTGATGAGGTGGGTAGGAAAGGGTTACTGGGAGAGCATGGGGGGGCGGGGTTATGATGATAGAATTGGCCCCAGTTGGCGTCGCGCGGCCCAGTGTCGGTTTCCCTGAGCTCTGCTTTTGTTTTCTAATTGATTTTAGGGTTTGCGAGTGCGCTACGCAGGGACGATGAATGACCCGGCGACTCGCATGCTAATACAACAAGGGGGACGCTGCGTGGGGGTTTCATCAGCTGTGCTGGGGGTCCCGAAGTGTGCACAGCCCCCCCATCATTCCTTCACCCCCCTCTACATCCCTTCATCCCCTCATCCCCAGATCATCCAAACCCCACCCCCCCCCATTCCTCCCGCTTTATCCCAGGACCATCTACTGCTGACCCCTCCGACTGCTCTGACCTGTTCCCTAACCTTCCGCTGCAGCCCAGACGGTTTCCCCATCGAACTCCCCCACCTAACCCCCCCCCCCAGGGAAGCGGTGGATGGGTCTCCGTGCCGCGTCGCTGCCAAAACTTACACAAATTTATAAAATGTCCTGAGGTTTTCCACTGTCAGCAGCGGCCCCCCCCCCCGAGGGATTGAGGGTCTCCATGCTGCCCCCATGTGGTGACGCAGTGAAATACCTTGGGTGATGTCCATTCGTTTAACCCCGTGCGTAGTCCCCGTCTTCTCCCCCCCCCCCCCCCCCTGCGTGCAGTGTTCGACCATTTAAAATATTCATCAACATCTGCAAATCCGACCCAAGTCAGACGCCGAGACCAGCCCCCCCCCCCGACCGGCCATCACTCTCTAAACGTGCAAAGCGAGAAATAATGACGGCCGCGGAGCGCGTGGAATGAGGGAGCGGGGCCGGCCGGCTGATTAATTCCAGACGTGTATAAACGCCGGCTGCTCCTTTGTCCACCTTTTTATGTTGTTGCGTTTGCGGTGTCTGTGGGTTCCGGGCTCAGAACGCGGAGACGCAGATTAATGGCAGCTGCCGCGCGACGTAAATAAGCTGACAGTGATGTATGAGGACGTAATGGCGCGATGATCCCAGCGTGGCGCGTTCCTGTCCCCTCCCGCTCGTTAGGGCTCTCCAACGAATTTAGGAACAAATGTTTCGCTGACTGATTTCCCATGTTTTTCCCCCGAAACCTCAGACCCACCCAAGCGCCGGCAAGCTGCCCCTCAAGGACTCCTTCACCTTCGACGATTACAGGTTGGTCTTTCTGTTTCTCTCGTAAACTCGTGCTTCACCCGGCTCCAAAAAATCACCGCGCTGTCACTCCGGAGATGCTCAGCCGTCCATGCGGCTGCCTGAGAGTCATGAGACACGCGTTTAACGGTCCTGTGGGATGCGTCATGACGGCTCAGTTACATCGGAGAGACGCAACACGCCAGGGAATACGATCCATTGACTGCAGACGGCCTGCACTTGGATCCATTGATTGCTGGTGGCCCGCGTTTGGATCCATTGATCGCTGGTGGCCCGCGCTTGGATCCATTGATCGCTGGTGGCCCACGCTGGGATCCATTGATCGCTGGTGGCCCGCGCTTGGATCCATTGATCGCTGGTGGCCCGCGCTTGGATCCATTGATCGCTGGTGGCCCGCGCTTGGATCCATTGATCGCTGGTGGCCCGCGCTTGGATCCATTGATCGCTGGTGGCCCGCGCTTGGATCCATTGATCGCTGGTGGCCCGCGCTTGGATCCATTGATTGCTGGTGGCCCGCGCTTGGATCCATTGATCGCTGGTGGCCCGCGCTTGGATCCATTGACCGCTGGTGGCCCGCGCTTGGATCCATTGACCGCACGGAGCCCGCGCTTGGATCCATTGACCGCACGGAGCCCGCGCTTGGATCCATTGACCGCACGGAGCCCGCGCTTGGATCCATTGACCGCACGGAGCCCGCGCTTGGATCCATTGACCGCACGGAGCCCGCGCTTGGATCCATTGACCGCACGGAGCCCGCGCTTGGATCCATTGACCGCACGGAGCCCGCGCTTGGATCCATTGACCGCACGGAGCCCGCGCTTGGATCCATTGACCGCACAGAGCCCGCGCTTGGATCCATTGACCGCACGGAGCCCGCGCTTGGATCCATTGACCACCCGCGCTTGGATCCATTGACCGCCCGCGCTTGGATCCGTAAACAATGGAGGGCAGCAGGGTCACAAAACTTAGCACTCCGGGCACTGAGCTCCTAACAATTGCCAGCCCCCCCTCTTAAAGGGACACTGTGCAGTGTGAGTGCTCTGTATTATCTGGTCATACTGCTGTGAGCCCCCCCCCCACTCTCCCACTGCTGAGGGGGGGGGGGGGCTCAGAGCTGAATCAGCCATCCAGATGCAGGGGCCCGGCCCAGACCCTCAGCTCAGGCTTCCTGCACCTGCCCCATCCAATGGGATCACAGCCTTCCTGCACTAAACCACTGATTGGCTGGAGTGCCCAGCCCCCACTGTGGTCACATGACACGCTGAGCTGGGAGCATGTCATTTCCTGCAAAGATTAGTGGGAGACCAGCGCTGGATTCATGGGGGATTTTAAAGGGTTAAAAAGCGGAGCGGGAGAATGTATTAAGCCTGTGCAGTAGTCAGAGCTTCTTCAGGGTTTGCGGCGCGGCTGGAACAGGCCGAAAGCCGTAATGGTTAACCAGTCTGGCCGTTTCCAGCCAGGGATGCCCCCCCCCCCCCCCGTGTCATTTGCTGGATCAGTTTTTGTCGGGTTATCCCTGGTGGCCGCATTCATCCCTCTCTTTCCTGGGGTCCCATGTGGTTCAGGGACCCCATTTCCGGGCTCGGGTTTGGCACAACTTGCGGTTTGCTCACCGGTGTATCTTTACCTTCTGCCGGCAGGTGGGCCGTTTCCTCCGTCATGACGCGGCAGAACCAGATACCGACCGAGGACGGCACCCGGGTGACCCTGGCTTTAATACCTCTCTGGGACATGTGCAACCACACTAATGGTCTGGTAAGTTCTGGGGGGGCTTCGGCAAACACCACCAAGACATTGACGGCATGCGTTGCCCACAATGCCATCTCCATCACCAACCCATCCCAGAATGCCTTGGGGCTGCCTCGTGTGGGCGACCAGGGTTTTGTGAGATTGGCTCTGGTGCTACTGCCCCCTGGGAACAAACCTGGACGACCCGGCCCTACAGCTACATTTCCCATGATGCTCAGCCAGCCTGACGTGTGCGACATAGTTCTGACACGCAGGGGTTGCTCTGCGGCTGGCCGTGCCAGGTGGTAGTGGTGCTCCACGCGGGTCTGGGGGTGGCTGAGGCTTCAGTCTCTGTGGCGTTCGCAGGGTTAACGCTTGATGCTCCTTTCTGTTGGTCGCGGGTCACAGGGCAGGCCGCGGCGTCCCCAGGGCCCTGATTTGAAGAAGTGAAAAAAGAAGCTATTTTTACCGCATTAATCTCCGCGTTATAAAGTATAATCACGGGGTGTTTTAGCTGCCGGCGGGGAGAGGGACGCAGCCTCCCAACCCATCACCCCACGCAGGCACCCGACGCTGGCCGATCCGCGCACAATACCGAGCAGGAGGGAGTCGCTGTCTCTCAGACCCCATATTCTGCCGCTCGGACGCACGTTATAACCGCACGCGCATTCCTAGATCTCCCTGCATTAAAAAAACCAAGGAGGCCCCACCACATCTTGGCCCAATAGCTTACACTCTACTGCCACAGCGCGTGAAGTCCGGCAGAGAAAACCAGGCTGAATGTTTCCCAGATCAGTGTGAGCCGTCCTCCCCTGCGCGACTGCCACCCCCCCCCCCGGCTCTACTACTCCTGTAGGCGTCTGTAATCTGTGTTAGTGCCGTGTTTCAGTTGCTCGTGGTGGGGTTCACTTATCCCTCGGGGTCTACGCTCCCTGACTGCGCCCCACAGGGTTATGGGAGGGGGTGTCCCTGCAGGCCCCATCTTCTCCTTTTCAGGAGGGGTGGCCGCCGTCTTTTTCCTCAATAGTTATTGTATCTTGATGACACCCTACGCCACGGCATTCATGCGTCCTCAGCAACGCGGTGTCCGCGTAACGGCTCCGGCAGAACAGGTGTTGAATGGGGGGATCCAGTTTGTAGTCCAAGGTACTCGTTAGCCCCCCCCCCGGCCCCCCCTCCCTTCCCAGTAGGTTTCATGAAATATTCAGCTCCAAATCTGTCACGTTGGGAGCAGCAGAGCCGCGGGAGCAGCAGAGTCGCGCGCTGAATGATTCCCATTAATGTTTCATGGCGTCTAAAGATGTAAAAAGTCGCCGCAGGTAAAATACGACCTAATGAGTCCAAATCTTTATTCATCGCCCCCCCCCCCCACAGATAACTACCGGTTACAATTTGGAGGATGACCGGTGCGAGTGCGTGGCGTTACAAGACTTCAAGGCCGGTGATCAGGTAAGAGAGCGACGTGTAGCAGCTTGCGAGTGGGGACACGAGCCGGGAATGCATCGCCCGGGGGGCGAAGGGCTGCGCCATTATGTATAATTAATCCCCTCCTAATCGGCCTTAACTGAGCGGAGCGTAAAATGTACACCGGAGGAGCCCGGTGCCGAGCGCAGCCCCCCCTGAAGAGGAGCCCGGTGCCGAGCGCAGCCCCCCCTGAAGAGGAGCCCGGTGCCCAGCGCAGCCCCCTCTGAAGGGCAGCCGGTGCCCAGCGCAGCCCCCCTGAACAGATGACAGCCCACGGGAAAGGTAGCTGCACCTCAGTCACCTGGCTTTACCCAGCGATGCATTGTGGGGTATGGGAAGCGTGTGCCGCAGTGAGGTGCAGCGGGTCAGCCAGGCCATTGAATGGCAGGTTTACGCGCGGGCACAGTCCTTTAGTGACCCACATGTCACGCAGTCATCATTGGCGCGTCCTGCTTTTTCAAGGCAAGCCATGTAGGGCGATGCCTGCAGCGTCGCGCGCTTTTACGGGGTGGGCGGCAGCCGCTCGTTACTCTGCTATCACCGTAAGATAAACAGAGCCGCGGCGAGTCCCCACAACGCTGGAAAAGGTCTTCTCTCGCTGGAAGCCGCGGCCGTCCTGATAGCGCTGTTTATGTTAAGGCGCTTCTTTTATTCTAACCCCCCCCCCCTTTTTTTTTTTTTTTTTTTTTTGGAAGATTTACATCTTTTATGGCACGCGCTCAAACGCAGAGTTCGTCATCCACAACGGATTCTACTTTGACAACAACTCGCACGACCGGGTGAAAATAAAACTCGGCGTCAGCAAGAGTGACCGGCTGTACGCCATGAAGGCCGAAGTCCTCGCCCGTGCCGGCATCCCCACGTAAGTGACGCGCACGACAGCGGTATGTCGCTGTGTAGGGATCATTCATCATAAGCCTGTGACTACAGTGATTTAAAGGCGTGGATTTGTGTTATGGGGGCGCGGCGTTGTGTTACGGGACGCGGCGTCGTCAGGTCTCATAGGAAGCTGTGGATGGTTTTGGGGTGTGCTCGGGTATCGCTGTGGATGGTTTTGGGGTGTGCTCGGGTATCGCTGTGGATGGTTTTGGGGTGCGCTCGGGTCTCGCGGGAAGCTGTGGATGATTTTGGGGTGTGCTCGGGTCTCGTGGAAAGCTGTGGATGGTTTTGGGGTGTGCTCGGGTCTCGTGGAAAGCTGTGGATGTTTTGGGGTGCGCTCGGGTCTCGTGGGAAGCTGTGGATGGTTTTGGGGTGCGCTCGGGTTTCGTGGAAAGCTGTGGATGGTTTTGGGGTGCGCTCGGGTCTCGTGGAAGCTGTGGATGGTTTTGGGGTGCGCTCGGGTCTCGTGGGAAGCTGGATGGTTTTGGGGTGCGCTCGGGTCTCGTGGATGGTTTTGGGGTGCGCTCGGGTCTCGTGGATGGTTTTGGGGTGCGCTCGGGTCTCGTGGATGGTTTTGGGGTGCGCTCGGGTCTCGTGGATGGTTTTGGGGTGCGCTCGGGTCTCGTGGATGGTTTTGGGGTGCGCTCGGGTCTCGTGGGAAGCTGTGGATGGTTTTGGGGTGCGCTCGGGTCTCGTGGATGGTTTTGGGGTGCGCTCGGGACGCATGGGAAGCTGTGTATGGTTTTGGGGTACGCTCGGGACTCACGTGAAGCTGTGGATGGTTTTGGGGTGCGCTCGGGACGCATGGGAAGCTGTGGATGGTTTTGGGGTACGCTCGGGACTCACGTGAAGCTGTGGATGGTTTTGGGGTGCGCTCGGGACTCACGGGAAGCTGTGGATGGTTTTGGGGTACGCTCGGGACTCACGGGAAGCTGTGGTTGTGTTGTTCGTTTTTTTGGTAATGAGTTAAAAAAAAAAAAGTCAAATTGTTGAAAAAATTGAACCGGACGCTTGTGTTTTTAACCCTAACCTTGCTGTGACGTTGTTCGGTGTTGCAGCTCCAGTGTGTTCGCTCTTCATATCACTGAACCTCCCATCTCGGCGCAGATGTTGGCTTTCCTCCGTGTCTTCTGCATGAGCGAGGGTGAGGAAATCCTTTCTAAACCAGGATCGGGGCGTCCGTATCGACGCGGGTTCTGAGCCCGGCCCTGTGGCCATGACCGATGAGGAAACTCCTGCCTGGTGGTTTTATCATCCAGGCACTGAAGGGGTTAATTCTCCAGCTTGTTTTGGCCCCTGTGTCTGTAACGACGCGTTTCGCACATTAGATGGGATGTGTGCGCTTCTCCCCAATGCATTTTGATATTCTGGTTTCTGCACGAATCTCCCATCATTCTCAGCCAGCGAGCCGGGGGGGGGGGGGATCGGATAACCCATTACTCTGGGTTTGTAGGGACGTGTCCCCGTAGCAGAGGGGATTTCTGCACCTCCCAGGGTAATTGCATGACTGGTAGATATGTGTTCGCCTGCGTCTGTGTGTCTGTCCCTCGCTGATCGCCCAGTCCTCTGTCTGTAGATGAGCTGAAGGACCATCTGCTTGGAGAACACGCCATCGATAAGATCTTCACCCTGGGCAATTCGGAGTTTCCGGTGAGCTGGGAGAACGAGATTAAATTGTGGACATTCCTGGAAACCCGAGCGTCGCTGCTGCTAAAAACCTACAAAACCAGCGTCGCGGTGAGTGCCGCTCTGTCTGCCTCGACTCTGCGCTGCGTCTCTTACTTCTTGTCACTGTCCGTCTGACTCCATTTGACACTTGCTCTCGTTCTTCCTTCCTTTCTATGACTTTCTCACCATCTGTATGTCGATCCTAAACTTGTCTGTCTGTGTGTCTGGCTTTGTCTCTGTCTCTCTGCCTTTTCTCACATCATGTCCGTCCGTCTTGTCTGCTGCCGGGTCTTTCCGTCCGTCGCGACTCCTGCTGCGTCTCCAGCCATATCCTTCTGTCTTGTCTTTTGTATTGTCCTGTGTTTCTCTTGACAGGCCTCGCTCCCCTTCTACCACTTGCCCTACGTTTTTTTTTTTGGGGGTTTTTGTGGAGTTTGTTGATCTTCAGTTGGCAGGAACATTACATATTTATTAACCCTTTGTGTTTTATTCCCAGGATGATAAACTCCTTGTGGAGCAAGGAGACCTGTCCTCGCATGCTGTGATGGCGGTGAAACTGCGCCTAGTGGAGAAGGAGATCTTGGAAAAGGGGGTGAAAACCGCCTCCAGCAACCGCAAGCTGTACAGTAAAAATCTGGAGGAGGGTGTCCCGCTCCCCAAATACGAGGAGAGCAACATCGCCTTCCTGGAAAACAACATGGCGGATTCCAAGCTGCCCCTGGTGCTGCGGAATCTGGAGGGCGCTGACGCGGACCCGGAGGAGGAGCTTAAGATCTATGACGTCCTCGCGGTGCCGCCTGTCACGGAAAACGGCTTCACGAACGGAAAGGACTCGCTGCCGGAGCGGTTCAAGGCCGAAACGGAAAACCTCCTCGTCGGAAAAGACGCCGACAACGCCAAAGAATCACCGTCTGTAAACACTGAAGGGGCCGACGTGCAATAGTGAATGTTTGGACATTTTGTTTTTCCCTGTAATAAAGAGATTAAAGTGGCGGGAAGCGACAGAGCCCGGCGCGATTCCTCGTTTACCTTGCGTTGGAGAGAAACTTTTGCTGCTTTCTTTTTTGACTCCCAACGTGTCGCTTCTGGCATCAGAGATTATGGCCTCATCGAGATAGAAAGTGTTAAAAATATCGCAAAATAGAACTTCCTTTTTAATTTATTTTCTTTTTATTTTTTATTTTATGAATTTTGGACATTTCCTGTTTTGATCTTTTAAAGGGACAGAGTTTGGTTTTTGGCTCTGCGCCGCATCGAGAACGCGGATCCTGCACTTCGCAGCAAACTTTGGGTTGGTGTTAAACCATTTCGTTTTATAGCTTGTTGTTCTGTTAGACGACTTGTTTATTTTTCTGTTTTTATTTTTGTTTTTACCACTTTTGCAGGAAGGTTATTGTTCCGCTCATGTGACGGCGAGTCTAAGGGATATAGATCACACAGACAATGGGAAGAAGAGGGTGTTGTTTTAGGCCTATGTGTGCATATATATATGTGTGTGTGAGATTATATATATATATTATACATTATACAGGGTTATTCAGAGAGCGTGAAAAGCAGGAGAATGACAATAGCCAAACCAGAAAAATTCTCCCTTTCATCTCACTTTCCAAATCGGCTATTTTGACCTAGAATTTTTCATTCTCCAGTCATTCTCCTGCTTTTCACCGCTCTGAATAACCCTGCTAGTGTGTCCGGGTCGTGCGGTGAGGGCCGTAGCTTGGCAGGGGCTAGCACTAGAGCAGGGCCGGTGCAATGATCATTGGGCACACAAGCAAAGGCCTGTTTTGACACCCCTCTTTTTATGCTCCACTTTCTTTATGCCCCTTTCGTTTACTCCCCTCTTCATTATGCTCTGCATTATATGCCCCCTTTTAATTATACCCATTTTGATTTAAGCCCTTTCCATGACCCCATTTCAAGCCGTTTTTGTTTTATCCCCTTGTTGTTTTGCCCTTTATCTTATACCCATATTTCATTCCCCTTTTCATTTTATGCCCCTTTTTTTTCGTTTCCTCTATTTATTCCCCCTTGTCATTTTGTGCCCACATTTCATGCCCCTCTTTCATTATATACCTGTATTTCATTCCTTTTAACTATGCCCCATTTAAGACACTTTTTCGTTTTATCCCCTTTTATTATGCCCAATTCATGCCAGCTTTCATTTAATATCCTTCATTCCCCTTTTTGTTTCAAGTCTATTTATGCCCCTTTCCATTATATAACCGCATTTCATTAAGTCCCCTTTTAATCATGCGCCATGTCAAGACACTTTTTTTCGTTTTATCCCCTTTTCATTATGCCCATTTTATGCCAGCTTTCATCTTGGTACCCGCCTGACTCTTTCCTTTTCCTTCGTTTAATTTTAATGGCCCCGTTTTATGTCATTATGCCTGTTTCACGCCCCCTATTCATTGTGCCCCCGCTATGCCCCAATGCACAGCCCTCAAAACCGATACAAACTTACCTTTGCTCCAGTTCTCCCTCTTTACTCTGACTCTCCGTTCTTTATCTTCGCTCTCTTGCGCGGGGACGTCCCGGACGCCAGTTTGTCAGTCACCTCTCCTAGTGCTTTTTCTTAGGTCTGTTTGGACCAAACCGTACAATGAAGGAGCACCGTGGTCAATGGTCCTATATCATTGGATCATCTTGTATGGTTCGTACCCCGTGAGATGTGTCTGTGAGGCAACAACGAGCTCCGCCTCACCCTGTAATCACAATCTGGCCGTAGCTTGATGGAGGGAGCGCCTTTAGAACGGGCTCGCCCTCCTTTCCGTTTCTCATCAGTTGATTAAGGGGAGGCTTGGCTTATCAATGCGTCACATCTCCGGGACGAATGGACACCAGACACATGAAGAGGAGCCGGGCAGCATGGGGCCTCACCTGTCCAAATCTCCTCTTCCTACCCTGACTGCATGGCCCTGGTCAGATGGTCTACAGGTTCCTCATCATGAAACTATGCCGTGTAAGGATTTGTGCGCCCCAAGCCAGCGGGTTGGCCTCATTGGCGCAGTCAGTAGGTTGGCATAGATAGGACCTGCTGCCAATGTGGTACATTGATGTTGTGGCAGGGTTATGCTTCACATGTTCAGATTTTGGAACCACACTCAGGTGGTTTTAGGTCTTCGGACGTATGTTTGTGTTGAATGCTACGTATGGTTTGATACATATATACACACAGATACAGAGTTTCTGAGCGGGCTTGGATGGGTTGTTTATGTTTGGGGAGAGCAGCCCGTGCAGGTAGATGCGGCTGGTCACTGGGAGTTCGGAGGCATACGGGTCCATACACAAGCTTTAGCCGGTTCAGTACTGGAGGGGGCGATGATATGTTGCGGCAACCCCCCCCCCTCCTCTCCATGGCGGTCGCGCCGTCGTTTTTCAGAGAGGTTCCTCCTCCGCTCTTCAGGTTTACACAATCAGCAGACGTTGTCACGGCTACAAAGTTTCCTTTTTATTTTTTTGTTAAAAATAAGAATTAAAAAGAGGCGTTCATGATCTGCTGCGTCTTGTTATGGCTTTTTTTTGGGGGGATGGGGGTCACTTTCTAATTGTCCCACAGCAGTATGGGAGATATTGGGCTGTTCCTCCTCCACCTGTTGAGTGCCCAAAATAAGGACCGCACCACCAGCCTCTCTGCCGTCCTCCAGGCTTGGTTCCTCAGAATTAGTGACATTCAGGCGATGGGCTTTCACATCGACCACATGGTATCGCACCCTGAGGGGGTGTTCTCGACCACAGGGCACGGTTACACCCCTTGTCACAAAGTTGTATCATCTCGAAAAAAAATGTTGATCAATAAAATTCTTCATCGTTTTCGTCTCGATATTCCGGAAAGAACACGGACTCTCAGCCTGGGGTGAAGCGAGTTTGCTTTTGCGAGCGAGTGTCGTGGATCATCTCCTCTTCCATGTGCGCATCACGGTCTGACAGCAATAAAAATGCATATATATTAATATAGATTTAATTAAAAAAAAAAGGTCTGGCAGGTCCAATTTTTCCCGTTTCTGGATCACTCCTGATCCAAGACAGGGTTAAAAAAATATATATCCGCGACTCCGTTATGAAAATCTGATTATTATTTTTTTCCCTTGAACCAACAAGCTCTTCCCACATATTAACTACTATACCCCAGAATATTCTGTATCTAGAATTTTTTAAATGTTTTATATATTTTTTTTAAATGTTTTATATATTTTTTTCATGCTAAAATATATATATAAAAATAAATTAAGCATGAAAATAAAATATAATTTTTTTTTATAAAATATGAAAATTTATTTTTAGATTTATTTTTTTATTTTTCATGCTTACATATATAAAAATAAGCCTGAAAAATAAAATATACATTTTTATTCTAAAATATGAAAGTTTATTTTTATTTATCCATGAATCTGGCACTCAGAACCCATACGCTCGGCTCGCTGTAATAGTATCCAAAGAAGCGGCACTCCAGGTCTTTCCATAAATCACTCGGTATCTTTATTGTTCGACGTTTCAGTTCACTCTCCGTGAACTTTCTTCATGATTGGAGAGTGAACTGAAACGTCGAAAAATAAAGTTTTATTTTTAGATGTATAAATTTTTTATAAAATAGAAACAAAAATATTTTTTCATGCTTATTTTTATATATTTAAGCACGAAACAGAAAAAAATGTTTCATGCTTAAATATATAAAAACATGAAAAATAAAATCTACATTTTTATTATCTAAAAATAAAATTTTCATATTTTATAATCATGTATATTTTATTTTTTTAGAAAAAAGTTTCACGCTTAAATATGTTTCGTGCTTAAATATATAAAAATAAGCATGAAAAATAAAATGTTTTTTTTATAAAATAGAAGAAAATATGAATTTTATTTTTAGATATTTTCTATTTTATAAAAAAAAATGATATTTTTGTATTTCATGCTTATTTTTAGATATTTAGGCATGAAACAGAAAAAAAATGTTTCATGTTTAAATATCTAAAAATAAGCATGAAAAATAAAATACACATTTTTTTTTTATAAAATATGAACATTTATTTTTAGATAATTGATTTTTATATATTTTTAAGCATGAAAAATAAAAAAAATCTAAAAATAAACGTTCATATTTTATAAAAAAATGTGCATTTTATTTTTCATGCTTAAAAATCAATTATGAAAAATAAAATATATAAAAATAAATGTTCATTTTCTATAAAAACATGTATTTTATTTTTCATATAGTTTTAAATATACGTATTTTTAAAATTTATTTTTAAACATCTAAGGAATCAGACACATCTCACATCTTTATCGTTTTTACCCTCCTTCCTCTATCGCATTACTTTGCATTCCGGGCCACATGACAGGAGGTGGCTTCAGTACAATATAACCTTTTCATTACCTCTCGTATGTGCGTACCGGCAGGCTTTATGCGCGCAACAGGTTAAACCCGGATTGGTGCAATACCGGCCGCTGCCGAGTCCTATATTCCTAGAACATTTTTTAAAATATTAATATATTGTTTCTTTTCATTTGTAAAGTAGACAGCGGCGGCCGTTGCGCGTCAATGTCGTTTCACGCTGCGCAGCCTTTGCGTGGCGTTATCACCGTATTACGGCGTAAAAGGAAGGCGCGTTAATTCGCAGAGCTGATCCCTGAACCCTTTTAGCGTTTGAGCTTTTTTTTCACATTATTTATTTTTTCTAATGATTAAAGTGGCTTATAAGGAGGCGGCGTCCGTCTTGCCGCCGGCCTGCGCGTCCTAAGTGCTTGGTACGATGGGCCGAGATGGCCCGGTCCCCCTGGAGTCGTCGGAATAATAAATGTTGTTGTTGTTTTTTTTTTTTTTTCTTCTTCTAAAGCCACGAGTTGACTATTTCAGGTGTAAAGTGTTTAACAGACTTTTCGATGCCGCGCCACGGCCAGCGGCGCAGACAGGCGAGGGTTAGTACACGGATGCACGCAATTATATTTCCTCTGGAGTGCGACGGCTGCATTGAAAGGCTTTATATCTGTCATGTTTGCTTACGGTGAGCGCCGGCGAGCGCTGCCAGTCACGCTGTTCTGGAAATCGCCTTATTTCTCGAGCCATGTATCCTCGTAGCGACGTCCCCGGGGGACCAGTCACAGGCCAGCCGGCTCGCTGAACACACAGGAAAATCATTTTTTTCCCCCTTGCTCTCTCCTTTTATTTATTTTTATATTTGTACACATGTCATCGTGCCAGGGCTGTTAAGTAACGTGGGGAAATGTTCGTTTTTGAGGGGGGGGGGGAATAATTCCTAAAAAATAAAAAAAATAAAAATAAACTGACGGATAAAATGAAACGGTCACGGCCCTAATGGGGTCACTTGGTGCCTTCAGGGTCTCGTGCTTTTGTAATAATGCAACGGGGATCTTTAATCGAAAAATGATGCAAAATTAAAAAAGGATTTGGAAACCGAGGGTACACTGTAACTGATCAGCATCTACACCTAATCAACCCTTTTTAGACTCTGAAACTTTGATAAACCCGGTCCCTCACTATGGGGAACATTGTAAGGTGTGCTGGGCAACGTCATTCTATTGGTCTGTATGACATCATAGCAATCTAGACCGTCTCATATTTATCTGAAGAACATTTTAATCTGGATATCATGGTCTTTATATGACATCGTACTGATCTAGGTCTCATCATGCTTTATGGTATAATGTGAATGTAGATCTCATCGTCTGTATTTGGGTGACATCATATCAATATACAGTCAGGTCCAGAAGTATTGGGACATGGACACAATTCTAACATCTTTGGCTCTATACACCACCACAATGGAGTTGGAATGAAACAAACACAATGTGCTTTAACTGCAGACTGTCAGCTTTAATTTGAGGGTATGTACATCCAACTCAGGTGAACGGTGTAGGATTTACAGCAGTTTGCAGATGTGCCCCCCACTTGTTAAGGGACCAAAAGTAATGGGACAATTGGCTTCTCAGCTGTTCCATGGTCAGGTGTGTGATATTCCCTCATTACCCCAATTACAATGTGCAGATAAAAGGCCCAGAGTTCATTTCAAGTGTGCTATTTGCATTTGGAATCTGTTGCTGTCAACTCTCAAGATGAGATCCAAAGAGCTGTCGCTATCAGTGAAGCAAGCCATCATTAGGCTGAAGAAACAAAACAAACCCATCAGAGAGATAGCAAGAACATTAGGCGTGACTAAAACAACTGTTTGGAACATTCTCAAAAAGAAGGAACGCACCGGTGAGCTCAGCAACACCAAAAGACCCGGGAGACCATGGAAAACAACTGTGGTGGATGACCGTAGAATTCTTTCCCTGGTGATGAAAACACCCTTCACAACAGTTGGCCAGATCAAGAACAGTCTCCAGGAGGAAGGTGTATGTGTGTCAAAGTCAACAATCAAGAGAAGACTTCACCAGAGTGAATACAGAGGGTTCACCACAAGATGTAAACCATTGGTGAGCCTCAAAACAGGAAGGCCAGATTAGAGTTTGCCAAACAACACCTAACAAGCTGGAACAAGATCCTATGGACAGATGAGACCAAGATCAACTTGTACCAGAGTGATTTGAAGAGAAGAGTATGGAGAAGGAAAGGAACTGCTCATGATCCTAAGCATACCACCTCATCAGTGACGCATGGTGGTGGTAGTGTCATGGCGTGGGCATGTATGGCTGCCAATGGAACTGGTTCTCTTGTATTTATTGATGATGTGACGGCTGAGAAAAGCAGCAGGATGACTTCTGAAGTGTTTGGGGCAAAATTATCTGCTCACATTCAGCCAAATGTTGCAGAACTCATTGGACGGCGCTTCACAGAGCAGATGGACAATGACCCAAAGCATACTGCAAAAGCAACCAAAGAGTTTTTGAAGGGACAGAAGTGGAATGTTATGCAATGGCCAAGTCAATCACCTGACCTGAATCCCATTGAGCTGCATTTCACTTGCTGAAGACAAAACTGAAGGGAAAATGCCCCAAGAACAGCAGAACTGAAGACAGTTGCAGTAGAGGCCTGGCAGAGCATCACCAGGGATGAAAGCCAGCGTCTGGTGATGTCTATGTGTTCCAGACTTCAGGCTGTGATTGACTGCAAAGGATTTGTAACCAAGTATTAAGAAGGGAAAGTTTGATTTATGATTATTATTCTGTCCCATTACTTTTGGTCCCTAAAAGTGGGGGCACATCTGCAAACTGCTGTAAGTCCTACACGTTCACCTGAGTTGGATGTACATACCCTCAAATTAAAGCTGACAGTCTGCAGTTAAAGCACATTGTGTTTATTTCATTCCAACTCCATTGTGGTGGTGTATAGAGCCAAAGATGTTAGAATTGTGTCCATGTCCCAATATTTCTGGACCTGACTGTAGATCTCATCGTGTGTATCTGGGTGACATCATATCATTATAGATCTCATCGGGTGTATCTGGGTGACATCATATCAATATAGATCTCATTGTGTGTTTCTGGGTGACATCATATCAATATAGATCTCATTGTATCTGTGTGACATCATGAGATCTATATCAAAGTTCCCCAAATCATCAGCCAGACATTGGATGTTGTGAGAAAAGGAGTGAACTTTATCGGAAACACCGTCATCCCCTGCAAACTGTGACATCTACTCTGATAAGAAATTAGTTTTCACACCGTAGCCGTCAGCCGCCCCACCGTTTAATGTCCACTAAAGCACCCAGTTTCTGCAGAGAGCACCCCCACGTGTTTGGTATCAATTGGAAGCTTTCCGGTGCTCAGTTTGGTGAAGTGGGGACAACAAGCCATAGGGTGGTAGCATGGCCAAGATAGGTGGAGGGTATGACGACCAGTTGACTACATGGACAGTCTAGTCAGGGAGGAGGAGCGGGCACCAGAAATGATGCTTTTGGTAGAGTTTGGAGGGGAGAGCTTCAAGGAATACATGAAAGTATTTTATGAGGCTGACGTCTGGAGAGAGCGGTCATGCTTTGCTTTGCTCCTCATCTTTATTGCTAATTAATGTGGTTACACACGACTGCTCTTCGAGAATCTTACACGCAAAGCGGGCGGAATACGATTCGTCCACCTCCGCTGCTCCGGATTGGGGTTTCTGGACTGTCTGGCTCTGACTGAGGGAGATTCGGGGTGTGCGGCCTGTGGTTGCGGCCTACGCCCGGTGGCCATCTTTGAGGCATATTTTCTCGGCTGAGCTGCGTACTAGGCCGTTTGGCTATTCTGCTTCCACCATTTATGGGCAGAAAGTCAGGGAAGAAGTCCCAACTGCCGGAGGGCCCCCGGCAGAGGGACATCTGGGACTCCATGGGAGATAACCGGCGAGGGCAGCAGAGTGTCCAAACGTACCTCTCTCCCACAGCGAGCTCCTCGGAAGATGGAGATCTGTACTGGTCAGAGGCCTCTGTGGCTGCACGGGCGTCACCTCGGACACTGGGGAAGGAGAAGCGATCGACGGATGGTCTCCGTGGTCCAAAGACGCCGGTGGTTCGTCAGATTGGGGCGCCTAGTGACACGGCCGAGACTGTGGCAACCCCCCTGGTAACTCGCGGGACACACGCTGACGCAGGCAACCCGCCTTTCACGAAAGAGGATATTCGGCATTTGCTGGGTGAGACGCTTGAAGAGATGAGAGTGGTTTGGCGGGCTGTATTTGTGGTCTTGACAATGGAGCTCTCGACTATCAAGGGGCGGCTGACAGCTGTGGAGGCACAAGTGGAGGGGACCGCGGAGTCGCAGGCTCTCCTAATGCCGCAGGTGGAATCCTTACAAGCCCAGGTGGCATTGCTCACGGGAGCGGTGGAGGCGGCGTAAGCTCGACACCGCAGGAAAAATGTGAGAATCCGGGGGATTCCCGAGAAGACCACCGGTGATGCCCTGCTGCTATTTGTTAATAAACCTGCATTGCAAGTGTTGGGGATATTGACCGAGACTGCTTTTCGAGGTGCCAACAGGCTACGGAAAGCGGCTACAGCCCCGGCGGAGTCTCCATGGGATGTGCTTGCGATTGCGGGGGATGAAGTAGATAAACGCCGTATGATGTCATCGCCGGCAGCCCGAGCCCCGATATTTTTTGAGGGCCATTCCTTGGTGCTCTTTAATGATCTTCCCTATTTTTTGACCCTGATCGCCCGGAGGCAATTCCGGGAGTTTACAACTTTTTTGAGGGGCTGCGGAGTTCGATACAGATGGGGGGTGGCGGGTTCTATGCACATACATCACAATAATCTGACCCACTTGATATCTTCCCCTGCAGAAGCCTGGAGCTTGTTACACACCCTGGGCCTCTCCCCTACTCTGGTGTCTCCTTGCTCTGTTCCCGAGGGTTCTCCCCCTGCTGTGTTGGACCCAGGTTAGGATATACAGTTGTGTTCAAAATTATTCAACCCCCACTGAAATTGAGTATTTTGGCCAGTTTGACATTGATTTTGATCATTCAGTCATCTTGCTTACAATTAAATCAAAGAGGCACGTTTAGGTCAGACAAATATAACATAACATTTATAATGAAATAACCACAAATGTCTTTTCTGTGCTCACATCATTATCAGTTTTATTCAACCCCCAAGTGACATTCAATCTTAGTACTTAGTACAACATCCTTTTACAGTTATAACAGCTTTTAAATGTGAAGCATAGCTTGACACAAGTGTCTTGTAGCGATCTACGGGTATCTTCACCCATTCGTCATGGGCAAAAGCCTCCAGTTCAGTCACATTCTTAGGCTTGCGCACTGCAACTGCTTTCTTTAAGTCCCACCAGAGGTTCTCAATCGGATTTAAGTCAGGTGACTGCGATGGCCACTCCAAAATGTTCCAGCCTTTAATCTGCAACCATGCTCTAGTGGACTTGGAGGTATGCTTGGGATCATTGTCCTGTTGAAAGGTCCAACGTCTCCCAAGCCTCGGGTTTGTGACGGACTGCATCACATTGTCATCCAATATCTCCTGGTACTGAAGAGAATTCATGGTACCTTGCACACGCTGAAGCTTCCCTGTACCTGCAGAAGCAAAACAGCCCCAAAGCATGATTGACCCCCCGCCATGCTTCACAGTAGTCAAGGTGTTCTTTTCTTCATAGGCCTTGTTCTTCCTCCTCCAAACATAGCGTTGATCCATGGGCCCAAACAGTTCTAATTTTGTTTCATCAGTCCACAGAACACTATCCAGAACTTCTGTGGTTTGTCCACATGACTTTTGGCATACTGCAGTCGACTCTTCTTATTCTTTGGAGACAGCAAGGGGGTGCGCCTGGGAGTTCTGGCATGGAGGCCTTCATTACGCAGTGTGCGCCGTATTGTCTGAGCTGAAACTTCAGTACCCACATCTGACAAATCTTTTCTCAGTTCCTCAGCAGTCACACGGGGACTTTTCTCCACTCTACGCTTCAGGTAGCGCACAGCAGTTGAAGTCAGCATCTTCTTTCTGCCACGACCAGGTAGCGTTTCAACAGTGCCCTTTGCCTTGAATTTGCGAATGATGCTTCCTATGGTCTCTCTTGGTATGTTTAACATCTTTGCAATCTTCTTATAGCCATTGCCCTTCCTGTGAAGACTAATCACCTCTTCTCTTGTCTTCCTGGACCATTCTCTTGACTTCACCATGTTTGTAACCACACCAGTAAATGTCTAGAAGGAGCTGAGTATCACAGTCATTTTAAAGCTGCCTAATTGGTGCTTATTATGCTTTATTGCTGCTCCGTGACATCCACAGGTGTTTTCAATACCTGATTGAAAACACTTGAATGAACCTCTGTTCTTCAGAGTGGTAGTCTTTAAGGGGTTGAATAATTGTGTCAATGAAGAATTCACAAAAGAAACATTTACTACTGTATTACAAAACCAAATGATGTCATTTTAGTTGCATATGGTTCTTTAAAAAGTCCTTGTAGGATTTCATTCTGAATACAATTACAAATGTCACTAAATTCCCTAAAACCCTTTACAGCATTGGGGGTTGAATAATTTTGAACACAACTGTATGTGTTTTGTTATTCGCTCTCGGGCCCCCCTTTTTTCGCTGCTTTTATGTCCATTGTACCTTCATGTTCGCCTCACCCTTCCACCCACCACGCAGCGATACCCTATTTTTGAGGTGAACCCCCCACCTCCTCTTCTTACAGGACAATGATGTCTCTTTCGCTGATGCTCCCCGGCTGGGGATTTTTTAGTGAGGTGCTGCTCTCCTCCCACTTATTTTATTTTATGGCTTATATTGTTCCCTCGAAGTTTCCAGAGGACACTTTCACTGACCGTGTATATCGACGCTTTTGTAATATTTGTATGCCTAACATAGCTACTGTTATCTTACTTCCCCTTCCACCCTGCTTCTCCCTGATGTTTGCCCTACTGGCAATGGCATATCCCACCTCTTTCCCCCCCCTTTTTTTTTTTTTTTTCTCTTCTCTCTCCCCTCTTTTTTTTCGGCATCTTCCAGGATACATGAGGCGTGCCACTATGGCTCCGTGTCATAATTGGCCCTCAGTTTCCTGGACCTCGTGACACTGTCCCTCCATGGCCTCCTTCGGAGCGTGCCAAGAGCGTCACGGTATTGGCCTTTGCCACTCCCCCCTTCCCCCCCCCTCATTTCTCTCTTTCCCCTTTTTCCTCCCCCTCTTTACCTACTTTGAGATATATTTGTAGACAATGTACTTACAGTTGTGTTCAAAATTATTCAACCCCCGCTGAAATTGAGAGTGTTTTGTCCAGTTTGACATTGATTTTGATCATTCAGTCATCTTGCTTACAATTAAATAGAAAGAGGCACGTGTAGGTCAGACAAATATACATAACATTTATAATGAAATAACCACAAATGTCTTTTCTGTGCTCACATCATTATCAGTTTTATTCAACCCCCAAGTGACATTCAATCTTAGTACTTAGTACAACATCCTTTTACAGTTATAACAGCTTTTAAACGTGAAGCATAGCTTGACACAAGTGTCTTGCAGCGATCTACGGGTATCTTCGCCCATTCGTCATGGGCAAAAGCCTCCAGTACAGTCACATTCTTAGGCTTGCGCACTGCAACTGCTTTCTTTAAGTCCCACCAGAGGTTCTCAATCGGATTTAAGCCAGGTGACTGCGATGGCCACTCCAAAATGTTCCAGCCTTTAATCTGCAACCATGCTCTAGTGGACTTGGAGGTATGCTTGGGATCATTGTCCTGTTGAAAGGTCCAACGTCTCCCAAGCCTCAGGTTTGTGACGGACTGCACCACATTGTCATCCAATATCTCCTGGTACTGAAGAGAATTCATGGTACCTTGCACACGCTGAAGCTTCCCTGTACCTGCAGAAGCAAAACAGCCCCAAAGCATGATTGACCCCCCGCCATGCTTCACAGTAGGCAAGGTGTTCTTTTGTTCATAGGACTTGTTCTTCCTCCTCCAAACATAGCGTTGATCCATCGGCCCAAACAGTTCTAATTTTGTTTCATCAGTCCACAGAACACTATCCCAAAGCTTCTGTGGTTTGTCCACAAGACTTTTGGCATACTGCAGTCGACTCTTCTTATTCTTTGGAGACAGCAAGGGGGTGCGCCTGGGAGTTCTGGCATGGAGGCCTTCATTACGCAGTGTGCGCCGTATTGTCTGAGCTGAAACTTCAGTACCCACATCTGACAAATCTTTTCTCAGTTCCTCAGCAGTCACACGGGGACTTTTCTCCACTCTACGCTTCAGGTAGCGCACAGCAGTCGAAGTCAGCATCTTCTTTCTGCCACGACCAGGTAGCGTTTCAACAGTGCCCTTTGCCTTGAATTTGCGAATGATGCTTCCTATGGTCTCTCTTGGTATGTTTAACATCTTTGCAATCTTCTTATAGCCATTGCCCTTCCTGTGAAGAGTAATCACCTCTTCTCTTGTCTTCCTGGACCATTCTCTTGACTTCACCATGTTTGTAACCACACCAGTAAATGTCTAGAAGGAGCTGAGTATCACAGTCATTTTAAAGCTGCCTAATTGGTGCTTATTATGCTTTATTGCTGCTCCGTGACATCCACAGGTGTTTTCAATACCAGATTGAAAACACTTGAATGAACCTCTGTTCTTCAGAGTGGTAGTCTTTAAGGGGTTGAATAATTGTGTCAATGAAGAATTCACAAAAGAAACATTTACTACTGTATTACAAAACCAATTGATGTCATTTTAGTTGCATATGGTTCTTTAAAAAGTCCTTGTAGGATTTCATTCTGAATACAATTACAAATGTCACTAAATTCCCTAAAACCCTTTACAGCATTGGGGGTTGAATAATTTTGAACACAACTGTATATGATTGACTCTATTTTATATATGCTGAATATTCTAGTATCTTGATATCTGTCCCTGCGAGGCCACACTGCTTGGTCGATTTGTGACCCTTTTGCTTGCAAAATAAAACTTTAAAATCTTAAATTTAAAAAAAAAATTAAAAAAATTTATGAGCTAGAAATTGACCGTTTTGGACTTTAGGGAGAAACAGGAGGACTTTTATGGTGGCTGATCCACAAGTCCTATATGTATGTGCTGTTACATTGATGTATGACTCGGAGTGAATTATTAACTCTAAAGAGGAAGTGCTGAATCCCTACAGACCGTATGAAACAGAAAATGGCTAAATATACATTAACAGAAAGTTCTTGGCCGCTTTGGTGTCAGCCATCACCTGTGTGCACATCCTCTGACGCTCAAAGCCACCAAGCCTCATGGTAAATGGCGTACAGCCAACCATTGACTCCATATGTCTTCTGATTCTATACAAAGAATATCTACATATTGTTCTAATTAAAACATAAGTAAGACCTTATCTTCAACTTCTTACTGTTAATATGAAAACTAAACTCCTTTAGCAATGTGTCCACCAAAGGGTGGAGCCCAGGAGGTTTCACCTTGACGGAGAAGGCCTTTGTCCTCATGGATAGGGTTTTTTTCAAAGGAAGTGGGGTTTGCCAAACTAAGGGTTGACGATGATCTCCTCAGGGGATGGGCCTTATCCCTACAAGGTCCAAGGCGTACCGTCCAACGTAAAATACCAATCTCCCTAAGGAATTGTGCCTATATTCCCAAATAACAGGCATCTATTTCCAGGACTCGGGTCTGCATTTCCGATGAATTGGGCTCATTGTGAAGGATTCCGTTTGACCCTGACCAGCAGAGCAGAAAAGCCCATAAACCGAGCTCGGCACGAGTCCTTGAATTGACTTGTCGTAGTAGATGCATCAGGTAAGATAATTGTATCTTACCTGATGCATCTACTACGACAAGTCAATTCAAGGACTGGTGCCGAGCTCGGTTTATGGGCTTTTCTGCTCTGCTGGTCAGGGTCAAACGGAATCCTTCACAATGAGCCCAATTCATCGGAAATGCACACAAGAACACACACTCCACTGTGATACCAGTGTTTGAAATGGTTGGAATACATAGGGACACACACAGGACGGAAGCCGTGGTCAGACAAACCGGCAGAGTACACCGGAGTAATACAGAGATGAGGCCAGACAAGCCGGGTCAGTACACAGGAGTAATACAGAGATGAGGCCAGACAAGCCGGGTCAGTACACAGGAGTAATACAGAGATGAGGCCAGACAAGCCGGGTCAGTACACAGGAGTAATACAGAGATGAGGCCAGACAAGCCGGGTCAGTACACAGGAGTAATACAGAGATGAGGCCAGACAAGCCGGGTCAGTACACAGGAGTAATACAGAGACGAGGTCAGACAAGCCGGGTCAGTACACAGGAGTAATACAGAGATGAGGCCAGACAAGCCGGGTCAGTACACAGGAGTAATACAGAGACGAGGTCAGACAAGCCGGGTCAGTACACAGGAGTAATACAGAGATGAGGTCAGACAAGCCGGGTCAGTACACAGGAGTAATACAGAGACGAGGTCAGACAAGCCGGTCAGTACACAGGAGTAATACAGAGATGAGGTCAGACAAGCCGGGTCAGTACACAGGAGTAATACAGAGATGAGGCCAGACAAGCCGGTCAGTACACAGGAGTAATACAGAGATGAGGTCAGACAAGCCGGGTCAGTACACAGGAGTATACAGAGACGAGGTCAGACAAGCCGGGTCAGTACACAGGAGTAATACAGAGATGAGGCCAGACAAGCCGGGTCAGTACACAGGAGTAATACAGAGATGAGGTCAGACAAGCCGGGTCAGTACACAGGAGTAATACAGAGATGAGGCCAGACAAGCCGGGTCAGTACACAGGAGTAATACAGAGATGAGGCCAGACAAGCCGGGTCAGTACACAGGAGTAATACAGAGATGAGGCCAGACAAGCCGGGTCAGTACACAGGAGTAATACAGAGATGAGGCCAGACAAGCCGGGTCAGTACACAGGAGTAATACAGAGATGAGGCCAGACAAGCCGGGTCAGTACACAGGAGTAATACAGAGATGAGGTCAGACAAGCCGGGTCAGTACACAGGAGTAATACAGAGACGAGGTCAGACAAGCCGGGTCAGTACACAGGAGTAATACAGAGACGAGGTCAGACAAGCCGGGTCAGTACACAGGAGTAATACAGAGATAAGGCCAGACAAGCCGGGTCAGTACACAGGAGTAATACAGAGATGAGGCCAGACAAGCCGGGTCAGTACACAGGAGTAATACAGAGATGAGGCCAGACAAGCCGGGTCAGTACACAGGAGTAATACAGAGATGAGGCCAGACAAGCCGGGTCAGTACACAGGAGTAATACAGAGATGAGGCCAGACAAGCCGGGTCAGTACACAGGAGTAATACAGAGATGAGGCCAGACAAGCCGGGTCAGTACACAGGAGTAATACAGAGATGAGGTCAGACAAGCCGGGTCAGTACACAGGAGTAATACAGAGACGAGGTCAGACAAGCCGGGTCAGTACACAGGAGTAATACAGAGATGAGGCTAGACAAGCCGGGTCAGTACACAGGAGTAATACAGAGATGAGGTCAGACAAGCCGTGTCAGTACACAGGAGTAATACAGAGATGAGGCCAGACAAGCCGGGTCAGTACACAGAAGTAATACAGAGATGAGGCCAGACAAGCCGGGTCAGTACACAGGAGTAATACAGAGATGAGGCCAGACAAGCCGGGTCAGTACACAGGAGTAATACAGAGATGAGGTCAGACAAGCCGGGTCAGTACACAGGAGTAATACAGAGACGAGGTCAGACAAGCCGGGTCAGTACACAGGAGTAATACAGAGACGAGGTCAGACAAGCCGGGTCAGTACACAGGAGTAATACAGAGATGAGGCCAGACAAGCCGGGTCAGTACACAGGAGTAATACAGAGATGAGGTCAGACAAGCCGGTCAGTACACAGGAGTAATACAGAGATGAGGCCAGACAAGCCGGGTCAGTACACAGGAGTAATACAGAGACGAGGTCAGACAAGCCAGGTCAGTACACAGGAGTAATACAGAGATGAGGCCAGACAAGCCGGGTCAGTACACAGGAGTAATACAGAGATGAGGCCAGACAAGCCGGGTCAGTACACAGGAGTAATACAGAGATGAGGCCAGACAAGCTGGGTCAGTACACAGGAGTAATACAGAGACGAGGTCAGACAAGCCGGGTCAGTACACAGGAGTAATACAGAGATGAGGCCAGACAAGCCGGGTCAGTACACAGGAGTAATACAGAGATGAGGCCAGACAAGCCGGGTCAGTACACAGGAGTAATACAGAGACGAGGTCAGACAAGCCGGGTCAGTACACAGGAGTAATACAGAGACGAGGTCAGACAAGCTGGGTCAGTACACAGGAGTAATACAGAGATGAGGTCAGACAAGCCGGGTCAGTACACAGGAGTAATACAGAGATGAGGTCAGACAAGCCGGGTCAGTACACAGGAGTAATACAGAGACGAGGCCAGACAAGCCGGGTCAGTACACAGGAGTAATACAGAGACGAGGTCAGACAAGCCGGGTCAGTACACAGGAGTAATACAGAGACGAGGCCAGACAAGCCGGGTCAGTACACAGGAGTAATACAGAGACGAGGTCAGACAAGCCGGGTCAGTACACAGGAGTAATACAGAGATGAGGCCAGACAAGCCGGGTCAGTACACAGGAGTAATACAGAGATGAGGCCAGACAAGCCGGGTCAGTACACAGGAGTAATACAGAGACGAGGCCAGACAAGCCGGGTCAGTACACAGGAGTAATACAGAGACGAGGTCAGACAAGCCGGGTCAGTACACAGGAGTAATACAGAGACGAGGTCAGACAAGCCGGGTCAGTACACAGGAGTAATACAGAGACGAGGCCAGACAAGCCGGGTCAGTACACAGGAGTAATACAGAGATGAGGCCAGACAAGCCGGGTCAGTACACAGGAGTAATACAGAGATGAGGCCAGACAAGCCGGGTCAGTACACAGGAGTAATACAGAGACGAGGTCAGACAAGCCGGGTCAGTACACAGGAGTAATACAGAGACGAGGCCAGACAAGCCGGGTCAGTACACAGGAGTAATACAGAGACGAGGCCAGACAAGCCGGGTCAGTACACAGGAGTAATACAGAGACGAGGCCAGACAAGCCGGGTCAGTACACAGGAGTAATACAGAGATGAGGTCAGACAAGCCGGGTCAGTACACAGGAGTAATACAGAGATGAGGCCAGACAAGCCGGGTCAGTACACAGGAGTAATACAGAGATGAGGCCAGACAAGCCGGGTCAGTACACAGGAGTAATACAGAGATGAGGTCAGACAAGCCGGGTCAGTACACAGGAGTAATACAGAGATGAGGCCAGACAAGCCAGGTCAGTACACAGGAGTAATACAGAGACGAGGTCAGACAAGCCGGGTCAGTACACAGGAGTAATACAGAGACGAGGTCAGACAAGCCGGGTCAGTACACAGGAGTAATACAGAGACGAGGTCAGACAAGCCGGGTCAGTACACAGGAGTAATACAGAGATGAGGTCAGACAAGCCGGGTCAGTACACAGGAGTAATACAGAGACGAGGCCAGACAAGCCGGGTCAGTACACAGGAGTAATACAGAGACGAGGCCAGACAAGCCGGGTCAGTACACAGGAGTAATACAGAGACGAGGTCAGACAAGCCGGGTCAGTACACAGGAGTAATACAGAGACGAGGTCAGACAAGCCGGGTCAGTACACAGGTAGATAAGCAGCAATGATATAGGCAGTTTGCTATTGGCTAAGGTGTAACCACAACAGGGCGATGAGACCTTTTGGGCTCTGGGTTTATATAGGGGAGCAACTAGATGATGCTGATGATGTCATCTTTGTGTGCCATAAGGCAAGTGACTGGAAGTGCCACAATGACACCAGTGCGTTGATGGAATGATGCAGGTGGTCAGTATAAAATGATGCGGAACGCTCGGGTCACTCTGGGTGTCGCGGTGATTGACACGGGGCTTGTGCGGAATGACGACAATGTAAGGAAGGGCTGCGGCAGGGGTGGGGAGTCTTGACACGAGGAAGCACCTCCTCACGGAAAACAGCCACCGGGACGGGTAGGCCTGGCATGATGCGATGAGCCATTTGTCCTGTGATTCAGATCATGCCACCAAGGTACAGGTCTATCTCTGGTGGACAGGATTTATCTCACCAAGGGACGAGTTCTTCATGTCAGTTGCTGCATATTATCTGTTCATGGGACAGGACCTATCTTCCTAATGGATAAGGCTCGTCTCTACAAGGGCAGAGACATACTCCTACTAGGACCTGCTTTTTCACTGTTAACCCCATATTGCTTTCTATAGTGTTTGTGGTGATCAGTTACCATTTCATGCCGAATGACGTGCCATGAGAGTCACCAAAACCTGTCCCAAGTGGGCAAGTGTCTATCATGGGCATCTCATCAGCCGAGGAGGGTCATACTAACCTAATGCTGGCAGAACCATTCTAGGGGTGACAATGTCTATGGTCTCTGATCTCAGGCATCCAACTGACAGAAGATGGACCCAGCCACACGATCTGTAATACAGCAGCTTTAATGGACGTTCACTGCAACATTTTGGCTTTCAGAAGCTTCAGAAGTTTGAGAGAGGTTTGTGTCCAAGCCAAAACGTTGCTGTGAAGATCCAATAAAGTTATCATAATGAGCATTTCGTGCCTGGGTCCAATTTATGGTGTTTGGATTGCAACACGGAAGCTGGCCTTTCCAAGTTTTTTGGTGTACCTCTACTCTGAGTGATGGTGGACAAATCTTTTGTGAAGCATGTCGGTGGGGCTGATCCGCGTCACAGCAGCTGTGCCATCAATGTGGTTGGCTGTTACGTCGACCACATGGCATAGTGAAGTGGAGGGTGTGCTTTTCCACTGGCGGGAGAGCACCCAACACCACAAAGTACCGGTAGTTAAAGATATTTACCATACTAGGATTTTGGGGAGAAAACGTTTCCGTATCGGTTATTTCGCCATGGAGCCTTGTCAATAAAACACAAATTTGCGGATTATGCATAGGTGTGATGTCATCTCTTGAAGTGTCTATTATCTAAGGGGATGGGAACGAGTCTCCACCAACTCACGGCTTGTATTGAACAATCTGCAACGTTTAATGTTCTCCTGGATATGTGAAGCTTTACAAGCTGGGACGCGTTGAAGAAACACTTAACTAACGCATGGAGGGTCTCGGTGGGTGGCGGGGGAGTTTCGATGCGGCTCTTAAGGTATATTTGGTGTAGCGAGCTCTCGGCTAATAACGGCTAATGTCCATCGCGTTTTACGTCCATTGTGCATCGCCATTAACCGGCTGTTGGCGTTGATGCTATTTTCTGGCTCCGTCGTGTGTAATTGTGATAATTACTCCATGGGAGAGGGCCTGGGGGTTCTGCGTTATTACATAATAAAGATATGATTAGAGCTCTTTCTTGTTCTCCGGGGCTGATGGCATCGTAATGCCTCCGGTACACGTTGTAATTTCTGCATATTTATGTTCCAGGCCGGAGCTATGTACACCCTTAGCCACAGGGAGCACCGAGCTAGATGGCCGCGGAAATTATCACTTGAAGGAGATGTTAATGATCTGAAGTGGTTGGATGTGAATTATCAAGCTGGGGACCTTCAACCCCGGGAAAACCGTAGAAGCCTAAAATATACTCCATGCCCTGAGCTCAGCGTGCGCCGGTCACTAATGGACATCGCAGATAAAACGATTCATCACGGACTGCGTACAGGGACCTCAGCAAGGATCTGTACACAGGACACAACTGTCACTAAGCCTTCTCCACATCCACATGGACCAGCATTTGAAAACACAGATAATCCCAGATATCATGGAAATCTATTTCGATCTACTACATCATATATTTTCCAAAATGAAACAAAAAAAATAACTAATACAATACATTTGAGATGGATCGCTCCTCTGGAATATCCTGCCGAGGTCTGTAATCTGATCTCAGCAGCTTCTAATGGTATGTGAACCGGGAAATGCCATTCCCCGGGTCTGCAATATACAGGTCTCTAGTGGAGTCAGAATCTCAGCATTGATGCCTCTATTTTTAGAAAACCAAACTGTAGAACTTTGGACGTTTTTAAAACTGGGGTTGCACAGCTGGGTCCTCACATTAAAACCACTAATGTGCTGAAATTGTTATGGTTGGGCAATTCCATGGGCAATACCCCTGTACGACCCTTCCCGCCCTCTTCCAATAAAGCTTTAAAAAGCATCCTATCGGTAAATTGATTCTTCAGCATATATCTATAAAATCGCATCTATAATCCCAGGCAGATTAGGGCACCCCCCAACTGCAATCCCATTATTGGAGACACAGCGTTCCTTCGGACCCCTGTATCTCCGGTTCCATATGTCTCGCAAAGGTCTGATAAAGTGTTACTGGAAAGGCCAGAATTTGGCCTTTCTGATGATACCATTTTGGGTGTTGGCCCAGTTGCAGCGTGTTGTCTTTTAAGGAGCCGGAGTAAGCGGTTGACATGGACATTGGACGCCTGGGTCTCTCCCTCTGCATCAATGGTGGAGAGAGAAGACTGGGAAGGCCGGATTGGCGGGTTGGCTGGCCTTGGCTCCTTATATAAACCCTGCCTTCCGGGACAGGGTTGCTCAATCTGGTGTTAGGACGCTGATTGCTCTAGCTCTTCTACCTTCGTGCCTGTTTCCTACACCTACCGACCACAAACCTTTGCTGCCCGCCCCGACCACAGAACTGACTGACCACGTTATCCGGGTTGTACCGACTCCTCAACCTAAACCGCTCCGCATCCTGGATTCCATATTCCCCAATCCTGATACATCCTCCCCTCGACTTTCCATTAGCATTAAGACGATTCCACGCATAGATTATTACCTTTTTTAGACAAAAAAGCCCCAAATATGAAGTGTCAGCGCGGTGCGGCGGAGGGCTGGGTTTGTGCGGTGCGGCAGGATCTGTTCGTACTTTTGTTTTTAATCTGGCTTTGTGAATTACCGGCTCCCGGCTGTGATAAAGTGAGGCCTTTGATAATAGCAGATTGTTCATTACAAAACATATCTCTGTGTCTAAAGTCACAAATTGACTCCGGCGTCGAAGCCTTATTGAAAATTCTCGGTAATTTCAAATAATGACCAGTTCTCACAGCAGAACAAACACTTGTAAAAGGTCATTTTTATGAGCGTGAAAATTGTTCTCTCCATTTCTTGCTCTTTTATTTTTTTTTTTGGAGTTTTTCATTCTTTTTTGTATAGTTCTGTCATCCTTCATTTTTAATTAATATCGCAGAGTATGCTGCGCTGCCGGCGGCGGGTTCCGCCGCGAGGGCCGGACGTCCTGTAACATTATTTCTTTAATGATAAAATTCAAATCGTATTTTGGTCTGATCATATTATGGGTTTTCAGTTACTAATGGGGGGAAATCGAGAAGCCCGCCGGGGCGGATTGCACGCCCACCGTACCGATGGCGATGTCTAGACTGTAATGAATAGTTACGCCACAGACGCCGGGCACTGCCGTTTCCTTAAGCCTTGCTGGATTTTATTAAATATATCAGAAATACTGTAAAATAAATTGATTTGTTGAGGAATATGATTTCCATGTTATCCTATGGTATGTGCACCCCATAGAAATGCATGTGCTGCAGTATGGCCGTGTTTCAATAGGGGGTGCTACAGTATCAGCAGGCTTCAGTTATGGCCACCACTACACCATACGGAGGCTGAAATATAGATATAATTTAGTACCGGGTCACTACAGTATGGAGGTATAGGGGTACTGACTGAAGACTAGCAACCTCAGATTATTGCCCCCTGCACACATAGTTTGGGGGACATAGGTAATATTAGGTCACTCAACTAATGCACAAACTCCAAATCCCAAGTGCATAATGTATTTGAAGATAAGGGGGGTGGGGAACTGGCTTTTCCACCCCCCTTAATTCCTACACCCATGATTGGTCTGCAGTGGGAGGATACTGTCATGGCTACCCATGGCAGACATGTCCATGATACTAATGTTTCCTACCCAGTATTGTTTTAGGCACTGATTTTGCCTTCGGAACGTTTTTCCCCCGATTTGAGAGTCTCCGATATGTTCCCTTTGGCTCTTTCTGACTCAATTCAAAACGGTTTGTATTACGGCTCCAGTTGATGACACCTATTTACTTCCGTGACGTAGGGTATGTTCCCCAGCCGACCAGAAACCTCCAGGACAGGGATCTTCAACACCGCACCACCGCCCGAGATGTTGGTGGTCGTAGGTAACATATGGAAAACTCGGCTTCTGACTTTGCTCTTGGCCCTGTCGAGTTCTCTGACCCTTCAGTGCTATTGTTGCTGACATCGCAATTGTGGATTTTCTGATGTTGACTTTTGACTTTGTATTTTGACATCATTGCTCTCTTCGTTCCTTTGACCTCAGCTTATTCGGATTACCTTCTCTGAGAACCTGAATTGGCTTGTCTTTCGTTGTTGCGTTCCTCTCCTGCCCCTTGAACCTGGTTTGTTAGTGAGACTTCTCTCATTTTGACAGGCCATTCCAAGGACCGGTTTAGTTAGGGATTTTGCCGATTAGGTTCTTCTAATGCTACCGTGAAAAATACAACCATATAAGTGTACTACAGTATACAAGACCTGAAGTATGGTAATGTCCCTTGCAGTTTGGAGGTTGCGGCAGCCCTGATTTGCTAGATAGAGTTCTCTTATTTTGTCTGGCCATTCTATGGACCGGTTTAGTTAGGGATTTTGCCGATTAGGTTCTTCTAACATTACCGTGACAAATACAACTGTATAAGTGTACTACAGTAGACGGTACCTGGAGTATGGTAATGTCCCTTGCAGTTTAGATGTTGCAGTAGCCCTGGTTTGCTACCTAGACCTCTCTTATTTTGTCTGGCCATTCTAAGGACCGGTTTAGTTAGGGATTTTGCTGAGTTAGTTCTTCTAACTCCACCATGACAAATACAACCGTTTAAGTGTACTACACTATGCAGGACCTGAAGTATGGTAATGTCCCTTGTGGTTTAGAGGTTGTGGCAGCACTGGTTTGCTAGTTAGACTTCTCTCTCTATTTTACCGGCCATTCTAAGGACCGTTTTAGTTAGGAATTTTGCTGACTAGGTTCTTATAACGCTACCATGACAAATATAACTGTATAAGTGTACTACAGTAGACGGGACCTGAAGTATGGTAATGTCCCTTGCGGTTTAGATGTTGCGGCAGCCTTAGTTTGCTACTTAGACTTCTCTTATTTTGTCCCACCATGCTAAGGACCGGTTTAGTTAGGGATTTTGCCGAGTAGGTTCTTCTAATGCTACCGTGACAAATACAACCATATAAGTGTACTACACTATGCAGGACCTGAAGTATGGTAATGTCCCTTGTGGTTTAGAGGTTGCAGCAGAACTGGTTTGCTACTTAGACTTCTCTCTTTTATACCGGCCATTCTAAGGAGCGGTTTAGCCAGGGGTTTTGCTGACTAGGTTCTTCTAACATTACCATGATAAATACAACTATATAAGTGTACTACAGTAGACGGGAACTGAGTATGATAATGTCCCTTGCGGTTTGGAGGTTGCGGCTGCCCTGATTTGCTTCTTAGACTTCTCTCGTTTATACCGGCCATTCTAAGGACCGGTTTAGTTAGGGATTTTGCTGACCAGGATCTTCTGCTGTTACAGTGACAGATACAATTGTATAAGTGTACAACAGTATACGTATGGTAACGTCACTTGCAGTTTGGTTGTTGTAGCAGGTTCATGTGGACTAATGACTGGACTTTGCATACCAAGCGCTACGTTGCGGGCAGTCAGAGAATAATGGGCGATCCCGAGGTCAATCGTTATTCTCACTTGCAACCTGCGTTTATGGAAAAATACCGTCTCTGTGACCCTGATTTCAAGTGATCCAACAACGAGGACAGCTTTCCATTAAAACCCCCTGAATCGTTCAATATTGTCAAATTACCCCTTAATGTATCGGACAGTGAGAAACCAGCCGGAGCTTAGCAAGATAGAAAAAAATAACACTATAATAAACTCCACCCCCAACACCATAGCTGGGGCAAAACACATGTGATGTAAATATACGTTGTGTTGTACAACAAGCTCTTCGTGTTTAAAAACAAAACATAACACAACTTAATAAAAACTATAAAGTTAAACAGATTTTCTCAGTTTCTTCAATATTTTTAACCTCCGCGCGTTTAATGAAACAAAGTAACACTTATCTGGGAGCGCAGAATGCGTCAGTTCTTCCAGAAATCGAGGGACACGACCACCAAAGTACTTATATGTTATATATATATATATATTAACATGAGGAATGGTTTCTCCGAGCAGCTGTTCATTAAAAAAAACTCCAGATTGCAGCTATCGCACGTCGCAAACAGCCAACAAGAGCGAGGTGAGGCGCTATGACCGCTCTCAGATGTGCGTCGAGGAGAGATTGCGCGATACTCTGGTTTTATGCACTAAAAGGTGCTTTCAGGCTGTAAGAAACATACATTAACACGCTCAGTGTTACTGCAGCTTATTGTAACATATTGTGCCACACTGAAAGTATTCAACAATTCATTAACCACTGAAAAAACAGAAAAAAAATAAAAAAATTATTGAAAAATCACCAGGAATGTTTTTAATCTTATTATAATCACAATATGGATAGAAATAATAATAATAAGCATATAGAGTACAAAGCGTAACCAGTAAAAATGTATCTAATTACTTTAAAAAAAAATGGGGGGACAACTAGAGTGTTTATATAAAAAAATATTTTTTAAAAAGGGTAAAAATAAATGAACTGGCAAAAATAAAAAAAATTAAATAATAGATGTTTATTATTATTATTAAGTTTGTTTTATCAGTTTTTAATAATTACATATTAAATAGTAATGAAAAGGTGTTAAAAACACACAAAACCAATAAAAAATATACAAACTTCTAAAAAATAACTGTTAAAGAAAAAGAAACAAAAAAGAAAATAATGATAAAAAAGAAGCGAAAAGAAAAGCAGAAAAAATAAATTACAAAAATAAATAAGTTGAATTAAAGACACAAAAATGACAAAAAAAGAAAAGAAAAGAAAAAATAGAGAAGGAAAATAGAAAAAAGTAAATTACAAAAATAAATAAGTGAAATTAAAGAAAAAAATTACAAAAGAAAAGAAACGACACAAAGAAAAAATAGAGAAGAGAAATAGAAAAAAATAAATTACAAAAAAAAATATGTGAAAAAAAGACAAGAAATGACAAAAAGAAAAGAAACGACAAAAATAAAAGTTAGGGAAGAAAATTAGAGAAAAGAAATGACAGAGTTAAAAGAGACGAAATTAAAGATGAAAAAAATAACAAAAAGAAAAAAAGAGAAGAAAATAAATAAAAACAGAAAAAAGAAATGAGAAAAATAAAAATGAGAGACGAAAAAAATAAAGGAAATAAAAAAAGAGAAGAAAATAAAAAAAAATGAAAAGGAATGACAAAAAAAGAGAAGAAAATAAAAAAAATGAAAAGGAATGACAAAAAAAGAAGGAAATAAAAAAATGAAAAGGAATGACAAAAAAAAGAAGAAAATAAATAAAAACAGAAAAAAGAAATGAGAAAAATAAAAATGAGAGAAGAAAAAAGAAAAGGAAATAAAAAAAGAGAAGAAAATAAAAAAAAATGAAAAGGAATGACAAAAAAAGAGAAGAAAATAAAAAAAATGAAAAGGAATGACAAAAAAAGAGAAGAAAATAAAAAAAATGAAAAGGAATGACAAAAAAAGAAGAAAATAAAAAAATGAAAAGGAATGACAAAAAAAAGAAGAAAATAAATAAAAACAGAAAAAAGAAATGAGAAAAATAAAAATGAGAGAAGAAAAAAGAAAAGGAAATAAAAAAAGAGAAGAAAATAAAAAAAATGAAAAGGAATGACAAAAAAAGAGAAGAAAATAAAAAAAATGAAAAGGAATGACGAAAATATAAAAATGAAAATAAATGAATAAAAGATGAGAGACAAAAGGAACGAGAAGTAACTGAGTGTAGACGGGTGAAATGTTACTGGGAAATCCGCCAAAGGGCTTTCTGAGAAAACAGAGAAAAATACTTTATAAATGATGCATTCTCCACCTGTGCTGGCAGAGCGGCCCGGCCTTTGCGCTGACCCCGGTCATCGAGCGCGCCCTCTCTTTAAAGTGTTGGCTGGAGAAGGCCCAGGACGTCCCTCGTCGCATGACTGTGTCCGGCTCTAAGCGCTCGCGCGGGAAGACCCTATAAAAGACGGGGGGGGGGGATGTATTATTAAGCAGGAGAAAGCCTGGGCCGCGCAGCGCATGACTTATTTACTGACACTTGAAATAGTTGCACTTTAACAGATACAAACGCGGCGGATGCTGATGTGCTCTACCGGGATAGGACGGCATCGGAGCGCCAACATGGGAGCGGTTCGTGTGATTGGTCAAATGGATCCCTGGATTAATTAGGGAAGATCTAATTAAAGCTTAATTCAAATCCGGCGGCGCATCATGGCACATGTAGCTCTGGAGCACCGGTGGAGGGCCAAGGTTAACCATGTGAGACGAAGAAGAACGGAGAACGTCTGACGCCGCTGGCTGCACGACTGGCCATTCTTCGTCGCTGATGGGTATTGTGACCGCAGCCTCTCTGTGGGACGCCGTCAGCATGCCAGTGGTGAAAGTTAAAATTCTGCGTACAGTTGGGTGGCTGCTCTCTGCCAGGGCGGTCAGCAGATTATGTTGTTGTCGGCGACATTTCGGTGCTCTCTGAATAACCCCTATAGTTTCTTCTGTGTAGGTTTCAATGGAGATCCTACTGGTGCCTCCACTGTATTTTTTACCGGAGTCATTCAGTAGATGTCACCATAGTTCGTTGTACTTTTCACCATTCTTTCCGCTATAGGTTCTGCCGACGTTATTATACGTGTAGATTTCACTGGTGACTTGCGGTCATTTTTTAACCACCATAGTGTCTGGCAAAGTTAGATTTCACCGACTTTCAGTTGAAGTTGTCCATTTTCAACACCACCATTGTTTCACCGTAGTTTGTATGGTAAGGTCTACGGAGATGAAAATCACCTGAAAATTGCCAAAGAAGATTCACCGGTGTTGCAATGGTAGGACAATGGTACTGGAAGAATAGCCGGGGTTTGCTCGTTATTATTAATGGTGGTGCCGTTGCTCAGAGTGGTTCGACATTTTGTCGCCGGTGTTAGATTGTCCTCTGGGTAGTCGATGTTCACCGTAAATACGACAAAGGTGATTTTTACCGGTGTTTGCAATTACGTGGATTATTGGCGCTTTGTGAATTACCAGTTAAGTTACCAAACCCAAAAAGGGCCCGTATCATGCCGAAACGTGGAAACGCGTTGTGTCCTATCCTGTGGCTCCTGACCTTCCACCGCTTCGCTGCCTGAAAGTATAAATTATGGCATTTTTTACATTCCACAGACGGAAACATCTGGTGCGGATTGTTTTATTAGCTTTGATATATCGGCGTCGCGCTCACCTTCAGCGCCGCGCATGGGGGTTTATTTTCCGGTTGGACTCGCTGTATGTTATACATACATTTTTTTTTTCGCTTACAGAAAGCGACGATTTGAGAAATGCAAATTTCCAAATTAAGGAAGAGGCCTGGCTGCGCCAAAGGTTTCCTGTGTGTGACGGGCCGAGCTTACAATGTCACCCCTAATTAGGAGGCCGCGTCCTTTCCCTGCGCCGTGTAAAAAAATCTGCCATATGTCACGGCGGATTCTCAGCGTGAAAGGCGTAGCGTCGTTAACCCTTTCCTCACCAGAACGGGCAAAAATCTGACATTATGTCAGGACCTCGACACTCATCCTTCTTCATGCGGCTTCATTATTTCTGACGCCGGACCCGACATGAGTATATACAGACGAAGTGTCCCTATTTAGGACAGACAGTCCCTATTTTGGTCACGAGTCCATCTGTCCAGTGGCGACTCATCCATAGGGGCAGTCGCGGTAGCGCTCCACTTGTTTTATTTGCTCAAAAACAAAAATACGTTTTAAATCAATGCATTGTAAGGAGCCAGGACTAGCTTTGGTTAGAAAATGTTTTGGGGCTTTTCCCCCATATTCCTGATTAATGATAATGTAAAGAAAAACAGCAGAAACTGAGCTTCGTCAGATTTCAGGGCTTTCCTGGCATTCTGCCCAGTCTGAGAGTTTTCTGCACATGCTCAGTCTAACCTTATGAGATAATTCTAAGGGTTCCCTTTTATTTTCATGGAGGGCGCCTGAAGCAAAATGTCCTGGAGAACAGTGAAGGCTCTGATTGGCTCACAGCAATACGGGTGATGGATACGTTCATGACTGTGTGGATTGCTCTGGTTGAGGAGGGAATACAGCAGCATGGACAGGTGGCTGCTTGCTTTCTCTGCCCCTTCTGTCCCCCCTACATCTCAGACGTGCCAACAGGTGAGTGTCAATTAGTCCACAGGTGGGATGCCAGGAGCAATGTCTGAGCAGAGTTCATGGAAGAGCAAGGGATAACAGATAGGCAGACACATGTAAAGCTCTCCTGGCTGACTGGGGAGAGAGGCTGGTTACAATGCTGGAGACCAGGGTTCAATTCCAGGAAGGGTCCTTGAAAGGATGTCCTCCTCTGGCTGTCTGCAGGACTCACCGTGAACCATAACAGTAGCGGGGAAACTCCATTCAGGCAAGTCCTTTGCAGACTCCAGTTAAACTAGCCCTGCGTATATCTCACATGGAGCCTCCGGTCTGGCCAATCCTTTGGGTGTCTCCTACGGACCTTCTAGCCTTGCTGGCCCTGTGTGTGTGTCTGCCATGGAGCCTCTAGTCATGCTGGCCTTTTGTAAATCTCCAATAAATTCTCTAGTCATTCTAAGCCTGTCTCCCACAGACCTTCTGTTCAGGTGTTTGTGTTTCTCATGGAGCTTTTAGTCTGGCTAGGTCTTTGTGTGTCTCCCATGCATCATCTAGACTGGTTAGGCCTTTTTGTGTCTCCCATGGAGCCTCTAGCCTGGTTAGGCCTTGTGTGTCTCCCATGGAGCCTCTAGTAAGGCTAGGCCTTTGTGTGTCTCCCATGGAGCCTCTAGTAAGGCTAGGCCTTTGTGTGTCTCCCATGGAGCCTCTAGTAAGGCTAGGCCTTTGTGTGTCTCCCATGGAGCCTCTAGTAAGGCTAGGCCTTTGTGTGTCTCCCATGGAGCCTCTAGTAAGGCTAGGCCTTTGTGTGTCTCCCATGGAGCCTCTAGCCTGGTTAGGTCTTGTGTGTCTCCCATGGAGCCTCTAGTAAGGCTAGGCCTTTGTGTGTCTCCCATGGAGCCTCTAGTAAGGCTAGGCCTTTGTGTGTCTCCCATGGAGCCTCTAGTAAGGCTAGGCCTTTGTGTGTCTCCCATGGAGCCTCTAGTAAGGCTAGGCCTTTGTGTGTCTCCCATGGAGCCTCTAGTAAGGCTAGGCCTTTGTGTGTCTCCCATGGAGCCTCTAGTAAGGCTAGGCCTTTGTGTGTCTCCCATGGAGCCTCTAGCCTGGTTAGGTCTTGTGTGTCTCCCATGGAGCCTCTAGTAAGGCTAGGCCTTTGTGTGTCTCCCATGGAGCCTCTAGTAAGGCTAGGCCTTTGTGTGTCTCCCATGGGGCCTCTAGTAAGGCTAGGCCTTTGTGTGTCTCCCATGGAGCCTCTAGTAAGGCTAGGCCTTTGTGTGTCTCCCATGGAGCCTCTAGCCTGGTTAGGTCTTGTGTGTCTCCCATGGAGCCTCTAGTAAGGCTAGGCCTTTGTGTGTCTCCCATGGAGCCTCTAGTAAGGCTAGGCCTTTGTGTGTCTCCCATGGAGCCTCTAGCCTGGTTAGGTCTTGTGTGTCTCCCATGGAGCCTCTAGTAAGGCTAGGCCTTTGTGTGTCTCCCATGGAGCCTCTAGTAAGGCTAGGCCTTTGTGTGTCTCCCATGGAGCCTCTAGTAAGGCTAGGCCTTTGTGTGTCTCCCATGGAGCCTCTAGTAAGGCTAGGCCTTTGTGTGTCTCCCATGGAGCCTCTAGCCTGGTTAGGTCTTGTGTGTCTCCCATGGAGCCTCTAGTAAGGCTAGGCCTTTGTGTGTCTCCCATGGAGCCTCTAGTAAGGTTAGGCCTTTGTGTGTCTCCCATGGAGCCTCTAGCCTGGTTAGGTCTTGTGTGTCTCCCATGGAGCCTCTAGTAAGGCTAGGCCTTTGTGTGTCTCCCATGGAGCCTCTAGTAAGGCTAGGCCTTTGTGTGTCTCCCATGGAGCCTCTAGTAAGGCTAGGCCTTTGTGTGTCTCCTATAAAGCCTATATTTTGGCCAGGTCTTTGGGGAAGGTGGAAACTTGAAGTTCTGCTGGTGAAAGGAGCCTGAGGAAGCTCTGGTAAAAACGTGAATTTACACATTAACCTATAGAAAAGGAAGGTGAGCGCCAGTATGAAAGTGCAAAAAAGGGTACATGAAAAAGAGATCATTATATATATTTATAATTTCTCAGCTATACTTTATGAGGCAAAACAGATTTCAGCCAAAAAAAAACCTAAAAATGAGGCACTTGGGATATTTTTTTAGTGTTTGAAAAAGGCTGTTCATTTTGAAATGATAATTCTTATTTCTCGTCGTTTCAGCAAACCCTTGGTTTTAATTAAACATTATTGCCGCTGAAGCCGCGCACGAGGCTGGCAAAGTGAGAAATAATTATTATTCATAATTTTCCCGCTGCCGTTTACCAATGCTAAGAACTAATTAAAATAAATTAAATTCGGACGACTTTCGGAAGGTAGATCAATATCTGCTGCGTTACGGGAGGGAAGTACAACTCGAAAGGTAATGTTTGTAAAAGCCATGTTGGTTTTCATTTCGGACGAGCGCCATTCCGGCCGGCTGGCGCCACGGTCTGACTCTTGGATTGGAGGAAAACGACAGTTCTGTGCTTAAAGGGACACTCTGGGCACTGTGACCAATAAACTGAGTAGCTATAGTGCCCTAAAGTGTCCTCACCCCTCCAGGGGGCTCTCTGCTGATCCACCCCCCTGTGTGTCAGGTCTTTGCTCCTCTCAGAAGGTGAAATCAGAGTTGGCGGACCAGTTTGGGTCCCACCTCATCCCCAGCCATAGGAGTTAAACATATGGTGAACTATGGTGGAAGGTCTCTAAGGATTGAATTCACCGTAGTGTCACCATACTTTATCCACCGTAGTTCTCCGACGTTCGCCAAACCAAATACACCATTCTTACAATGGAATAGTGGCGGTTAGGGAGATCAGAGATGGCTGACTTGTGTTTCAGGCTCCAGGAGGGACCAGTAGAGGGAACCAATTTGGGTCCAACCTCCCTCCCACCTAATAATAGGATTGAAACATATGGTGAAATATGGTGGTAGGTCTCTAAGGATTGAATTCATTACAGTGTTGCCGTACTCGGTCGACCATAGTTCTCCGAAGTTCGCCAAACCAAATCCACCATTCTTTCAATGGAAAATTGGTGGTCAACAAGATCAGAAATGGCTGACTGGAACTTCAGGCTCCGTTACCTGAAAGAGGGAACAAATTTGGGTCCCACCTCTCTCCCTCAACCATAGGACGGAGTGAAACAAATGGCGGTAGGTCTCTAAGGATTGAATTCACCGCAGTGTTGTCATACTTGATCCACCATAGTTCTCCAACGTTTGCCAAACCAAATCCACCATTCTTTCAATGGAAGATTGGTGGTTAGCGAGTAGACCTTCATGTATTACAACTGTTACACTAAGTTTACAGAGATCATTGACATAGGGCAGGAAATCTTGATTTCTTGGGTTTTTGTCCCCCAAAACTTCTCTATTTAGAGCTCAAGTTCTCTGTAACAGAGAATGTTTTCGTAGGCCAGGGCTGGGGTGCTCAGGGTTGACCCTCCAGAAACTACATTTCCCAAGAGGTCCAGTCAAGCTGATGAGTAGCTGAGCATCATGGAGATGTAGTTCCAAAACATCTGGAGAGCCAAGGTTGTTGAACCCTGACGTAGGGCTTGGCTATACAGGCGAACACATATCTTTACGTCAATGTCTGGTCTTGAATCTTACTGCTTCCATGGTGTCCAAGCTCTACTAAATGGTCACTATCAACCACACGCGACACCTTTAGGGCTGCAGCCTTTGTCTTAAGCTTTCAAACTCTTTGTTTTCTTAATCCGATCTTCGAGAGAGAAGAAAAAAATTCTTCCAGAAACCTAAATATTAACAATACTGGACAGAGACGGTCCGACTGGTAATATATGGTACACACAGACGGGGAGGCTCGGGGCGCACCTAACCAGAAGGTTTATTTTAGGATCTCTATGGAGTCGTCTTTCGAAAACTCCTGCCCGCCCGTCCGTCTGTCTTATATCAGGCGTTGGAAGGAAAACAGGTCCAGCGGGAATGTATATCGCGGCGGATTCCTGCGACCTTACTGTATAGATTAAAAGGTATCTTCTGGTAAACTAAGAGCAGCTCGTCGCGAGGCAGGATTACGGCGCGCACAATTTATTCCCTCCTCGATTTTCTGCGCCCTTTCCTTTCTTAGACCTTTTTCGGGGTTGGGGTTGGAGATGACACTCAGCAAAAATGTATATTAATCATTGCACAATCTAGAAAACAGCTCCTGCAAGAGGAAAAGCGAAGGTCAAGGTGACCGACGACTGAAAACCTAACCAGGAGGGACAGGTAAAGGATTTCAGACCGTGAGATATGTCAGATTCATAGGGCAGGGCTAGACAGGTTTAAATCTTGCCCCAAGGTGTACTTCTTTGTCTTTTAATATGACATAGAAGGTTTAATGGAGAAAACGTGATGTCACACTCAGCCGTAATGATGTCACTGTGTTACCATAATGATTTATCTATCGTAAGAGCAGCAAAAATGGTGACCAGGACCACCAGCACAACCTCCAACCACAGACCAATGTGTTTTAGACTTTATTTGTGTTCTGGAAAAGGGCTGACGGAGTGTATGGAGGATAGACCACCTAATACAGAGGAGGTACACCAGCAGGAAGGACACAAACGACAATAAATGGGATAACTTGTTGGTTCCCCATAAAGTGCAACGAGTGCCAGGCCTGCCCTTGGGCGTACGGTCCGGGCTATGCACTTCGGGAGGGGGGGGGGGCGCGCCACTGCCGACACTCGCTGTGTAAATGCACAGAGCTAGCGCCCAGTATGGATCTCCACCTGTCTCCATGACTGCCTGACTCTGAGAGCCCCCCACCTCCAAGTAATAGGGATGTGCGTTTCGGGTTTCGGAATTTCGGAATTTTCACGAAATTTCCCGATTCGTGTCTTCGGATTCGGCCGAATTTCCGAATCGGGTCGGACACGAAAACCGATAGATCCAAAAAGTTTTCCGAGCCGAAACGAAAAATTTTCGGATTTTTCGAATGGACTTGAAATGTGTCAAATCGAAATTTATTTTTGCTCTATTCATGATTTCGGTTCCATTCGTGATTTCGGTTCCATTTCGGTAATTCTGGAAATCGTGTATTTAACTATTATCGGTTATATCGCTGATTCTGTAAATTTTGTATTTGTAAATGCGTATCACTTGTTTCTTGTGGCATTCGGGTCAGTTTAGCGTTTTTTAAATCGTTTTGTTCATTTTTTTTGTTCCTTGGCTTTCATACCATTTTAATATGATTAAATAAAGTTGTGAAATGTATATTCATAAGAAAAAAAGGATCTTTATTTAATAAAAAAAACACGATAGAATCGCCAGAATTATCGTAGACACTTTGAAACGAGGAGAACAGACATTCCGAAAAAACGAAAATTTCCGAAATTTCTGAAAAGTCGATACAAAAAACGAGCAAAGTGACCCGAAAATACGAAAAATGGTTGATATTCCGAAAAAAAAATGTACACGAAAAACGAGCCGAACCGAACCGAATCGAAACAGAAATCGGTCGAAACAAGCCGAATCGAAAAGTTTAAACATCCGAACAAATCGAACCGAATCAAACCGAAAAAAAATCGGTGCACAAGCCTACCAAGTAAGCAATGGGATGGGAGTGTTAATGTGTCTATGGGGGGCCGAGGTTGTCTATCTGAGTAAGTTAGGGTGTCTGAGGATGAGAGGGGTCAGGGATGTCTGGTGGGAGGGGTGTTTATTTGTAAAGATCAGGATGGGGGGGTCAGTTAGTTTAGATCAGGGATCTCAAGCGTTGGCTCCCAGGTGTTTCCGAACTACACCTCCCATGATTCTCTGCTTGTTTATTGCATCCAGAGAATTCTGGGAATTGTAGGCAATAAACATCTGGGGGGCCGGAGTTTGAGATCCCCGATATAGATAGATATGGATAGATAGGTGGTATATAGCTAAGGTCGACAGAATGTACCCCCCCCCCCGTGTCCTCATGCCCCCGTGTTGTCGTTGCGTGGGATCGTGTCACATGTTACAATACGCGGTAACACACCCGCATCATCACGCGGTCTCCGTTACCATCGCTCGGCTCCAGAGAGTTCTGTTTTTAATAATTGCTCGGGGTTTTTTTATGAAAATTGTCGGAGTTAACTTTAAACGAGCTCAGATAATTACAAAGTAATTGTAAACCGGCGGATTTCTTCAGCAATAAAAAAAAAAGACCCGTCTGATTGTCGCGTAACAATGGAAAGTAAGAACAATTAAGCATTTGTTTATTGTGGGGAAAAAAGCAATCTATTCAGGCGATTCCATCCAGCGAGCGCCCGTGTGTCCGCGCCTTCACACAACGCCGTGACTGACAGCGACTCCACACAGCTTGGAAAGAATACTTATTTTGGTATAATCATGTTTTTCCCATTAATTCTCATTTTCGGGTCTGCAGGTCTCCTCACCTCACCCTGCACTGTATAAAAAGCCTCAGATGTCTCAGATTGTGCCTCCCGTAGACTATTGATTGGTCAAAAGACACAGGGGCTGTCCTATGTTCTACTCATCAATTGGTCAGTTGGGTAAGGGGTGGGGCAATCTCCGGACCCGCCCTTAAGGAGCCATTGGGTTTTTCCGTTATCGGCAGACTTTGACTGGCCATTTGGCAAATTAGGCAAAGGTTCTGAGGAGCCCTATGACCTTAGGCCATGGGTTGATTGTCACAATCAGGATTCCTGGGGCCCCTTAATGAACCACTGATCAGGCCCCCCCTTCCCTCAGCTGCCCATTTAAGCAAAATAAATGAAAGTAAAACATATTGGTCTCTGATGCAGTGTCCCACCGGGAAATTTGTTGGTATCTTGCTGGGTCAGTCCTGGCTATGAGCTGTACGTGCTGGGGTAGAGGGGTACTTCCAGAAAGATGGTACGACATGGCTGTGATGGGATGCGCACAACATAAGAGGAGGTGCATTTCCATTCACTCATTTATGATGTAGAACAAAAGCTTTGGGTTCTTCCTTCCTTCCTTCCATTTGTTGGTATCTTGCTGGGTCAGGCCTGGCTATGAGCTGTACGTGCTGGTTTAGAGGGGTACTTCCAGAAAGATGGTACGACATGGCTGTGATGGGATGTGCTCAACATAAGAGGAGGTGCATTTCCATTCACTCATTTATGATGTAGAACAAAAGTCCTTCCTTCCTTCCTTCCTTCCTTCCTTCCTTCCTTCCTTCCTTCCTTCCTTCTTCCTTCCTTCCTTCCTTCCTCCTTCCTTCCTTCCTTCCTTCCTTCCTTCCTTCCTTCCTTCCTTCCTCCTTCCTTCCTCCTTCCTTCCTTCCTTCCTTCCTTCCTTCCTTCCTTCCTTCCTTCCTTCCCCCACCAGGAAATTTGTTGGTATCTTGCTGGGTCAGTCCTGGCTATGAGCTCTACGTGCTGGGGTACAGGGGTACTTCCAGAAAGATGGTACGACATGGCTGTGATGGGATGCGCACAACATAAGAGGAGGTGCATTTCCATTCACTCATTTATGATGTAGAACAAAAGCTTTGGGTTCTTCCTTCCTTCCTTCCATTTGTTGGTATCTTGCTGGGTCAGGCCTGGCTATGAGCTGTACGTGCTGGTTTAGAGGGGTACTTCCAGAAAGATGGTACGACATGGCTGTGATGGGATGCGCACAACATAAGAGGAGGTGCATTTCCATTCACTCATTTATGATGTAGAACAAAAGCTTTGGGTTCTTCCTTCCTTCCTTCCATTTGTTGGTATCTTGCTGGGTCAGGCCTGGCTATGAGCTGTACGTGCTGGTTTAGAGGGGTACTTCCAGAAAGATGGTACGACATGGCTGTGATGGGATGCGCACAACATAAGAGGAGGTGCATTTCCATTCACTCATTTATGATGTAGAACAAATGCTTCCTTCCTTCCTTCCTTCTCTTGCTGGGTCAGTCCTGGCTACGAGTTGTATGTGCTAAGGTACCTCCAGAAAGATGGTACGACATGGCTGTGATGTGTGCTCAACATAAGAGGAGATGCATTTCCATTCACTCATTTATAATCTAGAACAAAAGCCTTCCTTCCTTCCCCCATAAAACATTTGAATCAGATGGATACATGGTATAATTTGAGGGATATCAAGGAATTAGCGTACACACTTTCTTTGTTGCACATTTCTCTAAAAGACATGTCGTGTGCAGCACCAGAATAATACCTATAGAGAAAATGACAACAACCAATGACTAATAATTAAAACACTTAAAAATGTATATATTATTTTTTAAATCACAAATAATTAAATAATAATATTTATTAAATAAAATCATAAATAAAAAAAATAAACCTATTATAAATATATAAAAATATTAAATAAATGTTTGATATAATAATAGTAATAAAATAAAATCAGAAATTAAAAAAATAAAAATATTATATATATATATAAAAATATAAAATTAATATTTGGTATAATAATAGTAATAAAATGATAATTTAAAAATCTATTAATTGTGAAGTTATAAATTAATAATATTATTGCAATTGTACCTTAATTAATATATAATTATCCATCTTAATGATGCTGCGCTACCTGGTTAAGCTATTAATTTATAGTTTATCAAACATTTATAAACCTGTCGTAGCAGGTTGTGGATGTCCCTGATACTTAAAGTTAATAGAGTGTAATAAAAGCACCAGGTTTAATACTTTTTAATCATTGGATATTTTTGCCATGACAAACAAATATCAAAATTTACCTCAAAGTAGTTTTTTTTCTGCCTTTCTTTAAATTTTGTCAGTTTTATGTTGTATAAATTTTAATATACCTTTAATATACAAAATTTGAAGTCACTATTTAAAAAGTAAAAAAAAAAAATTAATTAATTAATAAGATTATTATCTCAAATCCACCGAACAGTGCTTTTACACATTTCTGTTTTATAACTTCTTTTTTTTTTTTGTGCTTTAATTAAATGTATAAAAAATGGATACAACGTAACTTCTATGCTGTAAGTGTTGGGTACTTTCATTTTCCTTTATTTCTCACATCTCACTTTCGGAATTCTCCAGCCAGTAAATTAGACAAACATATATATATATTTTTAAAAAAAGCTGCGACTTTTACCACTGCTATAATTAAAATTATATTTTCATTTCCATTATCTCGAAAGCATTTTGAAAATAGGGACGGAGCTATTGCTTAATAGATAGCGAGGACGCATCGCTGTCGCTTCAATTAGACACTTCCCGCGTTTTGACAGATCACAAGTTTTTTCCCCCTGCTGTCGTGGCGTGTAAAACAATTTAGTATAATTGAAATTGCGCGTTGTAGATAGAGGCGGGGAGCCGCGAATCCGGAAAGACAAAAGGCGGCGGCACTTTCATGTTGCTCGTATTTTAAGTCAAAGTTAATTTGGATCTTAATTTTTTTTTAACATAATTAAAACAATGTTATTGCTTCATCCAATATGCTAATTAATTCTATTGTGAGAAGAAACTACCACATTAACGAGCTCCAAAGTCCAAGGAGCTGCTTCGGCTGGGGAGGCGGATTCCCATAGTCGACCAAGAAAAAAAGCCGATGAAGCATGACGCAAGTTAGGCGCAAGTCACCTGTTGACTCCATTCAAACTTTCAATGAGTTGGGTCTTCGTTGAGTTGAGGACAATTCTTGAAGGAACCCGACTTTAGAGATGATGGATCAGTATGGGACAGTTGGTCGTCTTGAGGATGGTGGTGAGGGTCCAGCTGTATCAATAAGTTGCGTATGGAAGATTCATGGGAAAGTGTTAGATAGAATCAGAAGGTCCAGTCTGTGTCTTCCCTAATCAGAGAGAGAATTCCCGTAGTCCAGTGGTTCCCAACCGAGTTCATCAAGTACCCCTAACAGTCCAGGTTTTCCAGATATGATTTGCTGCTCAGTGATTGCAGGATTCGGTCTGCATTTCCCCAAGGTGACATCTAAAACCTGTCCTGTTAGGGGGTACTTGAGGACAGCGGTTGGGAACCACTGTCGTAGTCGACCAAAAAACTTGGATGAAGACTGACACAAGTTAGACACAAACCACCTGTCGACACTGCTCAAAAGTTCTCTGGGTTGGGTCTTCGTTGAGATGAGGACAAATCTTGGTGCAACCCAACTTTAGGGGTGGTGGGTCAGGATGGGAGGGTGGGTCGGCTTGAGGAAGCATAGTGGGTCCAGCTGCATCATTAATCTGGGTGTGGGAAGGTTCATGGGAAAGTGTTGTATGGAATCAGAAGTTCCAGTCTGTGTCTGCATTAATCAGAATCAGGGAGGTGGATTCCTGTAGTCGACCGAAAAGAAAATGGATGAAGCCTGGTGCAAGTTAGGCGCAAGTCACCTTCGCTCAACCTTCGCTCAACTTCGCTCATAGTTTTGCTTAAGTTGGGTCTTCCTTGAGTTGAGGACAGGTCTTTATGAAATCCAACTTTAGGGATGAAGGGTCAGTATGGGACAGGGACAGTGTCTTGAGGAAGGGGATGAGGATCCAGGTGCATCAGTAAGTTGGATGTAGAAGTTTCATGGAAAAGTGTTGGATAGAATCACAGGTTCCAGTCTGTGTCTCCTTAATCAGAATCAGGGTGGTGGATTCCCATAGTCAACCGAAAAAAAAATGGATGAAGCCTGAAGTTAGATGCATATCACCTATCAACTCTGCACAAAGGTTCACTGGGTTGGGTCTTCGTTGAGGACAGGTCTTGATGGAACTCAACTTTAGGGGTGGTGGGACAGGATGGATCAGTGGGTCGGCTTGAAGAAGGGGGTTATGGGAAGTGTCAGCGCAGGTACAGGGTGTGTCAGAGAGCGTATCCTTGAAGAATGGCAACATAGAAAAAGATATTTCCCATAAGGTTTATTCACATAATCCACATAAAGCCAAATAAAGCATAAAATGCCTCCTTTAAGCAAAAACAGGGAAAAAACAGCATATTCCACCGGGATTCCTCAATGTAGCGCGACCCGTTAAGCTATAATTATGTAACTGCTCCGATTTATAATTGTGATGTAAATTCTCACAGAGAAAGGAAAAAAAAAAAAAATACAAACGATCCCAAAAACAAAAATTCCATATGGACGGAAAGATGACAGCGGCGTTGATAAGGGAATTCCCATCTTCACTCCCTCCATGTACAAAAAGGTTTTGGGGGCAATTAGAGAACAACAAAGGTGTTTAGCCGGGTGTAATTAGGCTGTTACGTGTTGTCAGGGAGACAAAACCATCGATTGACCCAGAAGATTGCGTAATTACCTTTGTAAATATTCTTTGCTCCACTTATCTTCCCCCTCCGTGTCTCTGATGACCAGATGGTGGTTGGGCGACGTCTCGGGGCATAACAGTAAAGTGAACTCGTGTAACCTGGATTCTGACGCCCAGCCTTTGTTTGATTACGTTTCTGTTTCACCGTGTCGTGAAAGGTTAAACATTAGCGTAACAATTGAACAATAAATGTCTATTTTCGGTGACTTTTGACCAGCAAGGCCGGCACGTGACCGCCGTATGCGTCGAATGTATGTTCTGTGCAACATCCAGGCTGCGTTTGTAACCTTAGCTATGTGTTGTGACATGACCTTAGTGTACATGTAAATATACCGTATATATATTTTAATTAGATAAATGTATACTTAAAAAAACATGGATAAAACAACGAAGGAGACGCCCTGGGTCCTTAAACCAACAAGGACTTTCAATCCGACCTCCGTCAGCTCCATGTAAACCTCAGTTATCATTCCAAATGACCAAAGAGGGGCGCTCACATATCGGGAATGTCGCAGGAGGCGGAGCCACAGACTCTATTTTGCTACTCGTAGACTTTTTAAATGAGGTCACATCCTGTAGAGCAATAAATGGACTAAAAATATAATTCAGAACAAGAACAAAGTATGTTCTTTACAGTGAGCTACGTCTAATATATTTATTATAGTTTACAGACTCATTGCTGGGAGTTTGATTTCGGTGCAGCTCTGCTATACACTCACACCCTGATTGTAAGCTCCTATTCAGATCCTGAATATATGGAGGAACCACTAAAAAAGACACCCGCACTCCGCGAATATATAGAGGAGCCCCTAAATACCCAAATATATGGAGGAAGCCCCTAAAAAGACCACACCCCCTGAATATATGGAGAGAAGCACCTAAAAACACCCTGAATATATATGGAGGAGCCCCTAAAAAAACACAACCGCACACCCTGAATATATGGAGGAACCCCTAAAATGACACCCGCACACCCTGAATATTATGGAGGAGCCCCAAAAAGACACCCGCACACCCTGAATATATGGAGGAACCCCTAAAATGACACCCGCACACCCTGAATATAATGGAGGAGCCCCTAAAAAGGACACCCGCACACCCTGAATATTGGAGGAACCCCTAAAAAGCACCCGCACACCCTGAATATATGGAGGAACCTAAAAAATGACACCCGCACACCCTGAATATATGGAGGAGTCCCTAAAAAGACACCTGCACACCCTGAATATATGGAGGAACCCCTAAAATGACACCGCACACCCTGAATATATGGAGGAGTCCCTAAAAAGACACCCGCACACCCTGAATATATGGAGGAGCCCCTAAAAAGACACCCGCACTCCGCGAATATATAGAGGAGCCCCTAAATACTCCAAATATATGGAGGAACCCCTAAAAAGACACACACCCTGAATATATGGAGAAGCACCTAAAAACACACCCTGAATATATGGAGGAGCCCCTAAAAAGCACCCGCACACCCTGAATATATGGAGGAACCCCTAAAATGACACCCGCACACCCTGAATATATGGAGGAACCCCTAAAATGACACCCGCACACCCTGATATATGGAGGAGCCCCTAAAAAGACACACCGCACACCCTGAATATATGGAGGAGCCCCTAAAAAGACACCCGCAACACCCTGAATATATGGAGGAGCCCCTAAAAAAGACAACCTGCACACCCTGAATATATGGAGGAGCCCCTAAAAAGACACCCGCACACCCTGAATATATGGAGGAGCCCCGAAAAAGACACCCGCAAACCCTGAATATATGGAGGAGCCCTAAAAAGACACCCGCACACCCTGAATATATGGAGGAACCCCTAAAATGACACCCGCACACCCTGAATATATGGAGGAACCCCTAAAAACACACCTGCACACCCTGAATATATGGAGGAGCCCCTAAAAAGACACCCGCACACCCTGAATATATGGAGGAGCCCCGAAAAAGACACCCGCACACCCTGAATATATGGAGGAGCCCCTAAAAAGACACCCACACACCCTGAATATATGGAGGAGCCCCTAAAAAGACACCCACACACCCTTAATTTATGTAGGAGCCCCTAAAAAGACACCCGCACCCCTGAATATATGGAGGAGCCCCTAAAAAGAAACCCGCACACCCTGATATATGGAGGAACCCCTAAAATGACACCCGCACACCCTGAATATATGGAGGAACCCCTAAAATGACACCCGCACACCCTGAATATATGGAGGAGTCCCTAAAAAGACACCCGCACACCCTGAATATATGGAGGAGCCCCTAAAAAGACACCCACACACCCTGACTATATGGAGGAACCCCTAAAAGACACCCGCACACCCTGAATATATGGAGGAGCCCCTAAAAAGACACCCGCACACCCTGAATATATGGAGGAGCCCCTAAAAAGACACCCGCACACCTGAATATATGGAGGAGCCCCTAAAAAGACACCTGCACACCCTGAATATATGGAGGAGCCCCTAAAAAGACACCCGCACACCCTGAATATATGGAGGAGCCCCTAAAAAGACACCCGCACACCCTGAATATATGGAGGAGCCCTAAAAAGACACCTGCACACCCTGATAATTGGAGGAGCCCCTAAAAAGACACCCGCACACCCTGAATATATGGAGGAGCCCCGAAAAAGACACCCGCACACCCTGAATATATGGAGGAGCCCCTAAAAAGACACCCGCACACCCTGAATATATGGAGGAACCCCTAAAATGACACCCGCACACCCTGAATATATGGAGGAACCCCTAAAAAGACACCCGCACACCCTGAATATATGGAGGAGCCCCTAAAAAGACACCCGCACACCCTGAATATATGGAGGAGCCCCGAAAAAGACACCCGCACACCCTGAATATATGGAGGAGCCCCTAAAAAGACACCCACACACCCTGAAAATATGGAGGAGCCCCTAAAAAGACACCCGCACACCCTTAATTTATGTAGGAGCCTCTAAAAATACACCTGCACACCCTGAATATATGGAGGAGCCCCTAAAAAGACACCTGCACACCCTAAATATATGGAGGAGCCCCTAAAAATACACCCACACACCCTGAATATATGGAGGAGCCCCTAAAAAGACACCTGCACACCCTAAATATATGGAGGAGCCCCTAAAAGACACCTGCACACCCTGAATATATGGAGGAGCCCCTAAAAAGACACCCGCACACCTGAATATATGGAGGAACCCCTAAAATGACACCCGCACACCCTGAATATATGGAGGAACCCCTAAAAACACACCTGCACACCCTGAATATATGGAGGAGCCCCTAAAAAGACACCCGCACACCCTGAATATATGGAGGAGCCCCGAAAAAGACACCCGCACACCCTGAATATATGGAGGAGCCCCTAAAAGACACCCACACACCCTGAATATATGGAGGAGCCCTTAAAAGACACCCACACACCTTAATTTATGTAGGAGCCCTAAAAAGACACCCGCACACCCTGAATATATGGAGGAGCCCCTAAAAAGAAACCCGCACACCCTGAATATATGGAGGAACCCCTAAAATGACACCCGCACACCCTGAATATATGGAGGAACCCCTAAAATGACACCCGCACACCCTGAATATATGGAGGAGGTCCCTAAAAAGACACCCGCACACCCTGAATATATGGAGGAGCCCCTAAAAAGACACCCACACACCCTGACTATATGGAGGAACCCCTAAAAAAGACACCCGCACACCCTGAATATATGGAGGAGCCCCTAAAAAGACACCCGCACACCCTGAATATATGGAGGAGCCCCTAAAAAGACACCCGCACACCCTGAATATATGGAGAGCCCCTAAAAGACACCTGCACACCCTGAATATATGGAGGAGCCCCTAAAAAGACACCGCACACCCTGAATATATGGAGGAGCCCCTAAAAAAGACACCCGCACACCCTGAATATATGGAGGAGCCCCTAAAAAGACACTGCACACCCTGAATATATGGAGGAGCCCCTAAAAAGACACCCGCACACCCTGAATATATGGAGGAGCCCCGAAAAAGACACCCGCACACCTGAATATATGGAGGAGCCCCTAAAGACACCCGCACACCCTGAATATATGGAGGAACCCCTAAAATGACACCCGCACACCCTGAATATATGGAGGAACCCCTAAAAAGACACCCGCACACCCTGAATATATGGAGGAGCCCCTAAAAAGACACCCGCACACCCTGAATATATGGAGGAGCCCCGAAAAAGACACCCGCACACCCTGAATATATGGAGGAGCCCCTAAAAAGACACCCACACACCTGAAAATATGGAGGAGCCCCTAAAAAAGACACCCGCACACCCTTAATTTATGTAGGAGCCTCTAAAAATACACCTGCACACCCTGAATATATGGAGGAGCCCCTAAAAAGACACCTGCACACCCTAAATATATGGAGGAGCCCCTAAAAATACACCCACACACCCTGAATATATGGAGGAGCCCCTAAAAAGACACCTGCACACCCTAAATATATGGAGGAGCCCCTAAAAGACACCTGCACACCCTGAATATATGGAGGAGCCCCTAAAAGACACCTGCACACCCTGAATATATGGAGGAGCCCCTAAAAGACACCCGCACACCCTGAATATATGGAGGAGCCCCTAAAAACACACCCGCACACCCGGAATATATGGAGGAGCCCCTAAAAATACACCGCACACCCTGAATATATGGAGGAGTCCCTAAAAAGACACCCGCACACCCTGAATATATGGAGGAGCCCCTAAAAACACACCCGCACACCCTGAATATATGGAGGAGGCCCCTAAAAAGACACCCACACACCTGAATATATGGAGGAGCCCCTAAAAACACACCCACACACCCTGAATATATGGAGGAGCCCCTAAAAAGACACCTGCACACCCTAAATATATGGAGGAGCCCCTAAAAACACACCCGCACACCCTGAATATATGGAGGAGCCCCTAAAAAGACACCACACACACCTGAATATATGGAGGAGCCCCTAAAAACACACCCACACAACCTGAATATATGGAGGAGCCCCTAAAAAGACACCTGCACACCCTAAATATATTGGAGGAGCCCCTAAAAAGACACCGCACACCCTGAATATATGGAGGAGCCCCTAAAAGAACCTGCACACCTGAATATATGGAGGAGCCCCTAAAAGACACCTGAATTATATATGTAGGAGCCCCTAAAAGACACCCGCACACCCTGAATATATGGAGGAGTCCCTAAAAAGACACCCGCACACCCTGAATATATGAAGGAGCCCCTAAAAGACACCTGCACTCCGCGAATATATAGAGGAGCCCCTAAATACTCCAAATATATGGAGGAGACCCTATAGACACCCACACAACCTGAAAAGACTCTCAAACTCCTTGTACATATAGAGAAATATCATCTACCTTCTGTAAATTTGGTGTCTCATCTCTGGACACGTGTCAAACCAGGATCCAAGCTCATAGTTGGACCCTGTCATTCCACCCTTCCATGTTTCAGTTCACAACAGGACATATAACCATTTACATTCCATTTTCTTGTGCCCGGTTCTGGTTTCCATTCTCTTCAACGCATTACTCTTTGTCTGTCTGACTATTATCAGTGATTTTTGACCTCGGCTTTCCTATTGACTGTTCCTATCTTCTCTAGTCCTCAACCTCAGCTCCTCTTCACCGGTTGTAGACCTCTCCTTCACACTATCCTCCTACCCTTGATGCGAATTGTAGTTTGTCTACTCTCAGCTAGTTCTCTTCTCACTTGGCCGTTATAAAGGCCGTCAGTTAAGGTCCTTACTGGGGGTTCGGATTTGTGTGTTGGGCTGATTATACGATACCTCAACACCATAAGGCAGGGGTGCTGAACCTTGGTCATCCAGATGTTTCCAGACTATTCCCCCATGATACTCTTATTAGGTTGACAGCGCCTTGAGAGAAATGTAGCTCCAAAGCAACGGAGGGTCAAGGTTGACCACCTCAACGGCATTCTAAACCCACCCTTGTTTCAGAGAATTGAGCTCTAAATAGGGACGTTTTGGGGGACAAAACCCAACAAAACCAACCAAATCAAGACTATAAGGACGTAACGGAAGCTTCCGATACGCTCTACATGTATCCCTCAAGGATACCAAAGGTTACTATACACAGATCATGAGTTGAAAGACACGAAAGTAGTTGGAAAGAACGATCCTGCATCTTATTCCTGCCTTTGATGCGAATTGTAGTTTGTCTACTCTTAGCTAGTTCTCTTCTCACTCGGCCGTTATAAAGGCCGTCAGTTAAGGTCCTTACTGGGGGTTCAGATTTGTATGTTGGGCTGATTATACGATGCCTCAACACCATAAGGCAGGGGTGCTGAACCTTGGTCATCCAGATGTTTCCAGACTATTCCCCCATGATACTCTTATTAGGTTGACAGCGCCTTGAGAGAAATGTAGCTCCAAAGCAACGGAGGGTCTAGGTTGACCACCTCAACCAAGACCTACGGCATTCTAAACCCACCTGTGTTAAGGAGAACTTGAGCCCTATTAGGGACGTTTTGTCGGACAAAAACCTACGAAACCAACCAAATCAAGACTGTAAGGACGTAACGTAAGCTTCCAATATGCTCTACATGTATCCCTCAAGGAGACCAAAGGTTACTTTACACAGATCATGAGTCGAAAGACAAGAAAGTAGTTGGAAGGAACAACAATCCTGCATCTTATTCCTGTAGCTTCCTCCAAAGGAAGAGGTTGAAGTACTTAAGAGCGGAGGGATGACACAATTTAATAAAACTAACCATAATACAGAAAAAAAAGAAAATCTATTGTCTATAACACCTTTTTTTTCTCCACTTGCTTTAACTCAATTTATTTTTCATTTTGTGGACAAGAGATTTACCCCTTGGTATTGGTTTATGATTTTGCTGAGAGAATTATCTGACGTTCTCGTGGCTCCGAACAGGAAATATTATTTTTTATTATTTATTTTGGGGACCTCGCGTCTAAACCTTCAAAACGGAACGGAGTCAAATCACTTCAATACCACTGTGTTTTTTCATTACAAAGTTATTACATGTAGAAATTACTGCAAATTATCCGAAATGAATGGAAATTATGAGGTTTAAATTCCCCAGGTTGCAGCAGGCACAGCGCTAGAAATTTAGTTTGTCATCTTGCTCAACATAATTGCTGCAGCGAAATTTCTTCCATTTTACAACTGCGGCATAACTTATTTATAGCAGCGTTGCTGTAATTTGACATCAATAAGCTGCACGGGGAGCGCGCAGGTGGTAACAGAAAACAATATATCGGAGTCCAGGTGGAGCAGTTGGAGGAGAATGGCTTCTCCTCGTGGCCTACGGATGCTCCGACGTGCCGGGGCTTGGAAAGCGCCGCGCGGTTGTTAAGGATGCTCGCGAAAGCTAGACCCGGAGAGATGACTTCCATCTGGTTGCCCAAAGAAAAATTAATTTGGGGCTTCTTCGGTGATGAGAGTTAAAACCACCGGAAATGGGACCGAAGGGTCTTTAAATTAAAAATAATTTAAAAAATAAATAGAGTAAGAAAAACGTATATAATATGTACGTGTAGAGAGATACAGAATAAAATGTGCACGAAAAAACGTACACGAAAAAAGGTGAAAAAATTGAAATAAAGTATTTTGGGAATCAGGATTTTTTTTAAAAACAAACCTTTATCCAAGAGTAATTATAGAAACTGGATCTAAACACCTCCCGAAGCAGCCTCAGCCACGTACGGCAAGAAGAACTTATGTAGATTTCTCCAATCGTGGAAATACAATACAAGTCGGCCATTTTGAACTGGACTTTCTGTGTGTTTTATTGATTCTTTATGACATCCCCGATGTTCCCATTCAATGGAGACTGGGTAAATCTCATTTCAACATCTCCCTGCTGAGAAGTTTTAAAGAGCACTCCAAACAGAAAGGGGAAGGACTACATGGTTAAATATTAACCCTACATGACACCTCCGGGTTCACTCCCTCACTGTTTTTATCTTCAAGTGGCTGCAACTCCCTTCTTCTCCAGGGCTAGGATCTATCTCACTTGCTGCTCTTCTGAACTGATGGCATCTGCTTCCAGAAGCTGGCCGGCCAAAGCGATGCCTCCCGATGCAAATGTATTGAAAGGCACTGGCCAAGCTCATCTGCACATCCCTGACAGGTTGTCCAAGCTTGAGCTGATTGACTGCCTTCCAGGAAGAGAAGACCTCTATTGAAGAATGCTCTCAATGCATTCATGTACAGCAAGCTGTAGGGGTAGGACGCCAAGCACACAATGACCAATTAGCAAAGTTAGTTTGGTCACGGTGGCCAGAGTGTCCCATTAAGAGCAGAGTTTGCTTGTTGCTTGACGTGACTGAGTCTTCCCGAACCGATGATTGACTGTTGACTATTCACTAAATCAGATTTGGATAATTTTTCCAACTCTTGTGTTTTGTCCTTAAATTTCCATGTAATTTTAAGAGTTGGTACATGTCCCCAAGTTTAAATTTAATTCGGTCCAGCAGGTTTAACAATTTGCATGAATTCTGTAAGAGACAAGCCAACCAAGAGTGGCCATCAAGCAAACTGGACCAGTGCCAAGAGGTTCACCAATGAGCTTCCCGAGTGGTTATCGTTGGGGAATATGTTGATGCTGTGGGGACACGCTAATGTTCTATAGACTGCTCAGGAGACCTGTAGATACCCCTGATTAGTGGCCCCTTTACTGAAGGAAATAGTGCAAATCGACACTACTGAATCATTGCTCCTGTCGATTGACTGGGTAACGCTCTGGGAAATTCCGACATGATTTGTCCACATATGACTGGTCGATCCCCGCAGAGACCCTGTCCATACAGACATCTGAAATTGCTTACAGTAAAAAGGAAAAAAGAGGAAACGTCCAGAATAAATGGAGATTTCAGAACAAAAGTCATGAATTACGTTAATATTTAGGATATCGACCATCGTTAGGTCTACTTGCGGTTAAAATTCAATGTTTCCAGCATTCACGTGTTGTGAGTTTGCCGTCCAGTGGTCTGTCATGTTTTCAAACATGTAATAAATCCACCCCGTCCTTTACTTTCCTTTGTTAGTTTTAGGCTTAGCCGCCTTTCCCCCCTCCCGCTGTAAATCTTTCGCGACTCACCTAAATCAGGGACTCTCATACCTAAATATTGACTGCAGGGTTACGAGTTGCTGAAGGCTTTAAAGGAATCTGATTCTATCCCGTGACCACGAGTCTCTTGCACTCGCACTTTACTCTCACTGACACATCTTTGTTGGTTTTCCTCGAAACATCCTGAACATTTGTGCGATCATGGTCCCTCTGCCAGGCAACCTTACATGTTTTTTGGTCGTATTCCAGCCAAGCCGTTACCACTACTGAGTGAGCCGTCAAGGGGTGACAGTCCATGATATGTTCAGAGGCCCTGTGGCTCCAGGGGGCCTCAATCCTTGCCAAACCCCATGCAGCTTGTCCATGTGACACAGATGTAAAGGCCCATCTATGACACCCAGAACTTGTCCAATAGGATACCGGGAAATGTCCCGGTGGGCTGCGGCACCTGGTATTGGTCAGAACATTCTGACTCATTACTGAGGGGGCGACTAGTATGGTATGCTCCAGGTAGAGGCTCAGAACAAGTGCTAGACCACCAGGGAATACTTTTAACCCTTTTGTGGATGACCTGGAATTTATCACACTGCATGTTAAATAGGATACGTAGACGAGGAGGCAAAGGGGAGTAAAGATGGTCAAAAAAATAATTATTAAATAATTATTAAAAAAAATTGTGCAGAGGCTGTCAGCAGGATCTACCCAATTATTTAACCCCTTGGATGCAGAATACGTATGGGGAACGTCATTGGGATTCCCCACTATATGCAGAGAATGTTCCCCACACGTCACCAGCTAATGGGGGCTTTTCCTTCTTATACTTACCTCTCCCTCTGGGGTCCTGTGGTGGTCTGACTTCTTTGAAGTCTTCTTTGAAGTCAGACCCTGCTTTTTTACCCCCTCCCGGCGCACTGACAGTCATCGCGATGGGTGCGATGACATCAGTTTCAGGTACCCCCCCTGCAAAGCTGGAAGAGAGCCTGAAAGGAGGGGGGTCATTTGGACCCCTCTCCCTCCCGATCGGGAGGAGATATTAGTAAAAGAGAGGCAGCACTGGAAAGGCCACAGTGTGACCTTTGCAGTGATGCCTCTCCTTAACCCCTGAGGTGCCTGTCTGCGATCTGGTACCATTCTGCACCAGATCGCGGACCTCTCCTGGAGGTGGCTGACATCTTGGATGCCTGCCAAGCCCATGGGATCTCTCCCCGCCCACTGATGTCATTGCGCATGGCGCGATGATGTCAGTTGAAGAATTAACCCCTAGCTGCCATGGGGTTTTCCTATGGAAACCCTATGGTGGGATGGAGGGGTAATTTGTACCACCGCATCTCCTGATCGGTGGCAGCTCAAAGGTCATGTTTGGTATCATTGGAAAGGCCAGAGCATGCCCTGTTCAAAGATATCATGGCCATGTTACAAGTAAGAAATGAAAATAATAATAACTAAAAAATAAATAAATAAAAAACTTTGTTTTTTTATTATTAATGCAGCACTATTGTTCACCTTTCAATTATAATGTGAACAATGATGCTGCACTAACGATTATTTTTAGCTAAAACCATGTAATTTGTCAAAAAAAATCAAGTAACAGATTCCCATTTCTATTTTTTTTTAACGAGCGATCCCATAGAATATATAACCGCAGAGGTTCGGATGATAAAATGTGAAAAAATTATTTTACACGCTGTAGGATGATTGAAAATTCGCATTTTATTTTTACATTTTTTTGTTATAGCATTCAGGCAGGACACAACGTTTACATATAATAATGATATATTATGAATCTGCCGAGTCTGCCGTAAGAAAGGATATATAATGTGTCTGGGTCGTGCAATAAAATTTGACTTTAAATCGTGTTTAAACATGATGAGCGAAAACGGTCAAAATGAGCTCAGCGGACAGGCGTGGAATGGTCCAGCAGTGAAGGGGTAAAGCGCAAAAAAAGGAACTTTTTTTATTTTAAAGAGTGTCCCTTTAACCCTTCAGTAACACACACGATCAGAAAATTTTTTTGTAACTTTTTGTGCACAGTCCTTGAGGAATATTTAGATTTCCTTAGTTTAGGATTATTTGTTGTTGAAATATTAGAAAAAGCCGCTTTCTGCCCTAATTCCATTAGTGATAATAGTTCTGTCTCTCCCCGTCTTTACGACGAACCATCAATACGTTTTACAGCATTTTCAGTGAGATAAACTCAAGGGCTTGTGAGGGAGCGAGTGATAAAGCCGCCCGGCGCGACACAATAACCAGCAAATCTGGCTGTTTATTCTGTCATGTATCGATTAGTGAACGTCTGCGCGGGATTCCACTAATATGCGCTCTGTAAACAGAACTAATGGCAGCGCCGCGCACATGTCAGGCCGCGCACATGTCAGGCCGCGCACAGATCAGGCCGCGCACAGGTCAGGCCGCGCACAGGTCAGGCCACGCACAGATCAGGCCACGCACAGATCAGGACGCGCACAGGTCAGGCCGCGCACAGGTCAGCCCGCGCACAGGTCAGGCCGCGCACAGGTCAGGCCACGCACAGGTTAGGCCACGCACAGGTCAGGCCGTGCACAGGTCAGGCCGCGCACAGGTCAGCCCGCGCACAGGTCAGCCCGCGCACAGGTCAGGCCGCGCACAGGTCAGGCCACGCACAGGTTAGGCCACGCACAGGTCAGGCCGTGCACAGGTCAGGCCGCGCACAGATCAGGCCACGCACAGATCAGGCCGCGCACAGGTCAGCCCGTGCACAGGTCAGCCACGCACAGGTCAGCCCGCGCACAGGTCAGCGCACGCACAGGTCAGCCCGCGCACAGGTCAGGCCACGCACAGGTCAGGCCACGCACAGGTCAGGCCGTGCACAGGTCAGGCCGCGCACAGATCAGGCCACGCACAGATCAGGACGCGCACAGGTCAGCCCGTGCACAGGTCAGCCCACGCACAGGTCAGCCCGCGCACAGGTCAGCGCACGCACAGGTCAGCCCGCGCACAGGTCAGGCCGCGCACAGGTCAGGCCACGCACAGGTTAGGCCACGCACAGGTCAGGCCGCGCACAGGTCAGGCCACGCACAGGTTAGGCCACGCACAGGTCAGGCCATGCACAGGTCAGACCGCGCACAGATCAGGCCACGCACAGATCAGGACGCGCACAGGTCAGGCCACGCACAGGTTAGGCCACGCACAGGTCAGGCCGTGCACAGGTCAGACCGCGCACAGATCAGGCCACGCACAGATCAGGACGCGCACAGGTCAGCCCGCGCACAGGTCAGCCCGCGCACAGGTCAGCCCGCGCACAGGTCAGCCCGCGCACGCATCATAGATTATCCAAATCAACATATAGCCAAACATTTAAAGCAGCCACTGAGGATCTCAGCATTTTAATGATTGACGCTGGAGGCGGGGCCAGAGTCGTGACGATTCCTGGACTCTTTAAATGACGTCACAACCAATCAGGGACCGAACACGTCAAAATAATAGTTTATAATAATTTATAAAAAGAGCCAAATCTCTTATTTATAGCGAGTTATTCTCTATCAACATTTATTACAGTTTCGGGCGGCGGCCGCTAACCTCGGCCCTCCAGATGTTATGGAAGTCTCTGCTTACCTTCTGAGTAGCTAAGCATCATGGGAGATGCACTTTCAAGTCATCTGGGGCTAAATTACGATCCTAGCGCTAAAAAATCGTGCGCTTGGGAGGAAAAACTGCGTCCGCAGATTTCCCCCTAGCGCCCTGGTTTTACCGCTAGATTACAATGCAGGCGCTAAAAAAAAAGCTGCCTGCATAGTTTACGGGCGCTAAGCCCCGGGATGCACGCGGCAGCGCTAATCCTCTCAATGGAGTCCATAGGACTGCATTGAAGCAGACGCCGGCGGTCACATGACCAGCCGGATCTCGCCTTGCAAAATCCGGCCGGTCAGTGTAGTGATACGCAGGGAGAGACTGGGGGGACTTTTTCCCTTAGTCTTTCCCTGCTCCCGCCGGACTGAGGAGGCGGACAGAGCCGCGGTCCTCGCCGTGGGACCGGAGGTGAGTATATCGAATTTTATGGGGGGGTTTCTGCAGAAGCGGAATCCGTTAGCACCTAGTCCTGTCTCTGGTTAACTTTACGTTAACCGCGGCCGGACGTTTATCAGCGCTGGGACTTTGTAATCTAACGCTGATTAACACTTTGCTCCCCATGTTAAGTATAGGGAGCGCCAAGTACAGCAACCTCGGGCAGAGAAGCGCAAGGTACCACACGGAAACGGTTAATTAACCCATTAGCGTTTGGATTGTAATATGCAGTAAATACCTGGGCTAAAGTTAGCGCCAACTATGTAATTTGGCCCCTGGAGGGCCGAGGAGGCTGCCCCCCCTGTTTAACTCATTGCAGGGAGATTTAGTGCTTTGTAGTTGTGTTTTCAATAACACACCCTGAATATATGGAGGAACCCCTAAAAAATACACCCGCACACCCTGAATATATGGAGGAGCCCCTAAAAATACACACACACACCCTGAATATATGGAGAAACCCCTAAAAACACACCCACACACCCTGAATTTATGGAGGAGCCCCTAAAAAGACACCCACACACCCTGAATATATGGAGAAACCCCTAAAAACACACCCACACACCCTGAATATATGGAGGAGCCCCTAAAAAGACACCCACACACCCTGAATATATGGAGGAGCCCCTAAAAAGACACCCACACACCCTGAATATATGGAGGAGCCCCTAAAAAATACACCCGCACACCCTGAATATATGGAGGAACCCCTAAAAACACACCCGCACACCCTGAATATATAGAGGAGCCCCTAAAAAGACACCCACACACCCTGAATATATGGAGGAGCCCCTAAAAAGACACCCGCACACCCTGAATATATGGAGGAGCCCCTAAAAAGACACCCACACACCCTGAATATATAGAGGAGCCCCTAAAAAGACACCCGCACACCCTGAATATATGGAGGAGCCCCTAAAAAGACACCCACACACCCTGAATATATGGAGGAGCCCCTAAAAAAACACCCACACACCCTGAATATATGGAGGAGCCCCTAAAAAGACACCCACACACCCTGAATATATGGAGGAGCCCCTAAAAAAACACCCACACACCCTGAATATATGGAGGAGCCCCTAAAAAGACACCCACACACCCTGAATATATGGAGGAACCCCTAAAAAGACACACACACACCCTGAATATATGGAGGAGCCCCTAAAAAGACGCCCACACACCCTGAGTATATGGAGGAGCCCCTAAAAAGACACCCACACACCCTGAATATATGGAGGAGCCCCTAAAAAAACACCCGCACACCCTGAATATATGGAGGAGCCCCTAAAAAGACACCCGCACACCCTGAATATATAGAGGAGCCCCTAAAAAGACACCCGCACACCCTGAATATATGGAGGAGCCCCTAAAAACACACCCACACACCCTGAATATATGGAGGAACCCCTAAAAAAACACCCGCACACCCTGAATATATGGAGGAGCCCCTAAAAAGACACCCGCACACCCTGAATATATGGAGGAGCCCCTAAAAATACACCCGCACACCCTGAATATATGGAGCCCCTAAAAAGACACACACACACCCTGAATATATGGAGGAGCCCCTAAAAAAACACCCACACACCCTGAATATATGGAGGAACCCCTAAAAAAACACCCGCACACCCTGAATATATGGAGGAGCCCCTAAAAAAACACCCGCACACCCTGAATATATGGAGGAGCCCCTAAAAATACACCCACACACCCTGAATATATGGAGGAGCCCCTAAAAAGACACCCACACACCCTGAATATATGGAGGAGCCCCTAAAAACACACCCACACACACCCTGAATATATGGAGGAGCCACTAAAAATAACACCGCACACCCTGAATATATGGAGCCCCTAAAAAGACACCCGCACACCCTGAATATATGGAGGAGCCCCTAAAAATACACCCGCACACCTGAATATATGGAGCCCCTAAAAAGACACCCGCACACCCTGAATATATGGAGGAGCCCCTAAAAAGACACCCGCACACCCTGAATATATGGAGGAGACCCTAAAAAGACACCTGCACACCCCAATATATGGAGGAGCCCCTAAAAAGACACCCGCACACCCTGAATATATGGAGGAGCCCCTAAAAAGACACCCACACACCCTGAATATATGGAGGAGCCCCTAAAAAGACACCCGCACACCCTGAATATATGGAGGACCCCTAAAAAGACACCCACACACCCTGAATATATGGAGGAGCCCCTAAAAAGACACCCGCACACCCTGAATATATGGAGGAGCCCCTAAAAAGACACCCACACACCCTGAATATATGGAGGAGCCCCTAAAAAGACACCCGCACACCTGAATATATGGAGGAGACCCTAAAAAGACACTGCACACCCCGAATATATGGAGGAGCCCCTAAAAAGACACCCGCACACCCTGAATATATGGAGGAGCCCCTAAAAAGACACCCACACACCCTGAATATATGGAGGAGACCCTAAAAAGACACCCGCACACCCCAAATATATGGAGGAGCCCCTAAAAAGACACCCGCACACCCTGAATATATGGAGGAGCCCCTAAAAAGACACCCGCACACCCTGAATATATGGAGGAGCCCCTAAAAAGACACCCACACACCCTGAATATATGGAGGAGCCCCTAAAAAGACACCCGCACACCCTGAATATATGGAGGAGCCCCTAAAAAGACACCCTCACACCCTGAATATATGGAGGAGCCCCTAAAAAGACACCCGCACACCCTGAATATATGGAGGAGTCCCTAAAAGACACCCAAACACCCTGAATATGTGGAGGAACCCCAAAAAAGACACCCGCACACCCTGAATATATGGAGGAGCCCCTAAAAATACACCCGCACACCCTGAATATATGGAGGAACCCCTAAAAACACACCCACACACCCTGAATATATGGAGGAGCCCCTAAAAAGACACCCGCACACCCTGAATATATGGAGGAGCCCCTAAAAACAGACCCGCACACCCTGAATATATGGAGGAGCCCCTAAAAAGACACCCGCACACCCTGAATATATGGAGGAACCCCTAAAAATACACCCGCACACCCTGAATATATGGAGGAGCCCCTAAAAAGACACCCGCACACCCTGAATATATGGAGGAGCCCCTAAAAAGACACCCGCACACCCTGAATATATGGAGGAGCCCCTAAAAACACACCGCACACCCTGAATATATGGAGGAACCCCTAAAAACGAGAGACATTAGGAGAGGATAAAGCGAGAGAGGGATTTGGGCTGGAAATAGGGACTGTTCCTCTTAATTAGGGACACTTGGGAGTCTTGCATCAGAAATCGAAATATGAGGAATAATAAATGTACTTTTTCTGAAGGACCCGGCTGTTCATCCTGCGTTTCTCATTACTGGTGATTTAAATATATAAATATATGTATAGTTTAAAGATCTATTCACAGATATCCCAGATATTGCAGCCGGAGCTGAGCATCATGTTGCAGCTCACAGAGGTCTCTCTATGCACACACACACATTATTCTGCAGTTTGGCTCCTTAGGGGTTAATTCCGCAGAGGCATGGGGAATGGCACGAAATAAATGGTGCGTTTTAAGGTGTAACTGTTGAAAAACGCCGTTTCAAACAATGTTGAGAAATGACATTTGCGGGCCAGATAATTTGGGTAATTTCCCCCCCGGTCGGATCGGAGGGGCGCTCGGCTCTCTATTTATTTTTATATGGCGGTTTCATGTGGTTCCGTTTTGCAGCTGTAGGAATAATACACCGTGTTTATTTATAAAGAGCGGACGCACGCCGCACTTCGGGCCAGCGGCAGACAGAAATTCCTGGGTTGCCCGGGGCGGGCAGGCGGATGCAGGGTGGGAGACGCAGTGCGTTCCTGGAGTGGGTTATCGTGGCACTCAACGAATTTTGTCGGGACTTTGGTACCAACGCGACAGTGTCTGGCTTTCTAAAATCGGCGGGTAAAGACCTGGAGATTCTTAGTTAACCCCTTCTATGCCAAACTGTTTTTGTTAAAAGAACAAAGGAAAAATGCCAACCGGTCTTGGCGTCATGCTTTGACGTGCACCATTTTGTAACCAGCACGCCAGGTAAAAAACAGGCGATGTTCCTCTGGGATACCAAACCATGGAATAAAATAGCGTACAGGGTTATCCGCTAATCAGCGTTGTTGCAGCGTCATTCACCATAGTTGCCACTATAGTGAACTTCGGCTATCCAACACCGGCAGGCAACGTTGGTCAAACCATGGTGAAAAAACAGCAGTACCTTACCAATGGAGGATCAGAGGGGTGACTGGCCCAAGTGAGACGTCAGGATGGGCGATAGCAGGCACTTAATTTGTCGCGCATGCACGGTGACATCCCATCATTGCCGGCGGCCATTTTGGTTATTGTTGCCAGCGTATTAAAAGCGACACACTTGTCTTTTCGCCCCAAGCATTGAAAAGTCATGGTGTGCCTCAGAATGAGACTACTTACCAGTATCTTTCAATTTTTTCTCCTTTTATTGTCGTTCCTCTATTGTTCGTGATCGTGACGCCGGTGGATATATTTTGGTGATTTTAAAGTGTCGATTTCCAGTGGAATCCGATACAATCAACAGTAGAAGACAACCCTAGACAACTTCACCTGAAACACTGGTGGAATCTATGGTGAAATCTAGGCTGGATCACTTCGCCAGAAAGTGGGAATCCCTCTCTGAGAGCCTAGACACCTAGACAACAGAAACTATGGTGGAAGGAACGGTGGACACTACATTGGACATTCCTTAAAAAATGACTTCACCATAATTTCACTGTACTTGATGCACGGGAGACCCTCACGTAAATCCACTGTTCTTTCACCACATAGATGGCAGTTGGTAAATAATCCTTATAGTTGTTCCAGGACACTAAACAATGTAGCCTCTTCTTCAGGGTCAACCATTGACAACTAGAATTCCTCTACAGTAAACTCACATGTACAATTTAAAAGGTAGAGAGAGAGAGGAAGCCAACATTCAAAAAGAGAGTTGGGTTTGATGATGGAGGTTGGTACGTTTTACCACGTTGTCATCACTACAGAGAGTTTTAAAGGGACCTTCTAGTCAAGAAAATGACATCTCTGTTTCGATAGGACTGGTCATATTAAGCCGAAATGACACAGGGAGTGTCGATTCTTTATATTATTATAGCCTATGGAAAGCGATTGGGAGATCTGTCGGACTTTTAAAACGCGTTGTGTTGATGGTAACATAGAAAAATGCACCCAACGGCATCTTGAATGAAAGCAGTTTCTGGATCTTTAAACATTACATGCTGGTTCGATGTTATTGCAGTCCACGTGTCCCTCTGTCTGCCCCACAAGATACATCCAGAGATGTAAAACCCAACATTGGTAGGTGACATCCATGCAAACAATGGCAAGCAACACTGACCAATGGAACCACCATTATTCTCCTGGACATTGATTCGGCTTCTGCTATTCTACTTTTGTTTGCAAAACGTGGCGATCTTCATTTAACGTCTGATGAAGCTATGGTTATAAAAAGGGTAATAATAAGTCTAGACAACTTAGACTGAACCACTGGTGGAAAGTACATCAAAATCTTTGCTCGATAAATTCCATCATCAGAACATCCATCATCGTCGTCATCAAATTTTATCATCTTCAATGGAAACATTATTGAAAACTATGCTTAGAATAGAAAGGCAAGAACCACACAGGTCAAAGAATGGCGAAAAGCATGGAGGGCGACGATAGTTGGTCCATAGTGGGGCCACTATAGTTTCCCGAAGTTTTGCCAAATTAAATCTACCTTTGTTTCTACCACAAAAGACATATCCAACAACTGACTGTTGGATGCACATACTGAACTGTAGCAGCTGATCCACTGAAATAGTCAGTTGGAGCACGAATACATATGTGACACATACTGAACTGTATGGAGAACACAGATATCAGGAGCTGTCCTTCAAGATTCCTTTTGTCTCAGAATTTTTCCATGACAAAATCATCAAAGGATTGTTGGTAATTGTCCTGAAAAATCTATTTTCTGTGTCAGCTCGTCGTATTGCTTTGGTTACCTTCCAGACTATAATATCCATGGATCCATTACGTTCACGAAGCTTCTTCTTCGTAAAGTCTAAAGCTGGGTCCTCAAGGATTTTGAGCAATCTTCCTATGAAGCTACAAACGCAATGGTCGTCAGGTCGTGTCATGTGAAGACCTCTTTCGTCTGCCAATATCCTCTGCTATGAGAAATATATGTGTCGTATTTCCGATGCTGACGATTCTGTGCATCAACCTGCAGACAACATGGCTCCAGAGCGTCAATCCATAGACACTGTGGCTCCAGTGAGGCATTCCTCAATGCCATTGGCTGTACACATCATTCTGCTGATGCTCCTAGTATCATCGATACACTTGTATTCTGTCCTCCTTGGCATCTGATGGCATTGCCAGGTGCCAACCACTAGTTGGCGACCTTTGGGTGTGTATTCTCAGTGTCTCCATTATATCATTGCCCTGTCATGGTCTCTGTTACCCTTCAGAGCTTTATAACGCTCTCTCTCGGCTTAACCTTTGGCCATCTGTTCTTTTCCAGTCCTAGACCTTGACTTGTTTTCCTCGACATAGTGTACCTCTTGTAATCCTGACCATGGCTCATTTTTTACCTTTTCTTAGATTAGCCATATGACCTGGCCACTATATCCTCTAACCCAGGGCTCAAAATTTCCACTCGCCTACTAGCATTTGGCGAGTGGAAATTAAGTGAGGGCGAGTGGAAATGCACACACAGGCAGCACAAAAAATTATTTTGTGCTGCATATTCCAGTAATGCCACCATGCAGCCTCCCGTTCCCCAGGGTGCACTGTGACAGGGATCAACTGCCTAACCTGACCAAGCTCATCTCTATCACTGGCAGGGGGTGGAGAGGAGCTTCCCTGCCTCCTCGCCCTGCTCACACTAGGGTCTGATGACTAGGGATACATATATCTGGGGTCTGATGACTGGGTATTAATGATATTTTTGTAACTTTATTCTAAATAAAACCTTGAACAGTGTAATTTCATAAGATAATTTAAGGGTGTTTGTTTAGGGGTAGAGTTAAGGGCTGGGTAGGGGTTAGATGGAGCAACTGGTGGCGAGTAACTCTTATAGCCTGGTTAGTAGCTTGGGACTTGAAATTTTGAGCCCTGCTTAACCAATTGCTTTTCTTTAGTCCTAGACCTTGCCTTGTTTTCATTGATATTGTGCGCCTCCATAATCCTGACCGTGACTCATTCTCCGACCATTCTTAGTTTAGCCATATTACCAATTACAAGGACCAGTCTCTAGTCTCCAGTCTCTTTGGTGTCCCTCTCCCTGTTTTCTGCTTGTCTACATGTTGAGTCTTTATACTCATCCTTGATGGTTCATCCATGCTCCACCCATGTTGGTCTTGCACAGTGTCCTACTCACTGATGGAGGAGACTATGCTTGTTTTGCTAAAATGGATGGTAGTTAAATTAGCATTCGATGGTCGAAAACTAAGACAACCTTTGTGTGTTTAGCCAGACAGACCCATTAGCTCGGGTGGAACATTCCCAGCCAAGCTGTAACCGTTGATAGACGTATAATAGTTAACGGGATTCAACTCTATCGACAAGAGGTTTTGTTCAAAGAGCAACAGGTTGACATGGCCAATTAGGTCAAAAAGGCAGAGTCAGAGAAAAAAAGTCTCAAATGGTATTATGTAACTGAGCTGTCAAGTCCTATAACTTGATGCTGAGGGAACGAACTCCCAAGTTATCAACCGATTCTAGATTCTGTAAGCCCCTGCTACCGGCTACGTCTACTTTGAAAGGAGAAATTCCACATATGTTCCATGATTTCCCTATAGGAGGACATTGTTCCCCTCCTTTCTAGTGCCATGTCTACCACCTTCTATGTTCAAAGCATGACCTCTTGTTCTTACAACTCTCTTCCTCTTAAAAATGTTTCCTTCCTGTACTTAGTGGAATAATTATTAGTTGACCGCCCCTCGGAGCCTCTTGGATTCCTTTTTCCGAGAGGTTTTCAGAGTTTGCTGATGAGTTTTTGTCCAAAATGTTCAAAAGGAAATTCAGAGTCTATTGATGCAAAGAATAAAATGTGTAGGATTACAGAAACTCAATGAATAAAAACACTCGTATGAATCGTTTGCATATGGTTTGCAGGGTGATCTATATTATTCTGAGTTGTGGATTCTAGTCTTTACACTTAAAATTAAAAAGAGGATGAAGCTCTGTTATTGAGAATAATTATTAATTATAGGTGCAGATACACTGATCAGCCACAACATTAAACCACCTGCCTCATATTGTGTAGGTCCCCCTTGTGTTGATGTGTGGGGCCAAGCGACTACCGCTCATGTAGCTTGAATGAGTGCTTGTACACAGACAGCAGGCTGCACAAGATGTTCCGATTGGCTCCAGCCTCCGCCAGTCAACCTGCCCCCGCCAGACGAGGAGTATTGCGGGCGCTGGATGCATAGTGGCGGCTTTTTTTGCTTCCCCCTGGAAAGTCCCGGCCTAGGTCTTGCCTACCCAGGACATACTTTTAAACGAGAGAAATCTCAATGTATCCTTCCTGGTAAAATACTTTGATAAAAAAAAATATCGATTTTTTTAGCACTGGGTTTCAACCTATGGGCAGTGTCACCCGGGTGCGGGCCGCACCCCACACCCCCCTTGTGACACCAGTGCGCCAGCCTCTGCTCCCCATGTGCATAAAACAGCCTTGGGCGCCCATTACTCTGACACTGAGTCACCGGTTGTCCTTCCTTGCACCACTTTTGGAAGTTACTAACCATTGCAAACCACTAACAACCCACAAGACTTGGAGATGCCCTGATACAGGAGTCTGGCCGCCAGTATTTGGCCTTTGTCACAGTTACTCAGATCTTTTCGCCCATTTTTCTGCTTACAACACATGAAATCCAAAAACTGACTGTTCATTTGTTCCTAATATATCCAACCCCCTGAAATATATCCCACCCCATGACAAAATATCCCAACATGTGACAATATATCCCACCTTGTGACAATTTATCCCACCCCCTGACAATATCATATCCCACCCCTTGGCAATATATCCCAGCCACTGACAATATCCCACCCCTGACAATATATCCCACTCCCTGACACTATCCCACCCCCTGACAATATATTTCACCTTGGGACAATATATCCCACCCCCTAACAATATTCCAACCCCCGACAATATATCCCACCCCCTGAAATATATCCGACCCTGTGAAAAAATATCCCACCCCCTGACAATATATCCCACCTTGGGACAATATATCCCACTCCCTGACAATATCCCACCCCCTGACAATATATTCCACCTTGGGACAATATATCCCATCCCCTAACAATATTCCAACCCCCGACAATATATCCCAGCCCCTGAAATATATCCGACCGTGTGAAAAAATATCCCACCCCCTGACAATATATCCCACCTTGGGACAATATATCCCACCCCGTGACAATATATCCCACCCCCTGACAATATATCCCACCTTGGGACAATATATCCCACTCCCTGACAATATCCCACCCCCTGACAATATATTCCACCTTGGGACAATATATCCCATCCCCTAACAATATTCCAACCCCCGACAACATATCCCAGCCCCTGAAATATATCCGACCCTGTGAAAAAATATCCCACCCCCTGACAATATATCCCACCTTGGGACAATATATCCCACCCCCTGACAATATATCCCACCTTGGGACAATATATCCCACCTTGGGACAATATATCCCACCCCGTGACAATATATCCCACCCTGTGACAGGCGCCATTGTAACCATATAACCAATGTGGGTTTAATTCTGTGACTAATCAATGTACATGTATCATAACGTTAACAACTTTTGTAACCTTGGCCCTCCAGATGTTTTGGAAACTACATCCCCAATGATCCTCAGCCACGCAGTAGGTTCCAAACAGTTCCAAGACATCCATAGTGTCCAGTTGGCTGACCACAGGTTGGTTCCCTGGATAGTGAGTGCACAATTTGGGAGTTATGGTGCTGATGGCTGTCATTTGTAAAATAGGTGAGTGCAGATGAACAATAAAATGCACTTTAACCCCTTGGTAGAGGTTGAAGTGTCACAACAGTCACAAAATCAAGGGGTCTGCCTACACTTTGGCTGCGAGGGGTTAAAGACTCCAGTAATGATTATTCCTGAGGGCAATTGATGAGAATCCTCAGCTGTGTGGGCTCATTGACTCCCGTAATGCTGGCCCTTTCCATCGTTAACTCCCTGATATCCAGGGTCCCCGGGGCACATCAAACCCCATTAAGCAAAACAGGTAAACGTATCCATCAGACGCTGACAAATGGCGGCAAATGAGACCGACGCGCTCCGGGATCCTCTCACATCTCTGCTTTTTTTACAATATATTGTGCGTTGTCCGCCATGTCTTTTATTTATTTATTAGTTACTTCCTATTGGTGTTTTATAATAAAGCTATTTGTTTATTCACCGATTGACGCGGTTTTACCGCAGATTCAGATTCCTATAGAAATCCGGAGCCGTCGTGTTTTTCCTTTTTTTTGTCACTTGTTGCTTCAACATAATAATTAGTTTTTTCGAAATAACAACTTTCAACTCTTTTCGGATGTGGTTGAAAAAGACGCCTCCTGACGGTTTTTGAAGCATTTTTCTTGAAGAAAATTTGGCTACAGTCAAGTTCTGTCATAAACATTCGGTTCCATTTGGAAATTTTAGGTTTCGCCAGAATTATAGCGGATTTTAGGGTTATGGCTAGGGTTAGAGTTAGGGTTAGAAATTAAATTTAGGGTTAGATTTAGAAAGTAGATTTAGGGATAGGGTTAGAGTTAAGGTTAGAGTTAGGTTTAGAAATTAAAGTTAGGGTTAGAGTTGGTATTAGAAATTAAAGTTAGAGTTAGAGTTGGGGTTAGAAATTAGGGTTATGGCTAGGGTTAGTATTAGGGTTAAATTAGGGTTAGAGTTTGGGTTTGACATTAAAGTTAGAGTTAGTGTTAGAAATTAGGTTTATGGCTAAGGTTAGCTAAATGTTAGGGCTTTCTAGAGTTAGAAATTAGCGATAGGGTTAGAGTTAGGGATAGCAATTAGGGATAAGGTTAGAGTTAGGGCTAGATTAGGGTTAGAAATTAGGGCTAGGGTTAGAGTTAGGGTTAGAAAGTAGGGATAAGGTTAAAGTTAGGGTTAGATTAGCATTAGAAATTAGGGCTAGGGTTAGAGTTAGGGTTTGAAATTAGGGTTATGGCTAGGGTTATGGTTAGAAATTAAGGTTAGGGCTATGGTTAGAAATCTCTAAACCTAACCCTATGCCTAATTTCTAACTTTAGCCCTAGCCACAACCCTAGCCTTAACCCTAACAATAACCTTTAAAAAACACTGTAATTCGGAGCAATCTAAAACTTTAGGATGGAGTTTATTCCAGGAATCTCGAACCAATCCGCGGATTGGAATTCGAGACACACAGAGGACTACGTGGATTGGCGTCTGCGCTCGTCAGTGTTCTCCGACGTGGCGACCCTTTGGGGCCGTTTCAAGCAGACCTATTTGCCTGCCGGCTCAAAGCCCATCTCCTGATCTTCTACAGTTGGCGGCCAGACCCACTGGTCGAAGCAACGGAAGCTTTCCTGCAGGATTGATCCGGGGCTCGCCAGTATGCCTTCCCGCCGTTTCAGTTGATAGCTTGCACACTGCAACAGGTCAGAGTTCAGCAGGCCCTGATTGTGGTCATTACCCCCTTTTGGCAGAACCAACCATGGTTCCTGGTTTTGTTGGATCTCCTAGTGGATGTTCCCCGTTCACTCCCGACTCTCCCGGATCTCCTGATAGACGCCTCCAGGCATCCTCACCCGCTACTGTCCCCAGGATCCAGTCTGTTGCTGGCCTCGCTGGTCTCGGGACGCCCGGAGGAGCCGAAGAGATTTCGGACCGAACTACAGCACTCCTACGCCATGCGTGGGCCCCACGTACTAGATCCTGCTATAAGTCAGCTTGGCTCACCTGGCATCATTGGTGTCTGTCAAGGGATCAGGATCCCTTCCAGGACCCTTTGAGCTTTGTTTTGGACTTCCTTACGGAGGTCTTCGATCAGGGCAAGGCTTATCGCACGCTTAATGTTTATAGATCAGCTTTATCCGCTTATCATGTGGACTTTCATGGGACGCCTTTGGGCAAGCACCCATTGGTTTGTCGTCTGCTTAAAGGTATCAGGTCTGACCGTCCCCCGTTGCCTCGATATACGACAACTTGGGACGTGACCCTTCTACTTGGTTTTCTAGAGCAATGGGCGTCTAACCAAGATTTAACCCTGCGTCAACTTTCTGCTAAATTACTGACCCTTCTCTGCTTGATATCTTGCAAGCGGGTGGCAGATGTCAGGGCGTTGGACTTCAGAGCACGTTCTTTCGTGCCTAAGGGTGTGCGTTTGACATCTCTCGCCGTACTAAGACGGCCAATTCGTCTGCCTTTTACCCGGTGTTCCCATCGCGCCCGGCTTTATGCCCGGTTCTGTGTCTTCAAGTGTATGAATCCCGTAACGCTTCCCTCCGAGGTCCAGGGGTTTCTCCTCTTTTCATTTAGTTTAAGTCCCCCTTCGCCTCGGTGGGTATGACTACGCTTGAGCGCTGGCTTCGCTGGCTTCACTGGCTTTTAGGATTGGCGGGTGTTGATACCGTGATATTTGGCGTCCATTCGGTTCGTAGCACCGTTGCTTCTTCCGCTGTCTCGACAGATTGTTGTTTGGAGGACTTGTTGCGATACGCGGACTGGTCCAGGGAGTCCACCTTCCGATCAATGTATTAAAATGATAGAATTTAGCTAAGTATGACGATAAGTTAGAATTTTAATAATAAAGACTCTGAGGCGAGTATTGCCCACCACTCCCGCTGCTGTTGTGGTTTGTTTGTTTACTGGGTCTGCGGGTCCATTATCTTCCACTCTCACGTCTTCTCCTCAGCCTCGTGAAGGATTTCCTTGTTTCCTGGGGATTGCCCTTTGGGTTTGCTACTCTCCTGCACTGATCACCTCGTACAGCAAAGAAAGAGGAAATAGGAGGGGCGTTGCTCGGTTTTGACACTGACAGGAAGGAGGACCGGTCCAGAGGAATGAAAGGGGTGTCGGAGGATACCATATCTATCTGTTATTACTGTTGTTATATATGTTTTATCTTTTATTCAACATAAATGCTTCATATTTTCAAGTTGTTGCTAGTTGCCATTTGCTGCTATGTTTAATAAAGCAAGAAAGAGAAGCAATAGGAGCCTCAGAGTCAATGTATTAAAATTCAACTTCAGACAAACTACTAGCTCCTTGCGGTGCTGGTGCTCAGTGATGGGTCAGAGCACTCTGATGAGCCTCATATGCCGCGGCCCACTGGGAAGGTTCCTGGTGTCCTTTTGGGCCAATCCTTTATTCCTAGGTGGTGTGGAGGGACCCTTACACCCAGGGGCACATAGACAAGCTGCCAGAAGGTCTGGAAGGGCCCCGGGCCCCCTAGAACTACAGAGCCCCATAACATAGAATGGGCTGCCCGCCTTTGATGTTGGCCTTGTCTCTGGATAGCTGAAGTTGACCGTAGTCGCAAGAATGGTGATTTTTTTATCGTTACGTCAAACATTGCTGCCAGATCTGTGCTTAGTAGATAACCCCTTAAGTGTCACATTGTCCTAGGAACCCAACTTGTGGATGTTGGGTATATGTGGAACCATCTGAAGCACCCTTTCCTCCCCTGTATGGTTTGCATATTAGGGATGTGCGTTTCGGGTTTTGGAATTTTGGAATTTTCACGAAATTTCCCGATTCGTGTCTTCGGATTCGGGCAAATTTCCGAATCGGGTCGGACCCGAAAACCGATAGATCCGAAAAGTTTTCCGAGCCGAAACGAAAAATTTTCGGATTTTTCGAATGGACTTGAAATGTGTCAAATCGAAATTTATTTTTGCTCTATTCATGATTTCGGTTCCATTCGTGATTTCGGTTCCATTTCGGTAAATCTGGAAATCGTATATTTAACTATTATCGGTTATATCGCTGATTCTGTACATTTTGTATTTGTAAATGCGTGTCACTTGTTTCTTGTGGCATTCGGGTCAGTTTATCGTTTTTTAAATCATTTTGTTCATTTTTTTTGTTCCTTGGCTTTCATACCATTTTAATATGATTAAATAAAGTTGTGAAATGTATATTCAATTATTCATAAGAAAAAAAGGATCTTTATTTAATAAAAAAAAAACACGATAGAATCGCCAGAATTATCGTAGACACTTTGAAACGAGGAGAACAGACGTTCCGAAAAAACCAAAATTTCCGAAATTTCCGAAAAGTCGATACAAAAAACGAGCAAAGTGACCCGAAAATACGAAAAATGGTCGATATTCCGAAAAAAAAATGTACATGAAAAACGAGCCGAACCGAACCGAATCGAAACAGAAATCGGTCGAAACGAGCCGAATCGAAAATTTTAAACATCCGAACAAATCGAACCGAATCGAACCGAAAAAAAAAATCGGTGCACAAGCCTATTGCATATTGTCGATTCTGAAAGCTGCCGTGTTTTCCCGCGTTGCTGCCTGCGGCACGAGTAAGTAATCAGGGATTCCGGGAAGCACTTTATTAAAGGTACGGACTCTCTATATTACGACGCAACCTTCTTTTAGTTTTAGTTTTTTGTGTAACAGAATGCAAGATGAAAGAGTATCAAGGACAAAAGGGCGAGGAGCTTATTAACGAGTTACATTGTTTTGCACGACTCTCTGAACGCAGACATCGCACTCGAGGGAGGTCTTACCAGAAAATGTCGAGGACTACATTTTACGCAAACCTGCCAAATGATCAAAAAATTCACAACTCGACCCTTTTCTCCAGATGATATTGCGCTGTAAAATTTGCAGCTCTGCGGGAGGTTAGTTGCGGTTCTTGGTTTAGCAGATAAGCCCCTCAGACTGCAGATACACGGTTACAGGGAGCACGTTATCCCGGCGCAGCGCCGCTATCTTTTACGTCTTGGCGGATCAATGGAAGATCGACATGCGGTCATATAAACTAACTCTGGAGATAGTTTGTGGTTTAATCCTGCTCCTTTCAGTCCTGGCAGGAGGCTGATTGAGCCCCTGCAGAGAGTCTGACTTTTTATGTTTGTCTGCAGAGATCCATTGTGACTGAGAATCTGCAGGACACGGTGGGAAACCGCAACCCAGGGCCAGCTGGAGACGGAGAACGGGTCGAGAGCCGGGTCAAGGTTAGAGAGAAGATGCTATTGATCCGGCTTTGAACGTGAGACAGAGATAGAAAAGGGACTAAAGGGGGAGCTGTAATACAAGGCATTAGCAACTGGCGAAGCTAATGATCGCAAGCGCCAGCTCCTGAGCGCGCCGAAGCACACAAGGCGCACACAAGACGCACACAAGGCGCACACAAGCGCACACAAGACGCACACAAGGCGCACACAAGGCGCACACAAGGTGCACACACATCACCTGCAACATCAGGAGCAATGACAATTTATTTTCTGTTTTATTATTACAAAGCGTGAAGGAAACTTTCTCCACAAACCCCCAAAAAAGTCCAAAAAAACTGAGCTGCCCTAAAGATGTGGCGCGTTGTGCGGCGCTGATTACTAAATAATATATTCCGTGATTCGGGGTCGTCTTATAGACAATACATTGTATGTGCTGCACTTGTCATGGTTGTATTTTGTGTATTTGTTTTATTGTATGTGTTGTGTGTTTCTGTGTTACACAACTTCTTCCTTACAGGATTTATATTGTATTTATCAATACGTCACCACTAATACACTGTATACTATTCATCTCATACTATGTACATGTTACAGGGTGTGCTATTCATGTTATACTATGTACATGTTACAGTGTGTACTATTCATGTTATACTATGTACATGTTACAGTGTGTACTATTCATGTCATACTATGTACATGTTACAGGGTGTACTATTCATGTTATACTATGTACATGTTACAGTGTATACTATTCATCTCATACTATGTACATGTTACAGTGTGTACTATTCATGTTATACTATGTACATGTTACAAGGTGTACTATTCATGTCATACTATGTACATGTTATACTGTGTACTAATCATCTCATACTATGTACATGTTACAGTGTGTACTATTCATCTCATACTATGTACATGTTACAGTGTGTACTATTCATGTTATACTATGTACATGTTACAGTGTGTACTATTCATGTTATACTATGTACATGTTACAGTGTGTACTATTAATCTCATACTATGTACATGTTACAGTGTGTACTATTCATGTTATACTATGTACATGTTACAAGGTGTACTATTCATGTCATACTATGTACATGTTACACTGTGTACTAATCATCTCATACTATGTACATGTTACAGTGTGTACTATTCATCTCATACTATGTACATGTTACAGTGTGTACTATTCATGTTATACTATGTACATGTTACAGTGTGTACTATTAATCTCATACTATGTACATGTTACAGTGTGTACTATTCATGTTATACTATGTACATGTTACAGGGTGCACTATTCATGTTATACTATGTACATGTTACAGTGTATACTATTCATCTCATACTATGTACATGTTACAGTGTATACTATTCATCTCATACCATGTACATGTTACAGTCTGTACTATTCATGTTATACTATGTACATGTTACAGTGTGTACTATTCATCTCATACTATGTACATGTTACAGGGTGTACTATTCATGTTATACTATGTACATGTTACAGGGTGCACTATTCATGTTATACTATGTACATGTTACAGTGTATACTATTCATCTCATACTATGTACATGTTACAATGTATACTATTCATCTCATACTATGTACATGTTACAGTCTGTACTATTCATGTTATACTATGTACATGTTACAGTGTGTACTATTCATCTCATACTATGTACATGTTACAGGGTGTACTATTCATGTTATACTATGTACATGTTACACTGTGTACTAATCATCTCATACTATGTACATGTTACAGTGTATACTATTCATCTCATACTATGTACATGTTACAGTGTATACTATTCATCTCATACCATGTACATGTTACAGTCTGTACTATTCATGTTATACTATGTACATGTTACAGTGTGTACTATTCATCTCATACTATGTACATGTTACAGGGTGTACTATTCATGTTATACTATGTACATGTTACAGGGTGCACTATTCATGTTATACTATGTACATGTTACAGTGTATACTATTCATCTCATACTATGTACATGTTACAATGTATACTATTCATCTCATACCATGTACATGTTACAGTCTGTACTATTCAAGTTATACTATGTACATGTTACAGTCTGTACTATTCATGTTATACTATGTACATGTTACAGTCTGTACTATTCATGTTATACTATGTACATGTTACAGTGTATACTATTCATCTCATACTATGTACATGTTACAGGGTGCACTATTCATGTGATACTATGTACATGTTACAGTGTGTACTATTCATGTTATATTATGTACATGTTACAGGGTGTACTATTATCATGTAATGTCTATGTAGTTGTATCATGTTGATATACTATGTACATGTTACAGTGTATACTATTCATCTCATACTATGTACATGTTACAGGGTGTACTATTCATCTCATACTATGTACATGTTACAGTGTGTACTATTCATGTTATATCTATGTACATGTTACAGGGTGTACTATTCATGTTATACTATGTACATGTTACAGTGTATACTATTCATGTTATACTATGTACATGTTACAGGGTGCACTATTCATGTTATACTATGTAGATGTTACAGTGTATACTATTCATCTCATACTATGTACATGTTACAGTCTGTACTATTCATGTTATACTATGTACATGTTACAGTGTGCACTATTCAACTCATACTATGTACATGTTACAGTCTGTACTATTCATGTTATACTATGTACATGTTACAGTGTGTACTATTCATCTCATACTATGTACATGTTACAGGGTGTACTATTCATGTTATACTATGTACATGTTACAGGGTGCACTATTCATGTTATACTATGTACATGTTACAGTGTATACTATTCATCTCATACTATGTACATGTTACAATGTATACTATTCATCTCATACCATGTACATGTTACAGTCTGTACTATTCAAGTTATACTATGTACATGTTACAGTCTGTACTATTCATGTTATACTATGTACATGTTACAGTCTGTACTATTCATGTTATACTATGTACATGTTACAGTGTATACTATTCATCTCATACTATGTACATGTTACAGGGTGCACTATTCATGTGATACAATGTACATGTTACAGTGTGTACTATTCATGTTATATTATGTACATGTTACAGGGTGTACTATTCATGTTATACTATGTACATGTTACAGTGTATACTATTCATGTTATACTATGTACATGTTACAGTGTATACTATTCATCTCATACTATGTACATGTTACAGGGTGTACTATTCATCTCATACTATGTACATGTTACAGTGTGTACTATTCATGTTATACTATGTACATGTTACAGGGTGTACTATTCATGTTATACTATGTACATGTTACAGTGTATACTATTCATGTTATACTATGTACATGTTACAGGGTGCACTATTCATGTTATACTATGTAGATGTTACAGTGTATACTATTCATCTCATACTATGTACATGTTACAGTCTGTACTATTCATGTTATACTATGTACATGTTACAGTGTGCACTATTCAACTCATACTATGTACATGTTACAGTCTGTACTATTCATGTTATACTATGTACATGTTACAGTGTATACTATTCATGTTATACTATGTACATGTTACAGTGTATACTATTCAGCTCATACGATGTACATGTTACAGGGTGTACTATTCATGTTATACTATGTACATGTTACAGGGTGCACTATTCATGTTATACTATGTACATGTTACAGTGTATACTATTCATCTCATACTATGTACATGTTACAGGGTGTACTATTCATCTCATACTATGTACATGTTACAGTGTGTACTATTCATGTTATACTATGTACATGTTACAGGGTGTACTATTCATGTTATACTATGTACATGTTACAGTGTATACTATTCATGTTATACTATGTACATGTTACAGTGTATACTATTCATCTCATACTATGTACATGTTACAGGGTGTACTATTCATCTCATACTATGTACATGTTACAGTGTGTACTATTCATGTTATACTATGTACATGTTACAGGGTGTACTATTCATGTTATACTATGTACATGTTACAGTGTATACTATTCATGTTATACTATGTACATGTTACAGGGTGCACTATTCATGTTATACTATGTAGATGTTACAGTGTATACTATTCATCTCATACTATGTACATGTTACAGTCTGTACTATTCATGTTATACTATGTACATGTTACAGTGTGCACTATTCAACTCATACTATGTACATGTTACAGTCTGTACTATTCATGTTATACTATGTACATGTTACAGTGTATACTATTCATGTTATACTATGTACATGTTACAGTGTATACTATTCAGCTCATACGATGTACATGTTACAGGGTGTACTATTCATGTTATACTATGTACATGTTACAGGGTGCACTATTCATGTTATACTATGTACATGTTACAGTGTATACTATTCATCTCATACTATGTACATGTTACAGGGTGTACTATTCATCTCATACTATGTACATGTTACAGTGTGTACTATTCATGTTATACTATGTACATGTTACAGGGTGTACTATTCATGTTATACTATGTACATGTTACAGTGTGTACTATTCATGTTATACTATGTACATGTTACAGGGTGTACTATTCATGTTATACTATGTACATGTTACAGTGTGTACTATTCATGTTATACTATGTACATGTTACAGGGTGTACTATTCATGTTATACTATGTACATGTTACAGTGTGTACTATTCATGTTATACTATGTACATGTTACAGGGTGTACTATTCATCTCATACTATGTACATGTTACAGTGTATACTATTCATCTCATACTATGTACATGTTACAGGGTGTACTATTCATCTCATACTATGTACATGTTACAGGGTGCACTATTCATGTGATACTATGTACATGTTACAGTGTGTACTATTCATGTTATATTATGTACATGTTACAGGGTGTACTATTCATGTTATACTATGTACATGTTACAGTGTATACTATTCATGTTATACTATGTACATGTTACAGTGTATACTATTCATCTCATACTATGTACATGTTACAGGGTGTACTATTCATCTCTCATACTATGTACATGTTACAGTGTGTACTATTCATGTTATACTATGTACATGTTACAGGGTGTACTATTCATGTTATACTATGTACATGTTACAGTGTGTATACTATTCATGTTATACTATGTACATGTTACAGGGTGCACTATTCATGTTATACTATGTAGATGTTACAGTGTATACTATTCATCTCATACTATGTACATGTTACAGTCTGTACTATTCATGTTATACTATGTACATGTTACAGTGTGCACTATTCAACTCATACTATGTACATGTTACAGTCTGTACTATTCATGTTATACTATGTACATGTTACAGTGTATACTATTCATGTTATACTATGTACATGTTACAGTGTATACTATTCAGCTCATACGATGTACATGTTACAGGGTGTACTATTCATGTTATACTATGTACATGTTACAGGGTGCACTATTCATGTTATACTATGTACATGTTACAGTGTATACTATTCATCTCATACTATGTACATGTTACAGGGTGTACTATTCATCTCATACTATGTACATGTTACAGGTGTGTACTATTCATGTTATACTATGTACATGTTACAGGGTGTACTATTCATGTTATACTACTATGTACATGTTACAGTGTGTACTATTCATGTTATACTATGTACATGTTACAGGGTGTACTATTCATGTTATACTATGTACATGTTACAGTGTGTACTATTCATGTTATACTATGTACATGTTACAGGGTGTACTATTCATCTCATACTATGTACATGTTACAGTGTGCACTATTCATGTTATACTATGTACATGTTACAGTGTGTACTATTCATGTTATACTATGTACATGTTACAGTGTGCACTATTCATGATATACTATGTACATGTTCCGGTATGTACTATTCATGTTATACTGTGTACATGTTACACTGTGTACTGTTCATGTTATACTATGCACATGTTACAGTGTGTACTATTCATGTTATACTATGCACATGTTACAGTGTGCACTATTCATGTTATACTATGTACATGTTACAGTGTGTACTATTCATGTTATACTATTTACATGTTACAGTCTGTACTATTCATGTTATACTACGTACATGTTACATTGTGTACTATTCATGTTATACTACGTACATGTTACAGTGTGTACTATTCATGTTATACTACGTACACGTTACAGTGTGCACTATTCATGTTATACTATGTACATGTTACAGTCTGTACTATTCATCTCATACTATGTACATGTTACATTGTGTACTATTCATGTTATACTATGTACATGTTACAGTGTGTACTATTCATGTTATACTGTGTACATGTTACAGTCTGTACTATTCATGTTATACTATGCACATGTTACAGTGTGTACTATTCATGTTATACTGTGTACATGTTACAGTGTGTACTATTCATGTTATACTATGCACATGTTACAGTGTGTACTATTCATGTTATACTATGTACATGTTACAGTGTGTACTATTCATGTTATACTATGCACATGTTACAGTGTGTACTATTCATGTTATACTATGTACATGTTACAGTGTATACTATTCATGTTATACTATGTACATGTTACAGGGTGTACTATTCATGTTATACTATGCACATGTTACAGTGTGTACTATTCATGTTATACTATGCACATGTTACAGTGTGTACTATTCATGTTATACTATGCACATGTTACAGTGTGCACTATTCATGTTATACTATGTACATGTAAGGCTAGGGTCAGACTGAGGCAGTGCGAACGCGCGTGCAGCCGCACATAATCACGGCCGTGCTACCAGCAGATGCCGGGCAATGACGGCCAATATACGAAGTACGGTCGCACAAAAGTGCGGCCGCGCAACGCAAGCGGCAAATAAACGCATTTTTTCGAGAACGTGAAACCACTAGTACTGACGTACAGAGTGCGCTGCGTCCGCTAGCGGCGTGTGTGTGTGATTAGGAGACGTCAGACGCTGTTAATGTCCGGCCAACATAACGTCCAGACCCAAAAAGTGTTTTATTGATGATCCGTACAAAATCACGGATGAAACTGCGCATCGTATGACCACTATCACGTATTCCGTGAAAAAATACGTCCATTCGTTCGAACGCACTTTTTCACGGACAACGTGAAAAATGCGTTAGTCTGACCCTAGCCTTACAGTGTGTACTATTCATGTTATACTATTTACATGTTACAGTCTGTACTATTCATGTTATACTACGTACATGTTACAGTGTGTACTATTCATGTTATACTATGTACATGTTACAGTGTGTACTATTCATGTTATACTATGTACATGTTACAGTGTGTACTATTCATCTCATACTATGTACATGTTACAGTGTGTACTATTCATCTCATACTATGTACATGTTACAGTGTGTACTATTCATGTTATACTATGTACATGTTACATTGTGTACTATTCATGTTATACTATGTACATGTTACAGTGTGTACTATTCATGTTATACTATGTACATGTTACAGTGTGTACTATTCATGTTATACTACGTACATGTTACAGTGTGTACTATTCATGTTATACTACGTACATGTTACAGTGTGCACTATTCATGTTATACTATGTACATGTTACAGTGTGTACTATTCATCTCATACTATGTACATGTTACAGGTGTACTATTCATGATATACTATGTACATGTTACAGGGTGTACTATTCATGTTATACTATGTACATGTTACAGTGTGTACTATTCATCTCATACTATGTACATGTCACAGTGTGTACTATTCATGATATACAATGTACATGTTACAGTGTGCACTATTCATGTTATACTATGTACATGTTACAGTGTGTACTATTCATGTTATACTATGTACATGTTACAGGGTGTACTATTCATCTCATACTATGTACATGTTACAGTGTGTACTATTCATGTTATACTATGTACATGTTACAGTCTGTACTATTCATGTTATACTACGTACATGTTACAGTGTGTACTATTCATGTTATACTACGTACATGTTACATTGTGTACTATTCATGTTATACTACGTACATGTTACAGTGTGTACTATTCATGTTATACTATGTACATGTTACAGTGTGTACTATTCATGTTATACTATGTACATGTTACAGTGTGTACTATTCATGTTATACTATGTACATGTTACAGTGTGTACTATTCATGTTATACTATGTACATGTTACAGTGTGTACTATTCATGTTATACTATGTACATGTTACAGTGTGTACTATTCATGTTATACTATGTACATGTTACAGTGTGTACTATTCATGTTATACTATGTACATGTTACAGTGTGTACTATTCATGTTATACTATGTACATGTTACTGTGTGTACTATTCATGTTATACTATGTACATGTTACAGTGTGTACTATTCATGTTATACTATGTACATGTTACAGGGTGTACTATTCATGATATACTATGTACATGTTACAGGGTGTACTATTCATCTCATACTATGTACATGTCACAGTGTGTACTATTCATCTCATACTATGTACATGTCACAGTGTGTACTATTCATGATATACAATGTACATGTTACAGTGTGCACTATTCATGTTATACTATGTACATGTTACAGTGTGTACTATTCATGTTATACTATGTACATGTTACAGGGTGTACTATTCATCTCATACTATGTACATGTTACAGTGTGTACTATTCATGTTATACTATGTACATGTTACAGTCTGTACTATTCATGTTATACTACGTACATGTTACAGTGTGTACTATTCATGTTATACTACGTACATGTTACATTGTGTACTATTCATGTTATACTACGTACATGTTACAGTGTGTACTATTCATGTTATACTACGTACATGTTACAGTGTGTACTATTCATGTTATACTATGTACATGTTACAGTGTGCACTATTCATGTTATACTATGTACATGTTACTGTATGTACTATTCATGTTATACTATGTATATGTTACAGTGTGTACTATTCATGTTATACTATGTACATGTTACAGTGTGTACTATTCATGTTATACTATGTACATATTACAGTGTGCACTATTCATGATATACTATGTACATGTTACAGTGTGTACTATTCATGTTATACTATGTACATGTTACAGTGTGCACTATTCATGATATACTATGTACATGTTACAGTGTGTACTATTCATGTTATACTATGTACATGTTACAGTGTGCACTATTCATGATATACTATGTACATGTTACTGTATGTACTATTCATGTTAGACTATTTATATGTTACAGTGTGCACTATTCATGTTATACTATGTACATGTTACAGTGTGTACTATTCATGTTATACTATGTACATGTTACAGTGTGCACTATTCATGATATACTATGTACATGTTACAGGGTGTACTATTCATGTTATACTATGTACATGTTACAGTGTGCACTATTCATGTTATACTATGTACATGTTACAGTGTGCACTATTCATGATATACTATGTACATGTTACAGTGTGTACTATTCATGTTATACTATGTACATGTTACAGTGTGCACTATTCATGATATACTATGTACATGTTACTGTATGTACTATTCATGTTAGACTATTTATATGTTACAGTGTGTACTATTCATGTTATACTATGTACATGTTACAGTGTGTACTATTCATATTATACTATGTACATTTTACAGTGTGCACTATTCATGATATACTATGTACATGTTCCGGTATGTACTATTCATGTTATACTGTGTACATGTTACACTGTGTACTGTTCATGTTATACTATGCACATGTTACAGTGTGTACTATTCATGTTATACTATGCACATGTTACAGTGTGTACTATTCATGTTATACTATGCACATGTTACAGTGTGTACTATTCATGTTATACTATGCACATGTTACAGTGTGCACTATTCATGTTATACTATGTACATGTAAGGCTAGGGTCAGACTGAGGCAGTGCGAACGCGCGTGCAGCCGCACATAATCACGGCCGTGCTACCAGCAGATGCCGGGCAATGACGGCCAATATAACGAAGTACGGTCGCACAAAAGTGCGGCGCGCAACGCAGCGGCAAACAAACGCATTTTTTCGAGAACGTGAAACCACTAGTACTGACGTACAGAGTGCGCTGCGTCCGCTAGCGGCGTGTGTGCGTGATTAGGAGACGTCAGACGCTGCTAATGTCCGGCCAACATAACGTCCAGACCCAAAAAGTGTTTTATTGATGATCCGTACAAAATCACGGATGAAACTGCGCATAGTATGACCACTATCGCGTATTCCGGGGAAAAATACGTCCATTCGTTCGAACGCACTTTTTCACGGACAACGTGAAAAATGCGTTAGTCTGACCCTAGCCTTACAGTGTGTACTATTCATGTTATACTATGTACATGTTACATTGTGTACTATTCATGTTATACTACGTACATGTTACAGTGTGTACTATTCATGTTATACTACGTACATGTTACAGTGTGTACTATTCATGATATACTATGTACATGTTACAGTGTGTACTATTCATCTCATACTATGTACATGTTACAGTCTGTACTATTCATCTCATACTATGTACAGGTTACATTGTGTACTATTCATGTTATACTATGTACATGTTACATTGTGTACTATTCATGTTATACTATTTACATGTTACAGTCTGTACTATTCATGTTATACTATTTACATGTTACACGGTGCACTATTCATGTTATACTATGTACATGTTACACGGTGCACTATTCATGTTATACTATTTACATGTTACACGGTGCACTATTCATGTTATACTATGTACATGTTACAGGGTGTACTATTCATGTTATACTATGTACATGTTACAGTGTGTACTATTCATGTTATACTATGTACATGTTACAGTGTGTACTATTCATGTTGTACTATGTACATGTTACAGTCTGTACTATTCATGTTATACTATGTACATGTTACAGTGTGCACTATTCATGATATACTATGTACATGTTACAGTGTGTACTATTCATGATATACTATGTACATGTTACAGTGTGCACTATTCATGATATACTATGTACATTTTACAGTGTGTACTATTCATGATATACTATGTACATGTTACAGTGTGCACTATTCATCTCATACTATGTACATGTTACAGTGTGTACTATTCATGTTATACTACGTACATGTTACAGTGTGTACTATTCATGTTATACTATGTACATGTTACACGGTGCACTATTCATGTTATGCTATTTACTCATTACAGTCTGTACTATTCATGTTATACTATGTACATGTTACAGTCTGTACTATTCATGTTATACTATGTACATGTTACAGTGTGCACTATTCATGATATACTATGTACATTTTACAGTGTGTACTATTCATGATATACTATGTACATGTTAGAGTGTGCAGTATTCATGATATACTATGTACATGTTACAGTGTGTACTATTCATGTTATACTACGTACATGTTACAGTGTGTACTATTCATGTTATACTATGTACATGTTACACGGTGCACTATTCATGTTATGCCATTTACTCATTACAGTCTGTACTATTCATGTTATACTATGTACATGTTACAGTATGCACTATTCATGATATACTATGTACATGTTACGGTATGTACTATTCATGTTATACAATGTACATGTTACACTGTGTACTATTCATGTTATACTATGTACATGTTACACTGTGTACTATTCATGTTTTACTATGTACATGTTACAGTGTGTATTATTCATGATATACTATGTAGATGTTACACGGTGCACTATTCATGATATACTATGTACATGTTACAGTATGCACTATTCATGATATACTATGTACATGTTACGGTATGTACTATTCATGTTATACAATGTACATGTTACACTGTGTACTATTCATGTTATACAATGTACATGTTACACTGTGTACTATTCATGTTATACTATGTACATGTTACAGTGTGTACTATTCATGTTATACTATTTACTCATTACAGTCTGTACTATTCATCTCATACTATGTACATGTTACAGTGTGTACTATTCATGTTATACTATGTACATGTTACAGTGTGTACTATTCATGTTATACTATGTACATGTTACAGTGTGTACTATTCATGATATACTATGTACATGTTACAGTGTGCACTATTCATGATATACTATGTACATGTTACAGTGTGTACTATTCATGTTATATTACGTACATGTTACAGTGTGTACTATTCATGTTATACTACGTACATGTTACAGTGTGCACTATTCATGATATACTATGTACATGTTACGGTATGTACTATTCATGTTATACAATGTACATGTTACACTGTGTACTATTCATGTTATACTATGTACATGTTACAGTGTGTACTATTCATGATATACTATGTACATGTTACAGTGTGTACTATTGTAATTATACTATGTACGTAGAGTGTGTATACTATGTACATGTTACAGTGTGTACTATTCATGATATGCTATGTACATGTTACAGTGTGCACTATTCATGTTATACTATGTACATGTTACAGTGTGTACTATTCATGTTATACTACGTACATGTTACAGTGTGTACTATTTATGTTATACTGTGTACATGTTACAGTGTGTACTATTCATGTTATACTATGTACATGTTACACGGTGCACTATTCATGTTATACTATGTACATGTCATGTTACACTGTGCACTATTCATCTTATACTATGTACATGTTACACTGTGCGCTATTCATCCTATACTATGTACATGTTACACTGTGCGTTATTAATCTTATACTATGTACATGTTTTATCTACCAGTGTTATTTCATATAAAATATATATATGTTATACATTTCATGCTATGTGATTTTTTTCAGTGATATATATATATCATTGAATTGCTGTGATGTGCAAATGGCTTCTGCAATAATAAACACACTATATATATCTCACTGTACGTGTCTTGAGTGATGGTGTCATGCTGTATATATGTTTTATGTTCGGTGTTACACTCTATATTACATACTGTAGAGGTTTTACATCTCAGAGATATATACACTCTATATTACATACTGTATATGTTTTACACCTCAGAGATATACACTCTATATTAAATATTGTATATGTTTTACACCTCAGCGATATACACTCTATATTACATACTGTAGAGGTTTTACAATTCAGAGATATATACACTCTATATTACATACTGTATATGTTTTACACCTCAGAGATATATACATTCTATTAAACATACTGTATATGTTTTACACCTCAGAGATATACACTCTATATTACATACTGTATATGTTTTACACCTCAGAGATATGTACATTCTATTAAACATACAGTATATGTTTTACACCACAGAGATATACACTCTATGTTACATACTGTATATGTTTTAGACGTCAGAGATATATATACACTCTATATTACATACTGTAAAGGTTTTACATGTCAGAGATATTTGCACTCTGCATTACATACTGTATATGTTTTAAACCTCAGAGATATACACTCTATATTACATACTGTATATGTTTTACACCTCAGGGATATACAGTCTATATTACATACTGTAGAGGTTTTACATCTCAGAGATATACACGCTATATTACATACTGTATATGTTTTACACCTGAGAGATATACACTCTACATTACATACTGTATATGTTTTACACCTCAGAGATATACACTCTATATTACATACTGTATATGTTTTACACCTCAGAGATATACACTCTATATTACATACTGTATATGTTTTACACCTCAGAGATATACACTCTATATTACATACTCTATATGTTTTACACCTGAGAGATATACACTCTATATTACATACTGTATATTTTTACACCTCAGAGATATACATCTATATTACATACTGTATATGTTTTACACCTCAGAGATATACACTCTATATTACATACTGTATATGTTTTACACCTCAGAGATATACACTCTATATTACATACTGTATATGTTTTACACCTCAGAGATATACACTCTATATTACATACTGTATATGTTTTACACCTCAGAGATATACACTCTATATTACATACTCTATATGTTTTACACCTGAGAGATATACACTCTATATTACATACTGTATATGTTTTACACCTCAGAGATATACACTCTATATTACATACTGTATATGTTTTACACCTCAGAGATATACACTCTATATTACATACTGTATATGTTTTACACCTCAGAGATATACACTCTATATTACATACTGTATATGTTTTACACCTCAGAGATATACACTCTATATTACATACTGTATATGTTTTACACCTCAGAGATATACACTCTATATTACACACTGTATATGTTTTACACCTCAGAGATATACACTCTATATTACATACTGTATATGTTTTACACCTCAGAGATATACACTCTATATTACATACTGTATATGTTTTACACCTCAGAGATATACACTCTATATTACATACTGTATATGTGTTTACACCTCAGAGATATACACTCTATATTACATACTGTATATGTTTTACACCTCAGAGATATACACTCTATATTACACACTGCATATGTTTTACACCTCAGAGATATACACTCTATATTACATACTGCATATGTTTTACACCTCAGAGATATACAGTCTATATTACATACTACATATGTTTTACACCTCAGAGATATACACTCTATATTACATACTGTATATGTTTTACACCTCAGAGATATACACTCTATATTACACACTGCATATGTTTTACACCTCAGAGATATACACTCTATATTACAAACTGCATATGTTTTACACCTCAGAGATATACACTCTATATTACATACTGTATTTGTTTTACACTTCAGAGATATACACTCTATATTACATACTGCATATGTTTTACACCTCAGAGATATACACTCTATTACATACTGCATATGTTTTACACCTCAGAGATATACAGTCTATATTACATACTACATATGTTTTACACCTCAGAGATATACAGTCTATATTACATACTACATATGTTTTACACCTCAGAGATATACAGTCTATATTACATACTGTATTTGTTTTACACTTCAGAGATATACACTCTATATTACTTACTGTATATGTTTTACACCTCAGAGATATACACTCTATATTACTTACTGTATATGTTTTACACCTCAGAGATATACACTCTATATTACATACTCTATATGTTTTACACCTGAGAGATATACACTCTATATTACATACTCTATATGTTTTACACCTCAGAGATATACACTCTATATTACACACTGTATATGTTTTACACCTCAGAGATATACACTCTATATTACATACTGTATATGTTTTACACCTCAGAGATATACACTCTATATTACATACTGTATATGTTTTACACCTCAGAGATATACACTCTATATTACATACTCTATATGTTTTACACCTCAGAGATATACACTCTATATTACATACTGTATATGTTTTACACCTCAGAGATATACACTCTATATTACATACTGTATATGTTTTACACCTCAGAGATATACACTCTATATTACATACTGTATATGTTTTACACCTCAGAGATATACACTCTATATTACACACTGTATATGTTTTACACCTCAGAGATATACACTCTATATTAAACACTGTATATGTTTTACACCTCAGAGATATACACCCTATATTACACACTGCATATGTTTTACACCTCAGAGATATACACTCTATATTACAGACTGCATATGTTTTACACCTCAGAGATATACACTCTATATTACATACTGTATATGTTTTACACCTCAGAGATATACACTCTATATTACACACTGTATATGTTTTACACCTCAGAGATATACACTCTATATTACATACTGTATATGTTTAACACCTCAGAGATATATACAGTCTATATTACATCCTGCATATGTTTTACACCTCAGAGATATACACTCTATATTACATACTGTATATGTTTTACACCTCAGAGATATACACTCTATATTACACACTGCATATGTTTTACACCTCAGAGATATACACTCTATATTACAAACTGCATATGTTTTACACCTCAGAGATATACACTCTATATTACATACTGTATATGTTTTACACCTCAGAGATATACACTCTATATTACATACTGTATATGTTTTACACCTCAGAGATATACACTCTATATTACATACTGCATATGTTTTACACCTCAGAGATATACACTCTATATTACATACTGCATATGTTTTACACCTCAGAGATATACACTCTATATTACATACTGCATATGTTTTACACCTCAGAGATATACACTCTATATTACACACTGTATATGTTTTACACCTCAGAGATATACACTCTATATTACATCCTGCATATGTTTTACACCTCAGAGATATACACTCTATATTACATGCTGTATATGTTTTACACCTCAGAGATATACACTCTATATTACATACTGAATATGTTTTACACCTCAGAGATATACACTCTATATTACATAATGTATATGTTTTACACCTCAGAGATATACACTCTATATTACATACTGTATATGTTTTACACCTCAGAGATATACACTCTATATTACACACTGCATATGTTTTACACCTCAGAGATATACACTCTATATTACATACTGTATATGTTTTACACCTCAGAGATATACACTCTATATTACATCCTGCATATGTTTTACACCTCAGAGATATACACTCTATATTACATACTGTATATGTTTTACACCTCAGAGATATACAGTCTATATTACATACTGCATATGTTTTACACCTCAGAGATATACACTCTATATTACATACTGTATATGTTTTACACCTCAGAGATATACACTCTATATTACATACTGCATATGTTTTACACCTCAGAGATATACACTCTATATTACATACTGCATATGTTTTACACCTCAGAGATATACACTCTATATTACATACTGTATATGTTTTACACCTCAGAGATATACACTCTATATTACATACTGTATATGTTTTACACCTCAGAGATATACACTCTATATTACACACTGTATATGTTTTACACCTCAGAGATATATACACTCTATATTACATACTGTATATGTTTTACACCTCAGAGATATACACTCTATATTACATCCTGCATATGTTTTACACCTCAGAGATATACACTCTATATTACATCCTGCATATGTTTTACACCTCAGAGATATACACTCTATATTACATCCTGCATATGTTTTACACTTCAGAGATATACACTCTATATTACATACTGTATATGTTTTACACCTCAGAGATATACAGTCTATATTACATCCTGCATATGTTTTACACCTCAGAGATATATACACTCTATATTACATACTGTATATGTTTTACACCTCAGAGATATACAGTCTATATTACATCCTGCATATGTTTTACACCTCAGAGATATACACTCTATATTACATCCTGCATATGTTTTACACCTCAGAGATATACACTCTATATTACATACTGTATATGTTTTACACCTCAGAGATATACACTCTATATTACATCCTGCATATGTTTTACACCTCAGAGATATACACTCTATATTACATACTGCATATGTTTTACACCTCAGAGATATACACTCTATATTACATACTGTATATGTGTTACACCTCAGAGATATACACTCTATATTACATACTGTATATGTTTAACACCTCAGAGATATACACTCTATATTACATACTGTATATGTTTAACACCTCAGAGATATACACTCTATATTACATACTGTATATGTTTTACACCTCAGAGATATACACTCTATATTACATCCTGCATATGTTTTACACCTCAGAGATATACACTCTATATTACATACTGTATATGTTTTACACCTCAGAGATATACACTCTATATTACAGACTGCATATGTTTTACACCTCAGAGATATACACTCTATATTACATACTGTATATGTTTTACACCTCAGAGATATACACTCTATATTACATACTGCATATGTTTTACACCTCAGAGATATACACTCTATATTACATACTGCATATGTTTTACACCTCAGAGATATACACTCTATATTACATACTGCATATGTTTTACACCTCAGAGATATACAGTCTATATTACATACTGCATATGTTTTACACCTCAGAGATATACACTCTATATTACATACTGTATATGTGTTACACATCAGAGATATACACTCTATATTACATACTGTATATGTTTAACACCTCAGAGATATACACTCTATATTACATCCTGCATATGTTTTACATCTCAGAGATATATACACTCTATATTACATACTGTATATGTTTTACACCTCAGAGATATACAGTCTATATTACATCCTGCATATGTTTTACACCTCAGAGATATACACTCTATATTACATACTGTATATGTGTTACACATCAGAGATATACAGTCTATATTACACACTGTATATGTTTTACACCTCAGAGATATACACTCTATATTACATCCTGCATATGTTTTACACCTCAGAGATATATACTCTATATTACATACTGTATATGTTTTACACCTCAGAGATATACAGTCTATATTACATACTGTATATGTGTTACACATCAGAGATATACACTCTATATTACATCCTGCATATGTTTTACACCTCAGAGATATATACTCTATATTACATACTGTATATGTTTTACACCTCAGAGATATACACTCTATATTAAACACTGTATATGTTTTACACCTCAGAGATATACACTCTATATTACATCCTGCATATGTTTTACACCTCAGAGATATACACTCTATATTACATACTGTATATGTTTTACACCTCAGAGATATACACTCTATATTACATACTGTATATGTGTTACACCTCAGAGATATACACTCTATATTACATACTGTATATGTTTAACACCTCAGGGATATACACTCTATATTACATACTGTATATGTTTTACACTTCAGAGATATACACTCTATATTACATCCTGCATATGTTTTACACCTCAGAGATATACACTCTATATTACATACTGCATATGTTTTACACCTCAGAGATATACACTCTATATTACATACTGTATATGTTTTACACCTCAGAGATATACACTCTATATTACATACTGTATATGTTTTACACCTCAGAGATATACACTCTATATTTTTACACCTCAGATATACACTATATATGTATATTTTACACCTCAGAGATATACACTCTATATTACATACTGTATATGTTTTACACCTCAGAGATATACACTCTATATTACATACTGTATATGTGTTACACCTCAGAGATATACACTCTATATTACATACTGTATATGTGTTACACCTCAGAGATATACACTCTATATTACATACTGTATATGTTTAACACCTCAGGGATATACACTCTATATTACATCCTGCATATGTTTTACACCTCAGAGATATACAGTCTATATTACATCCTGCATATGTTTTACACCTCAGAGATATACACTCTATATTACATCCTGCATATGTTTTACACCTCAGAGATATACACTCTATATTACATCCTGTATATGTGTTACACCTCAGAGATATACACTCTATATTACAGACTGTATATGTGTTACACCTCAGAGATATACACTCTATATTACAGACTGTGTATGTGTTACACCTCAGAGATATACACTCTATATTACATACTGTATATGTGTTACACCTCAGAGATATACACTCTATATTACAGACTGTGTATGTGTTACACCTCAGAGATATACACTCTATATTACATACTGTATATGTTTTACACCTCAGAGATATACACTCTATATTACATACTGTATATGTGTTACACCTCAGAGGTATACACTCTATATTACATACTGTATATGTTTTACACCTCAGAGATATACACTCTATATTACATACTGCATATGTTTTACACCTCAGAGATATACACTCTATATTACATACTGTATATGTGTTACACCTCAGAGATATACACTCTATATTACATACTGTATATGTGTTACACCTCAGAGATATACACTCTATATTACAGACTGCATATGTGTTACACCTCAGAGATATACACTCTATATTACATACTGTATATGTTTTACACCTCAGAGATATACACTCTATATTACATACTGTATATGTTTTACACCTCAGAGATATACACTCTATATTACATACTGCATATGTTTTACACCTCAGAGATATACACTCTATATTACATACTGTATATGTTTTACACCTCAGAGATATACACTCTATATTACATACTGTATATGTTTTACACCTCAGAGATATACACTCTATATTACATACTGCATATGTTTTACACCTCAGAGATATACACTCTATATTACATACTGTATTTATTATATACACTCTTCGTGTAACATTTTGCAGAATCTACACTCGTTTGTCTCTTGAATAAGTAAATTCTTTGCTGATCCTGTCAGGGATTCGGGGCGTTCTGTGACTTCATGTGACGCATCACTTTGCAGATATACGGATCCCTCTCGTGTTATCACGGACTAACACACCGATGACACTTATCCTGCGGAGAGTACTTGAAATTGTAATTTCTCACTTGTCTCTGCGACAATATAAATTAGAATTAACCTCTCTCGATGCAAATTAATATTTCTGTGTGTGTGTGTGTGTGTGTTTGTGTGAATGTGTGTGTTTGTGTGTATGTGTGTGTGTGTATGTATATGTACGTGCGTGTGCGTATGTGTGTGTGCGTGTTTGTGCCCGTGTATATTTGTGTGTGTGTGCGTGTATGTGTGTGTGTGTGCATGCGTGTGCGTATTTGTGTGTGCGTGTTTGTGCGCGTGTATATGTGTGTGTGTGCGTGTATGTGTGTGTGTGTGCGTGCGTGTGCGTATTTGTGTGTGCATGTTTGTGCGCGTGTATATGTCTGTGTGTGGCTGCACGAAGCTCTCGGTAGAGAATAAATAAAATAATAAGAAAGTTTCTCTGCGCGATAAATAAAAAGAGAAACACTGAACCGGCTCGTCCGAGGCTTTGACCTCCGACACGGGCATAAAACGCGTCGCCGGCCGGTTTTGACGTCTCGGCCACTTTCCGATGTTCACACAGTGTCCTTTTACGTTCGTATTGTGACGTTTCATTCCCGACCATAACCGAGTGACCCCCCCCTCGACATCCATCATCGTGACAGCAGGTGGAGGGGAGGAGGTGGGAGACTTGCAGGGGTTTTTGTGTTTTGGGGGGTTTAATGCATTTTTTTGTTGGACTTAGGTGAGAAAGGACAGAAGGGAAGACACACACACACACACACACAAAAAGAACTGGGAGGTGTTGGTGGTGGGGTGTGGAAATAAAGAGGAGTGAATATTTACAGAAACATATCCCTCCCCTGGTATCTCGCCGAAGACGTCCCCATTCATAACCGAGCTGCGACTGATAGCGGCCAATTATATCATTAAGTCCTCCAGCGCAGCCAATGTTGGCGGCGAAGCCGATCACCGCCGGCGCATCGGTTCCCTTATCGAGAGACCCTTGGCCGGTTCTGCCTTTGTGTCGGGTTTATTAGTCGATACAAGGTATCCCGTGACCTCGTTAACTCTTCCTCTGCCAGGCGAGCCCCCCCAGCCACGTGCTGCGGCAAGGAGCGGGTTAAGCGTTCAGGAATTCTTGGCCATATGAGGAGTAGGAGCACCATGCTGCCTTCATATCTCTAATAATTTTCCATGTGCTGGACTTTGTTAGGATTCTGCCTGGGGACAGCCGGGTGAAGGGAAACCAACCCCTTCCCCTCCTCCTCACCCCCCCCTCCCCTCCCAGCCATCCACAGCAAGTAGGATCCTGCTGCGCGATGCCCAGAGAGAGCCTCCGCTTATCGTACGCTTTTAAGGACAGATGACATTGTGTCCAGGAGAAAAAAAAAAGGAAGAATGAGAAAAAAGCCGGGGCTCGTTAGAACCGAGGCGAAAATATTATCCGTGGGTCCGAGGCAGGACTCGAAAAAAAAACAAAAAAAAACACTGCAATTATCGCACGTATAGGAATGGATGATATATAGAAAAAAATCTGAAAAAAAAATGAGATTTAGGGAAAAAAGTGTAATTGATAGTAATTAATGTTTTTTTTTATTTAAATCGGGGCGGCTGCTTGTGGACAGAGCTGGGACTTTTGGAAAATAATTCCGGGTTCAAAAATATATAAATAAATAATATATATAAATATATATACAAAATAAATAATAATGATAAATTTTTTTAAAAATTCTATGAAAAATAATAATTAAAAATAATCAATAAAAACCTATATATATTTCCATTTTTATTTAATAATAAATATCATTTATTGTATAGTTTGTATAGAGTGAAACTGTAAGGGCAGGATATACATAAAAAAAAGGTAAAAATAGAAATAATTTAATTCATTTTTTTATTTTCTATCAATTTTTAATGAAGCGGAATAGTATGTTTTTTTTTTGTTTTAAATGATCCCGGGAGCGATCCCTTTCCTGTTTTCTCGCTCCCCATGCGTCTTTCCAGCAGTAATTAATATGCACGGCTTTTATCCATACGTGTGTGTAATACGTGTGTTAATAAAATTAATTCCTGCGTGTCGACACATGTTCGCCGTGTTTTTTTTCCCCCTCTCTACTTCTTCTTCTTTAACCTCTTTTATTCTCCTCCTACAGATTCACCGCTTTAATTATTTCAAATTGTCCTGTTTCCCGCATATTTATTGCGAGTTTCGCCGCGAAGAACGTCACTTCGGGGAGGAAAGCGTTGTTTTATTTTACCGTCGACGGTTTGGTAGTTGTACAAGAAAATAAAAATTGTGAAATTACATTTAAAAAAAAAAAAAAAACCCCATGGAACTTTTACCTGGCGTTAAAATATTTAATTTAGGTATTTTTTGTTATTAATTGTGAAAAAAATAATAATTGCGTCTCATCGATTTCTCAAACTTGGGTGCGGGACGTGGGATCCGTAGGTTTCTTGGGAATTTGCGACGCGTCGGGGGTTTGTTCGCTTCAATTTTCAAAAAAAAATTTGAAGGCCGAAAAAAAAAAAAAAAAAAAAAAAGCGCTATTTTTAAAAATGTACATAAATAAAAAATAATAATTAATCTGTCAAAATTTAGGCCGGTAAGAAAAAAAAAAACACGGGTGAAGGGTTTACTCTGATTTGACGGTTCGCGGTTGACACATCCTGTTTCCCGCGGCGATTCCTCGCGTTTCGCTGCTTAGCGAATAGCCCCATGTGTCTTTTTTTTTCTTCCCGCATCTGGGATTTTGCGCAGAGATACATTTGCATAAATCTGCGATACACTGCACACACACATACAAAATGAAACACAAAAATACCCAGAAAACCCTCATTATAAGTCAATATTGAGGTTTAATTAACACCGGGAATATTAAGTCGGGTCAAGACTGAGGAAAACCCTCTGAAGGAAAGCGCTTCCGGCCTGCAGAGGGTTAACTCCATCCGCGCTCATTAGGAGGAAACTTTGTGATTAAAATAAAACAATGCGATCCCGTGCCATCCGTGTGTAAATAACCCATCCTCACCCGCTGATAATAAAATAAATAAATTAACCCTTTCGCAGCTGTGCTGTATCATTATCGCCCATTTTCTGTAATAAAAAAAAATAGAGAGAAAGATTTCTCCGAAAATAAATAAATAAATAAGTAAAATAAAAACAGAAATTAAATAATATTGATTGTAAAAAAATAAAAATAAAGAATTTTAATTTTTTTTTATTTAATAAAAAAATCAATTCCAATCCCTCAGATATACCTGTAAACAGGTCGACCTGCCACATCCTTTCCTTTGTAAGGGTGTAGTTGTGGGTCGGCTTAATAACTGTGTGTGTGTTTTTTTTTTGTGGGGTGGGGGAGAGAGAGGGGAAAAAATTTTTATTAATTAAATAAATAAATAAGGTTAATAGGTTGTTTTATACTAATAGTAACAACAACAACAACAATAATAATAATTAAATAATAAATAATTAAAATACTAGTAAATAAATCAAGTCAATAATAAATCAATTTGAATAAAAAGTTATAATAATATAAAATAATAATTAAAAAATAATATAATATATAATATTATTATATATTATATAATAATATAATATATAAAATATATAAAAAACATAACTATAATAAATGAAAAAAAATTAGCAGTTAATAAATAATAATATCAACAACACACACAATAATATTATTAACGATAAACTTGAAAACGAGAGAAATCTCAATGTATCCTTCCTGGTAAAAAAAATACTTTGCAAATAAATAAATAAATAAATAATAAAGATCGGAAAATAAGAAACGATAAAAAGTAGTAAAAAGAGATAAAAACAGCAATAAATAAAAGTATCAATCACAAATAAATATTGATAACGAAGAAATAACGATAATAATAAATAATAATTTAACAAAAAATTGTCGTAAAAAAAAATATGGTAACATTACTCTAAATGACATCTCCCCTGGCTGCGTGGATGGGGGTGAGATGGGAAGGACGGATGAGGATGGAGTTGGTTTAAAAAAAAAAAAAAAATTTAAAAAATTTAAAAAAATATTTTTTTTATATGTATTTATTTTTTTTTTAGGTGAGGTGGGGTATTGGGGTCCCCCCTACCTCCCCCCCCATTCTCTCCAGTGGCCTGTTGTGGGATGTCTCCCCAGCATGCAGGGAGTAGGTGGCATTTGAGGGGTCTGCAGGGAGCCCCCCAGCTTGCAGTGCTGCTGCTGGTTGTGTTCCAGGGCACAGTGTTAAGAAGCCGCCACTAGTCGTCCCCAGCGCTCCTAGCTGTGTCTTTGTGTCTTGTGTGGATTAAACGTCACGTCCGCACTTGAACTTGAATTCTTATCCCATTGTACAGAGTCAGCCCCAGCCATAGAGAGACAGAGCTCCCAGAGAACCAGGGCTCCGCCATCTTCACACTGCACCCACACAGGGCTCCTCTGTGCAGGGCCAGCCAGTCCTGCTCCCAGGGTGCCAGGCTCTGTGCATGCCAGGGGCAGCCAGGGGACTCTGCCAGCCCAGACACAGCTCCCTCTCTTGCCAGGGCATTCTGTATTTTTTTTTTGGAGGAGGAGGAAGCAATCATTTATACAATTATTATTATTATTATTATTATTAATAATCTTATTGTTTTATTTTTTTTATTATTATTTTTTTTTTTTTTTTTTATTATTATTTTTTTCATGGGAGATTTGCCACTGCCGGGCACTGTGGACATTTACACGAGTGGGCAACACAGCCAAGCACATCCTAAGTTAAGAAGAGCCTGGAGAGACTCTGAGTGGGAGAAGAAGAAGAAGAAGAAGAGTGGAATCCTCTGCTGACTGATAAGGGGACACTGCCGTCTATTAGTTATTTTTTAATTTTATTTTTTTTTAAGTTGCAATTTTTTTTTTCTTTTTTTTTTCTTAAATATTTGCAATTTTTCTGCAATTTTTTTTAAAATATATATATTTTTTTCTTTTTTCGTTGTGCGTGTTTTAAAGAAGATATTAAGAAGAAGATTTTTTTATTATTATTAAGGAAAGGAAAGAAAAGAAGCAAAAACGTGGGGAGGAAGAAGAGTCCCGGGTCAGAGCAGATCTCCGGGCGATGCCAGTGTAAATGCCAGGGCAATGTCCCGTCGCAAGCAGGGAAAGCCTCAGCACTTGTTACAAAGAGAGATCATCACACGTAAGTCTGCACGGCATGGGTGGCATGGGGTGGCATGGGGTGGCATGGTGGGGGCAGACCTGGGCTGGCAGGGGGAGAAGATACTTGTGACATGGGGTGGCAGATCTGGGCTGGCAGGGGGAGAAGATACTTGTGACATGGGGTGGCAGATCTGGACAGGCAGGGGGTGAAGCCTCCTGTGGCATGAGTGGCAGATCTAGAGAGACAGGGGGTATCAGCCTCTTGCAGCTAGAGGGGCAGATCTGTGCAGGCAGGTAGATCAGCCTCCTGCAGGATGGGGGGCATGTGGTGGCAGGTCTGGGCAGACAGGATGCGCTGTCTCCTGCAGGATGGGGGGCATGTGGTGGCAGGTCTGGGCAGTGAGCAGCTTCTTGCAGGATGGGTGGCATGGTGTGTCAGGTCTGGCCAGTGAGAAACCTCCTGCACGATGAGGGGCACAATGTGGCAGGGTCTGGGCAGACAGGATGTGCAGCCTCCTGCAGGACGGGGGGCATAAGGTGGCAGGTCTGGGCAGTGAGCAGCCTCGTGCAGGATGGGGAGCATGGTGTGTCAGGTCTGGGCAGACAGGATGTGCAGCCTCCAGCAGGATAGGTGGCATGGTGTGGCAGGTCTGGGCAGTGAGCAGGCTCCTTCAGGATGGGGGGCATAGTGTGGCAGGTCTGGGCAGTGAGCAGCCTCTTGCAGGGTGGGGGCATAGTGTGGCAGGTCTGGGCAGTGAGCAGCCTCCTGCAGGGTGAGGGCATAGTGTGGCAGGTCTGGGCAGTGAGCAGCCTCCTGCAGGGTGAGGGCATAGTGTGGCAGGTCTGGGCAGTGAGCAGCCTCTTGCAGGATGAGGGGCATAGTGTGGCAGGTCTGGGCAGTGAGCAGCCTCCTGCAGGGTGGGGGCATAGTGTGGCAGGTCTGGGCAGTGAGCAGTCTCCTGCAGGGTGAGGGTATAGTGTGGCAGGTCTGGGCAGTGAGCAGCCTCTTGCAGGGTGAGGGCATAGTGTGGCAGGTCTGGGCAGTGAGCAGCCTCTTGCAGGATGGGGGGCATAGAGTGGCAGGTCTGGGCAGTGAGCAGCCTCCTGCAGGGTGAGGGCATAGTGTGGCAGGTCTGGGCAGTGAGCAGCCTCTTGCAGGGTGAGGGTATAGTGTGGCAGGTCTGGGCAGTGAGCAGCCTCCTGCAGGGTGAGGGCATAGTGTGGCAGGTCTTGGCAGTGAGCAGCCTCTTGCAGGGTGAGGGTATAGTGTGGCAGGTTTGGGCAGTGAGCAGCCTCTTGCAGGGTGAGGGTATAGTGTGGCAGGTCTGGGCAGTGAGCAGCTTCTTGCAGGGTGAGGGCATAGTGTGGCAGGTCTGGACAGTGAGCAGCCTCCTGCAGGGTGAGGGCATAGTGTGGAAGGTCTGGGCAGTGAGCAGCCTCCTGCAGGTTGAGGGCATAGTGTGGCAGGTCTGGACAGTGAGCAGCCTCCTGCAGGGTGAGGGCATAGTGTGGAAGGTCTGGGAAGTGAGCAGCCTCTTGCAGGTGAGGGCATAGTGTGGCAGGTCTGGGCAGTGAGCAGCCTCCTGCAGGTTGAGGGCATAGTGTGGCAGGTCTGGGCAGTGAGCAGCCTCGTGCAGGATGGGGAGCATGGTGTGTCAGGTCTGGGCAGACAGGATGTGCAGCCTCCTGCAGGGTGAGGGCATAGTGTGGCAGGTCTGGGCAGTGAGCAGCCTCGTGCAGGGTGAGAGCATAGTGTGGCAGGTCTGGGCAGTGAGCAGCCTCCTGCGGGGTGAGGGCATAGTGTGGCAGGTCTGGGCAGTGAGCAGCCTCTTGCAGGGTGAGGGCATAGTGTGGCAGGTCTGGGCAGTGAGCAGCCTCTTGCAGGGTGAGGGTATAGTGTGGCAGGTCTGGGCAGTGAGCAGCCTCCTGCAGGGTGAGGGCATAGTGTGGCAGGTCTGGGCAGTGAGCAGCCTCGTGCAGGATGGGGTGGCAGGATATGAAAGCAGAGGTGGCACTGACAACCGATGCACCCTGGCCAGCGCATTGCTGAGGGTGTTGGAGGTGGTGTGGGGAGTAAATGAAAGTTCTGGCAGGGGTTGGAAGGTTTGGGCTGACGTGGATCCAGCAGGTCTGTTTTTTTTGGAGTGAATGAAAAGTTGCAGAGCACATGGGACAGACTGACAGAAAGTGAAAACTCCGAAGATCTACAGCAATGAGGGGAGCAGAGCCCTGTGTGTGGAGCAGAGCCCTGTGTGTGGAGCAGAGGCTGCAGCGAGGGGTGCAGAGATTGCAATGAGGGGTGCAGAGATTTCATTTAGTGGAGCAGAGATTGCAGTGAGTCAGCAGAGCCCTGTGAGGGGAGCAGAGTTTGTAGTGAGGGTAGCAGAGCCCTGGGTGAGTGGAGCAGAGCCCTGTGTGAGTGGAGCAGAGCCCTGTGTGAGTGAAGCGCCTGGAATCCCGGGAAATGTTTTGCTTTTCTGTGATACTTTGTTGCAGCGTAAACAAAAACACAAAACAGACCGGCTCGTGCAGCTCATTCAGTCTGTGAGGACACAGGGGGTATATATCACATAATGCCCAGGTATACAGCCCAGACAGGGGGTATATATCACATTATGCCCAGGTATACAGCCCAGGCAGGGGGTATATATCACATTATGCCCAGGTATACAGCCCAGGCAGGGGGTATATATCACATAATGCCAAGGTATACAGCCCAGGCAGGGGGTATATATCACATTATGCCCAGGTATACAGCCCAGGCAGGGGGTATATATCACATAATGCCAAGGTATACAGCCCAGGCAGGGGGTATATATCACATAATGCCCAGGTATACAGCCCAGGCAGGGGGTATATATCACATAATGCCCAGGTATACAGCCCAGACAGGGGGTATATATCACATAATGCTCAGGTATACAGCCCAGACAGGGGGTATATATCACATAATGCCAAGGTATACAGCCCAGGCAGGGGGTATATATCACATAATGCCCAGGTATACAGCCCAGGCAGGGGGTATATATCACATAATGCCCAGGTATACAGCCCAGGCAGGGGGTATATATCACATAATGCCCAGTCAGGCAGGTGGTATATATACTGTATCACATAATGCCCAGGTATCCAGGGGTTGGCAGGGTGTATGTTGGTTTAATGCTTAGTCAGGCAGGGGGTATTTGTTCTTTTTAATGCCCAGCCATTCAGGGGGTATATATCACATAATGCCCAGGCATCCAGGGTCAGGCAAGGGGTATATATCACATAATGTCCAGGTATACAGGGTCAGGCAAGGGGTATATATCACATAATGTCCAGGTATACAGGGGCTGGCAGGGTGTATGTTGGTTTAATGCCCAGCCAGACAGGGGGTACTTGTTCTTTTAATGCCCAGACAGGCAGGGGGTATATGGGCATTGCCCAGGCATGCACAGACATACAGCAGGGGGTTCAGGTTGCATGTGGCCCTGGTCACTGGATATTAAAATGCAGCCCCCCTTGCAGAGCTGGAGGGGCATGTCCATGCTGATGGGGAAGGTAGGAGCTGGGCAGTGCAGGCTGGGGGGGGGGAGAGCTAATGACAAACACATGGCTAAGCAGAGGAATACAACTGCCTGGCTGTAAAATGGAAATACAACAAGCAAACTGGCAAGAGCGCCCAGGGAGGGAGAGGGGGGACAGCAGAGGGGGGCCCTGCTCCCATTTATTACAGGGAGGCGAGGGAGAAGGCACCCACTGCATTTCACAGCTTCCCTGCTGGGGCAAATGGGGTCCTGCCTGACCCAGCTTGCAGGCAGCTCCCAGAGCATACAGCAGACTGCCAGCAGCGCCTCCCCGGCATACCATCTCATTAGGCCACCAGGTGTTTGCTGTCATTTTGAGGGGTTCAGGTAGAATTATCCCACCTTAACAGCTATCAGGTTAAAAAAAAAACAGCTTTAAAAATGGACTCTGCGTCTCTGCATGTCTGCGGGAGGGCAGAAAAAGCCTCACACATGCAGTTTTAATGCAATTTATGGCTATTTTAGCACCGTAACAGAACGGCAGCCTCGCTGGTCATGCTCTAACTATATATATATATATATATATAAATCCACAGGGTGCGGAGAAAACAGGCGTATGTGGCAGCTGTATCTCCCCGTAGGTGGCTCGGCTGCCGGACGGCGTCGGTGGAGATTGCCCTAATAAGATAATAATAATAAAAAGAAGAAAATCATCTTTTTTCACCCACTTATGCCCTTGTTTTTGTTTACTTTACGGTAAAAGCCGCGGCGCAGGCTGGAAAATATAGGTGCCAGGTGAGGTGCCGTGCTAGGTGAGGTGCCGTGCTGGTGAGGTGCCGTGCTAGGTGAGGTGCCGTGCTTGGTGAGGTGCCGTGCTAGGTGAGGTGCCGTGCTAGGTGAGGTGCCGTGCTTGGTGAGGTGCCGTGCTAGGTGAGGTGCCGTGCTAGGTGAGGTGCCTGCGTGAGGTGCCGGCTAGGTGAGGTGCTAGTGAGGTGCCGTGCTAGGTGAGGTGCCGTGCTAGGTGAGGTGCCGTGCTAGGTGAGGTGCCGTGCTTGGTGAGGTGCCGTGCTAGGTGAGGTGCCGTGCTAGGTGAGGTGCCGTGCTTGGTGAGGTGCCGTGCTAGGTGAGGTGCTAGTGAGTGCGTGCTAGGTGAGTGCCGTGCTAGCGTGCCGTGCTAGGTGAGCCGTGCTTGGTGAGGTGCCGTGCTAGGTGAGGTGCCGTGCTAGGTGTCCGTGCTTGTGAGGTGCCGTGCTAGGTGAGGTGCTAGGTGAGGTGCCGTGCTAGGTGAGGTGCCGTGCTAGGTGAGGTGCCGTGCTAGGTGAGGTGCCGTGCTTGGTGAGGTGCCGTGCTAGGTGAGGTGCCGTGCTTGGTGAGGTGCCGTGCTAGGCGTACCTGGCAGTATATAAAAAAAAAGGAATAATAATAATGAAAAATAAATGATATATATATATTGTACATATAGGCTAGGTAAAGGTAACCGCCGTAGACCGAGGTGTTTTCCGTGCACACAAATAAAGGGTTATGATTATATTGTGGCGGGAGGTTTACCAGGTAACAAGATTCGGCGTGCCGGAGGTGTGTGTATTATTTTTTTAAATTAAATAATAAATAAAAAAATCGGGGGGGAAAATGCGCCGCGTCGACCGAACGCTTGTGCCCCCCCCACCTGTCTTTTTTAACAATTAAATCAACCGTTGTGTATTTTGTACGTAAGCCAACACTTCTTATTATCACCGTTATATCTTTTTTTTTATTGTTGATACAACAGATAGCGCCGGCGACCGAGACGCGACCGAGACGCGTTTTATTTATTTTTTTTGTTTAATCTAATCCGATGAAATAAACCCTTTTTTTTTCCCTTCATTTTTTTTTTTCTTACCAATTTTTTCTTCCCCCGTCTTTTAATAAAAAGATTTTTTTTCGCCATTTTTATTTATGCTGGTGTTGGTTATATACGTGTGTTTATAGTGTCGAGGTTTATTGATGGATACGTAGAAGCGATACGACGAGGCAGAAGCGACGCGCCAGGGAAACAATGTGTAACTGTAAGCGACAGGAGCTGACTTTACTGAACGCACATGGCGGCTTCTATGAAACGTTATGAACCCCCCCGCACACCCCCCCCCTCTTCCTTGCCTTTACCCGCCGTCACATATGGCTTTATTAATTTAACTCCGGCGGCAGCAGAGAAACCCCTATTGTGAGCCCGGCGAGGGGGGACAGAGGTATTTTTAGGACAGGAAGGTCCTTTGGCCGGTGCAAGGGATGGTAATAATAAAAAGCCCCCCAGTGTCTCAGACCTCCTGCCGTCTGCCCCCTCCAAGGCACCTTTCGACCCCAAAAATCAACGCAGTCGGCCCCCCTAAATAGCCGGGTTGCAGGACCGGTGGGTTTTGCCTTAATCCGAGTGTAGAACGCCTCCCTCCGCTCTGTCTGTGGGCTCAGGATATGAGGATCCTGGGAGGGAGAAGGGGAAGGGGGGAATATTTATGGTCCGATTTTAACAAATTTAAATAAATAAATATATATAGGGAATATATAAGGGTTTCTCCCCTCCCCTGGATTGGGGATTGCTGGGAGAGCGGTCCTTGTTCTTCTGCTTCCATCCATCGCCCTGGCTGTCCTCTCGCTCGGTCTCTGTCTCTGTGGCTTATTCTTCTTTTTTTAAAAAATGTTTCTTTATTTTTTTTTATCAAGTGGGGGGGGGGATTTATTTATTTATTTATTTTATTTATAAAGGATTTTACCAGGAATTTATATCGATCGATCGACCGAAACCCAGACGTGTTTTATCCCCCCCCCTTAGGAACACATATTTTTCGCCAGTCGTGTCTCAGGCATAAAAAAATAATAATTTGGATTATCGTTATTTTTGCCCGTTTTTTTTGAAACAGGTTAAAATAAACAAAAAATTGGGGGAAGAAAAATGTGATTGTTTTTATTGTTTTTCTGTAGACCTGATTCATGGTATTTATTAATCTGCTTCTGGTGGATCCATCCCCCCCCCACCCCCGCGTAGTAATAAATGTGTATATCGCACCGGCGGATACTGATGCTGAGATGGGGGTGGGTTGCCAGACGCGGGCGCCCGGGATGAGCGAGCGTTTTCGGGGGGCTTTTCTGTTGAGGTTGGGGCAGACAGAGAGCCGTAGCTGCCCGTTATCTCTGCGGGGGCCTGCGGACCCCCGAGGGATGAGACGTTGCAGGCTGAGGATGCTCTGGGTGCTGGAGCAGGTATGTATATTTGGCTGTTTACATTTCCACGCTTTTTAGCCTCATTGATCACTGAATCCGACGCTGACATCACCGGCTCCATTTAAATATGCATGAAGTGTATTAGCATTGGCCATAACCCTTTCACTGCTGGATTCTGCCTGCCGTGCATGCTCGTGCAGATGAACTAGGCTTACAATGGGTTAAAATATAGAAATATATCAATATATTCCTGTATAATCTATATTTATAGCAATGTATATAATGTATATATCTATGTCTGAACATACGTACATCTCTAACTAGCTCTTTGTATATATCTATATCTCATATTATCCATCCATATATATATATATCTCCTTTTATATCTACATATTTATGTATACATTATATATATATATTTGCGCATATATCTATATATTTATATAGATCTATTTTGTATATATGTATATACCCTGTGTATTTATCTATATATCCAAAAATATATATTTTGTCTTGTATATATGTATGTACTCTTTGTATTTATCTATATATCGCTACTACTGCTATAGTCTGGTGATTTTGGCATCTGGACGTATACGGCTTACCAAATCTACACTATATATCTATAACGTCTTGTATATATATATATATATATATACCCTGTGTATGTGTCTATATATCCCTATATACATATTTTGTGTTGTATATATATGTATATAACCTGTGTATATGTCTATATACCCATATATATTTATTGTCTTGTATATATATGTATATACCCTATGTATGTGTTTATATATCCCTATATACATATTTTGTGTTGTATATACCCTATGTATCTGTCTATATATCCATGTATACGTATATTGTCTTGCATATATATGTATATACTCTGTGTATGTGTTTATATATCCATATATACATATGTTGTCTTGTATATATGTATATTTACTCTGTGTATGTGTCTATATATCCCTATATACATATTTTGTGTTGTATATGTATATACTCTGTGTATATGTCTATATAGCCCTATATACATATTTTGTGTTGTACATGTATATACTCTGTGTATATGTCTATATAGCCCTATATACATATATTGTCTTGCATATATATGTATCTACTCTGTGTATGTGTTTATATATCCATATATACGTATATTGTCTTGTATATATGTATATACCCTGTGTATCTGTCTATATATCCCTATATACATATTTTGTGTTGTATATATGTATATATCCTGTGTATCTGTCTATATATCCCTATATACATATTTTGTGTTGTATATATGTATATACCCTATGTATATGTCTATATATCCCTATATACATATTTTGTGTTGTATATATGTATATACCCTATGTATATGTCTATATATCCCTATATACATATATTGTCTTGTATGTATGTACCCTATGTATATGTCTATATATCCCTATATACATATATTGTCTTGTATGTATGTATGTACCCTATGTATATGTCTATATATCCCTATATACATATATGTCTTTGTATATATGTATATACCCTATGTATATGTCTATATATCCCTATATACATATATTGTCTTGTATATATGTATATACCCTATGTATATGTCTATATATCCCTATATACATATATTGTCTTGTATATATGTATATACCCTATGTATATGTCTATATATCCCTATATACATATATTGTCTTGTATATATATGTATGTACGCTGTGTATATATATATATTGCTGTTGTTGCACATGTGTCATTGTTGCTTTGCACTGTATTAGTAAGAAAGTATAATCTGATGTAAAGTTTCCAGCTGCCAAAAAAAGCAAAAAAGTGGCTAAAAAAGCCTATAATTAATTGTTCTGAAGCTGCGGCAGCTCAGACGGTTATTGTTTAGTAAAGGTGAGCGGCAGCCGCGGGGGAGGGGGGTCACCTGCTTTGCCAGAACCTGCTGATATGGGTTCGTTTTGGGGCAGCTGGTGATGACCTGGTTTTGGGGGGGGGAGGGGTGACCACATAGAGCTATATGATGGGAAGCCGGTTGAGTCAAACAAGTAGCCCCCCCTCTCAACCCCCCCCAGCTCCTATTCCTTAATGTTTATTTATTATCGTTTACGTTGCGTATATACATGTTCATTGTATCCAGAGCTGACGATGAGGAAGCGTCAGCCGCAGCGCGCAGGCCGCCAGCGTGGTCGTCCTCGTACCTCGCCGCCTGTTCCGCGTCGCTGTGTGAGGATCGTCCAACTGCGGTTGGAAAAAGGGGGAAGAAACAGAAAAAAAAAAGTCAGAGAGAAAAGAAAGGAAGGATCTGGTTAATGTAACAGAATACCTTTCGGAGTTTTGGGGAGGTGCAGCCGCTACTGTGCGCGGGTGGGGTGGGGGGGGGAGGTAATGGCGGGGACGGATGAGAATTTGAATAGCAAGTCCCTGCAGGCTTGAAGTTACTTTACTGCAAAAAAAAGGAGAGGGGGGGGTCAGATTAGAGCGCAAGCTCTTGTGATACAGTAACGCAGAGCCCCTTGCTGCCCTGATATTTTCTCCTGTCGATGACCCCCCCTCTTCTTTATTGTATATTTTGGAATATGTTGTAAGTAAACAAACGCAGGGACGACGTCCAACTCCGGCCGCAAAGTCACGCGCACCACGAGCGGCTCACATCCGGCTGTTTGCACCTTTTTACTGGGTGGGACGCGGCGAAAATACCTTTTATCGAATTAAAAAAAGTAGACGTACGGTTTGCAGCGTGAAAAATATGGCTCCTGACGAAGGACTGGGGGGGGGGTAAAGGGAGAGCGAGCGCGGCGCGGATGTTTCAGCATGAAAATACCTGCAGATTTAGTGGACGGAGTCGTCAAACCAGTTTTTATTGTTTATTGTTGAAAAGCTCTCTGGTTTTCTGTTCTATAGGAATCCGGCGGCTGCGAGAGCTTTAGCCTCAGATATCCGCGTGCACACCACTACTCCTGCAGAGCCGTATCAGCCCCCGAATAATCCCCGGGTCTGGCGTACGCAGCGCTCCTCCGCCTCACCGTCATTATTACATTAGTGGATTTTTTATGTGTTTTATATAAACCCCCTAAAAAACACACGATGAGCGGCTAAACCCCCCCAATAAATACACGATGAGCGGCTAAACCCCCCTAAAAACACACGATGAGCGGCTAAACCCCCTAAAAAAAACACGATGAGCGGCTAAACCCCCCTAAAAAACACACGATGAGCGGATAAACCCCCCAAAAAACACACGATGAGCGGCTAAACCCCCCCAATAAATACACGATGAGCGGCTAAACCCCCCCAAAAACCACACGATGAGCGGCTAAACCCCCCCAAAAACCACACGATGAGCGGCTAAACCCCCCAAAAAACACACGATGAGCGGCTAAACCCCCCAAAAAATACACGATGAGCGGCTAAACCCCCCAAAAAATACACGATGAGCGGCTAAACCCCCCCCAAAAAACACACGATGAGCGGCTAAACCCCCCAAAAAATACACGATGAGCGGCTAAACCCCCCCCAAAAAACACACGATGAGCGGCTAAACCCCCCAAAAAATACACGATGAGCGGCTAAACCCCCCTAAAAACACGATGAGCGGCTAACCCCCCCCCAAAAAACACACGATGAGCGGCTAAACCCCCCCAAAAAATACACGATGAGCGGCTAAACCCCCCAAAAAATACACGATGAGCGGCTAACCCCCCCCAAAAAACACACGATGAGCGGCTAAACCCCCCAAAAAACACACGATGAGCGGCTAAACCCCTCAAAAAAACACAATGAGCAGCTAAACCCCCCCAAAAAACATGATGAGCGGCTAAACCCCCCTAAAAAACACGATGAGCGGCTAACCCCCCCCAAAAAACACACGATGAGCGGCTAAACCCCCCCAAAAAAACACACGATGAAACCCCCCCAAAAAACACACGATGAGCGGCTAAACCCCTCAAAAAACACACAATGAGCAGCTAAACCCCCCCAAAAAACATGATGAGCGGCTAAACCCCCCTAAAAACACGATGAGCGGCTAAACCCCCCCAAAAACCACACGATGAGCGGCTAAACCCCCCCAAAAAACACACGATGAAACCCCCCCAAAAAACACACGATGAGCGGCTAAACCCCCCCAAAAAACACACGATGAGCGGCTAAACCCCCCCATGTAAAATGTTACTTTTTGGTTTGTTCGATACATGTCTTTGCGTCGCGGCGGCCTGAGCGCCCATCGATTGGTTTAGCTGGACGTGAGACGCATAAATAATTGGGACGCGTCAGAGACCCCGGCGTCTTTATGTACGGCGTTATGTGTTGCTTTTTATTCCTCCCTTCGTTTTTCGACAAGCGGCGAACGCGAGGAAACTGGAACCCGTCAACAATTAATATTTGCCTAATTTCCTTTATGATCCCCCAGACGTCACGCTGCCTGTAATATCCGCACGCACGCTCTTTTCTTCACGCGCTTCGTCGTTTTTTTGTTGGTTTTTTTGTGCGTGACAGATGCGTTTTATAGGATCATGGAAAGTGTGCAGACTTCAAAAGATACAGATATATGTGTATAGATAAACACGTGTACAAACATATATATACACACACGCATATATAAAAACACACATACGTATATATACACACACACACACATATATACATACACATACATATACACACACACATATATATACACACACACATATATACACACACATACATATACACACACACATACATATACACACACACACACATATATACATACACATACATATACACACACACATATATATACACACACACATATATACACACACATACATATACACACACACATATATACACACACATACATATACACACACACATACATATACACACACACACACATATATACATACACATACATATACACACAGATATACAAAAACACACACATAGATATACATATACACACACACATATATATACACACACATATATATACACACATATACATACACACACATATATATACACACACACATAGATATACATACACACATATATATATACATACATACACACACCTATATATAGTAGCAAAGATATACACACACATATAGATGTACATACAACACATGGATACTATATATATATATATATATACATAGATATATACACACATAGATATACACACATATATAGATAAACATACATACACACATATATTTATATAAAGATACACACAAATACATGTAGATACCACCACACGCACACATATATACACACACACATACAGACACACACATATATACACACACATATGCACACAAATATATATACACACACATACATATATACACGCACATATATCGATACTCATACATGTATATACACACACACATATATATATAGATAAACATACATAGACACACATATAAATATATGCACAAACACCTATATAGATACATGTATTAACACACACATATAGATATATGTACAAACATATAGATACAATTACACTAACTCACAGATACATGTACACACAGATATACCTTACATATAGTGTATATATATATGCACACGCTGAAGTCCCTCACAACCTTGCATAATCCCTACAAGTACATATATATATACATATATACACACACCTTACAGATAGTGTTATATACTGTATAGAGAGCACTTACCTATAATGACTTATATAGTTCATAAAGTGGAACATATATATAACCCTCTTACATGTAGCACTCTTGAGATAGTCATGTATATACCATATATAAATATATATATATAAATATATATGTGTACACCTTGTTATATATATATAGGTGTACACCTTGTTATATGTATGTGGCGGTGTCACAGCATCTCTCGAGTGTCAGGTGGGATGAGATCCTAAAATATACAGGCCCAGAGAGCATTCTGGGGATTTTCAAATTTGTGTCAATGCGCAAAAATGAAAAGCTTGTCGCCGTTAGATCGGTATTTTGTATCTCTGCGCACAGACCTCGGGTCCAGGGCGAGAGCTTTACCAAAAACTCTCTTTAAATGAAACAGGGTGTTTTAAGACAGGTACCCGGGAGATGGGGAGACGTGGGTCCCGTGGGTAACTGGCAAGGCACGGGTTAAAATGATTATTGCACACAGGTAATGTTTTACCCTTTCGCTGCAGCATCGAGCTCACAGCAAAGCAGGCTGTAAATTCGCTAATCCTCGTGGCGTGATGCCGCTGCCACTTTCCTGCTGATTATTAATTATATAATGCTGCGGCGTTGCTTGCCGCCGCTCGTTGTCGTGATGAGGTCTTGTCATCGCTTTTACTACCTTGTGAAGGTGTGTTTTTTTTGTAACAAAACTCAGTTTTTTTGGATACAGGTTAAAAACGCGCAAAGATTGCGTTGGGTGACGTAACCCCCAAAAAAGATATAATTTGAGAGATTGCGCGTCCTTTGCTTTGGATACAATGTTTCTGTTGTGCTTTGGGGACGATTATTATGTTTTTTGACCCATTTATCCCTGTTGCAGGGCGGCGTGGCTTAATTTCGAGGTACGCGGGAATAATTAGCTGGGCTGGGGAGACGAGTCAGATATTAAACGCCTTTATAAAGGTGTTTCGAGGGCGCTCGTCCCTTCTATTCCCTCCGCTGTTACCTGTTATCTCTTCCCTGTGTTGTAGATGTTTTACTCTTCGTTATTGTTGATTTTTTTTTTCCCCCAAATTAAACTTTTCTACCTTTTTTTTCTTTAACGAATCGACTTTTTTTTTTTTTCAAGCTGCAACATCTCAATTGTGCCCCCGAGGCATAAAAAAAAAAGTGACAAGCAGCTACTACTAGGGGGAGCCCATCGCCCGTCTTATTTGGGAATCCGGCAGCTCACGCTTCCCGTGGAAAAAAAAAAAAAAAAGGACGGACTTGATACATCTGAGCTTGTTTACTGGGGCAACGTTTAAAGCACAAAGAGAGAAAAATGGACTTGGCAAACCTTCCCGACGTTAACTTTATCCGCCGCGTCGCAAAAAACTGCAATTATTCCCTTTTCTCCCCTTTTTTATCGGCCGACTTAAATACGCAGTATGTGTTTGCGTTGCAGCCGGTGTCCTGGCACCTCTGATACGCTCTGCGCGCTGCGCGCTGCGCGATCTGAAGAGCTGATAAGTAGGTCAATATCAGCGTTTTGTGAGTCACGAATCGCCTTTTTTTTTATATAAAATAAAAAACCGAATTATAAACATCAGAATTAAAAAAATTACAAAATTTACACAAAACAAAGTGTTTTCCTTCTCTTTGGCCGGTTTAGGTCACTTGAGGTGTGCAGGTGGGCCCCTGGCATGCATTGGGTTAAAGATGCCAGCGTGTTGTGCCTGTAACTCAGGGCCGAGCAGCGAATATAACGGTTTAGCTCTCCGAGCTTCCTCCAGACTCCATGTAAAGTTCGTGAAGCCTGAGCGGCGCTTACGGCTGTGACGCAGGACCCAGGATGTCGCAGCCTCTTTTCGGCGAAAACCGAGATCCGAGCTAGTCTCTTGTGGTTTAGCCCCCAGCGAAAGGCGCGCGGTAGATTTGTCTGTGTCTTCCATCAAGTTGCATTAGGGCGACGCGCACCGCGCAGCCATAGGTATCACTGGATGGCAGGCATTATTTTAGTGCCGGGGTACACGGGTATGGATGAGGCGCGAGTCTAATCCCGTGGCAGCGAGGCGCAGCTGATAGGAATTAGGGTCAGGCAGACCATCAGGTTGTTGTCGGCACCTCCATCTTTAAACATAAGTGAAGATGAGCGACGCGTTTCCATTCGGTCCTCCAAAGGTTGGAGCTGGGACCGATGTTTACACAAAAACATGGAAAATAAGCAAAAGAAGTAAAGAAATAACAAAAACATAAATTCCCAGTCCCACACCTGACCTTAGAGGGGGGAATGATTTCAGCCCCGTCAGCCCCTTTGCGCCTCATCCTATGCGCTGCATCCCCTGGCATATCTATGTCATAATATCAATCAGAAACGTTATGTATAATGATACTATATAGCCATAACTAACAGGGTTATCCAAAGAGATTCGAATTGCTTGAGAAAGGTAACCGAACGCTGAAAATCAGCGTTCGGTTACCTTTCCTGGCCATTCGGCTATCCAGAGAGCAGGCAATTCTCCAAATCCTGGCGAATTGCCTGAACATACGGTGCCTGTTCGGTGCCTGTTCGAGGGCAGTGAAATCCCCATGAAAAGCACTGCTTCGGCTATTCAGAGAACACAAACCAGCAGTGAAAGGTTCCCCTAATGCTCTGCCATTCGGTGGTTTAATTCGGCAAATTTATTCAGGCGAATCCCATAGACTTCAATGTTAAAAATATTCCGTTTTAATTCAATATCTAATAAACCGTTCATTATAAAATTCTGCAGCAAAAAGTCTCTTTATTTATAGATTTTTTAGGATACTTTAAGCATTTTTCTGAATTTTTAAAAAAAAAATTAAAAGTCCGATTTTTTTTTTTTTTTTTTTCAGTTTGCTTATTTTTTTTGTAACAGCCCTTTTATTATCATTCCCTGGACCTCCTGTGAAAATTTCAGACATTTTCGCTCAGTAGTTTCTTTGCAAACAGCGTTTCTTTTTCCCAGATTCATACAAATGGTTTTTCTAATTTATTCACTGCCTCCTCTACGTCACAGCTGCTTCGGCTCTGTGTGATTCGGCTCCTTTTCGGCTCCTTTTCGGCTCCTGTTCGGCTCCTCTTCCAAGGTTAATCCAGATGTTTTTTGCTTGTTTTCAGCGTGCATTCGGTTAGTTTTCGTCAGGTTTTCGGCAGCTTTTCCCTGCAATTCGGGGACCCTGTGGTGCTTGCTGAATACACCGCAGGGTCACCGAAATGCAATCGGCAAAAGGAACCGAATTGAAGAGAACGAAAAGTCACCGAACGTGCGGTGACTTTTCGAATCTCTTTGGATAACCCTGTAAGTTATATTGATATAGTGTATCCAGAACAAGAATTTATGTTGATACAAAGGGGGTTATCCAAAGAGATTCGAAAAGTCACCGCATGTTCGGTGACTTTTCGTTCTCTTCAATTCGGTGATTGCATTTCGGTGACCCTGCGGTGTATTCAGCAAACAGCACAGGGCCCCCGAATTGCAGGGAAAAGCTGCCGAAAACCTGACGATAACTAACCGAATGCACGCTGAAAACAAAGCAAAAACATCTGGATTAACCTTTGAAAAAGCCGAACAGAGAGCCGAATAGGAGCCGAATAGGAGCCGAATCACACAGAACCGAAGCAACTGTGACGTAGAGGAGGCAGTGAATAAATTAGAAAAACCATTTGTATGAATCTGGGAAAATGAAACGTTGTTTGCAAAGGAACTACTGAGCGAAAATGTCTGAAATTTTCACAGGAGGTCCAGGGAATGATAATAAAGAGGGCTGTTACAAAAAAAATAAGTAAACTGAAAAAAAAAAAAAAAAAAAATCGGACTTTTAAAAAAAAAAAAAATTTTCAGAAAAATGCTTAAAGTATCCTAAAAAATCTATAAATAAAGAGACTCTTTGCTGCAGAATTTTATAATGAACGGTTTATTAGATATTGAATTAAAATGGGAATATTTTTAACATTGAAGTCTATGGGATTCTCTTATTAAACTTGCCGAATTAAACCACCGAATGGCAGGACATTAGGGGAACCTTTCACTGCTGGTTTGTGTTCTCTGAATAGCCGAAGCAGTGCTTTTACATGGAGATTTCACTGCCCTCGAACAGGGACCGAACAGGCACCGTATGTTCGGGCAATTCGCCAGGATTTGGAGAATTGCCTGCTCTCTGGATAGCCGAATGGTCAGGAAAGGTAACCGAACGCTGATTTTCAGCGTTCGGTTACCTTTCTCAAGCAATTCGATCTCTTTGAATAACCCTGAAAGTATCCATAACAATATCGTATAGATACAATGTGTCCATAACCTTATTATATAGAAATATACAATGTGTCCAGAACCTTATTATATAGATAGATACAATGAGTCCATAACCTTATTATATAGATAAATACAATGTGTCCATAACCTTATTATATAGATAGATACAGTGTGTCTATAACCTTATTATATAGATAGATACAATGAGTCCATAACCTTATTATATAGATAAATACAATGTGTCTATAACCTTTTTATATAGATAGCTACAATGAGTCCATAACCTTATTATATAGATAGCTACAATGAGTCCATAACCTTATTATATAGAAATATACAATGTGTCCAGAACCTTATTATATAGAAATATACAATGTGTCCAGAACCTTATTATATAGATAGATACAATGCGTCCATAACCTTATTATATAGATAAATACAATGTGTCCATAACCTTATTATATAGATAGATACAATGTGTCTATAACCTTATTATATAGATAGATACAATGAGTCCATAACCTTATTATATAGATAAATACAATGTGTCTATAACCTTTTTATATAGGTAGCTACAATGAGTCCATAACCTTATTATAGCAATGTAGCCATAGACTTAATACTGTATACTGATACAATGTATCCATAACATTATTACATCAATACAATGTAGCCATAATCTTGATACATTTCACACAACATTGTTCTATTGCTGCAATGTATCCATGACCTTAATATATTGATAAAAATGTAGCCATAATCCTACTATATTGATAAAGTGCACACAACTTTGTTCTATGATACAATGTATCCATTACATTATTATATCGATTCAATGCATGCAGTATATTATTACACTGGTATCATGTATTAATAGTGGTGCTAATTATTGATACAATGTGTCTATAACCTTATGATATAGATACAATGTGTCTATAACCTTATTATATAGAAATATACAATGTGTCCATAACCTTATTATAGCAATGTAGCCATAGACTTAATACTGTATACTGATACAATGTATCCATAACCTTATTATATTGATAAAAATGTAGCCATAATCCTACTATATTGATAAAGTGCACACAACTTTGTTCTATTGATACAATGTATCCATTACATTATTATATCGATTCAATGCACGCAGTACATTATTACACTGGTATCATGTATTAATAGTGGTGCTAATTATTGATACAATGTATCCATAGTTGTGCTATTTATTAATACAATGTATTCATGATATTATTACACTGAAACAATGTATCCATAGAATTCCTATTTATTGATACAATGTATCCAGTACAATACAGTAATGCAATGAATCCCTTGCGTTATATTGATACAGTGCAATAATAATAATAATAATAATATATTGATACACTGTACCCATAGCCTTAAAGTGTTGATACAATACAAGATTAATATATCTATAAGCTTAAAATGGTGTTAACAAGAATTCATAACATTATATTGGTGAATTGTATCCATAAACTTAATATATTGATACAGTGTATCCATAATGTTATTATATTGCTGCAGATAACTTCAATATATTGATACAATGTATCCAAAAGGGGCTACATTGTAAATACGATGTATCCAAAAGGCCACAGTGTAGACACAAGGTATCCCAACATTCTTCTATTGATACAATGTATCTGTAAAAGCCTTTGTATTATTATAACACTGTTGCAAATGCATCCATGGCAGAAATCTATGGCTACAAAGTAATATTAGTGTCATTGTATCAATACTTGTAGCTCATTCCTTTATATGATTAACCCTCTTGCTGCCAGTCGGGTTCCAAGGCAAAGCAAAGCTGTCCTGGGTGGCTCTGCCATGCATTGAGTAGTTAATAGGAAGGGTGGGACGTTTCATACCGTTTGCGGTTACAGCATCTTATTTTTTTTGGAGGGAGGAGGAGGTGGGAAGGGGGGGGGTTTAAACCAGTGCATTACAAGTATTTTGGGGAAAGCCAGTTCACGTCAAACCTCAAACCTGTACATATTAACGTCTGTATGTCAGAAGGGTTAATAATACGCAGATGCAATCAGCTTGGAGACGGCACCGCAGCCACACAAAATACTTTTATTCGTAGTTAAAAAATGTTAATGTATGTTTATCATATTTTCTTAAATGTTTATTTATTTTTTCATATAATACAAACCAAAATCTAAAATCTTAGCCGGGAATTCGCCGTCACCTCTGCCCCTCAGCACCACAGCCACACAAAATACTTTTATTTGTATTTAATATTTTTTATGTATTTTTATCATATTTTATTAATTTTTTTCATTTATTTTTTTACATATAATACAAATCCGAAATCCAAAATCTTAGCTGTGAATTCGCCTTCACCTCTGCCCTCCCCCATCCCTCCCCTGCATATTTATAGTTTCAATAACTGGTTTCCAATAAAGTATATTTATATTTTCAATAACCCCAGATACGCGTTCCAACTCCGATCGCAAACTGTGAGCGCTCTCTCTCGCTTTATTTTTAAGAAGCGCCTTCCTATTCACGCTAAATTATAAGCTCTCACCAGCAGCTAAATATGCAGATTTTTTTTCTATAAAAAAAAGCTGTTTATCTGCGCGCCGAGCGCCGGCTTCCTCATCAGCAAACAGTAAAAAAAAGACACATTCCTGCGGAAGATTACAGAAAGTAAAGGGATAGGTTATGGTGGGTTACGAGAATATCTTTATTTTACAGCCAGCAATACAAGCGACGCGTCTGAGGCATCCCACCACGTTCGTCAGAACCTGTATCTCTCGAGATACGCAGATGTGTTTTTTTAATTACATTGTTCTTAATTTTTTAAAAAAAATTACCCTAAAAACAGAGCTTTGAGTTTCTGATCAGCCATCGCTGATTTTTTTATAATTTATTTTGTAATTTATCAACCATACAAGGAGAAGAGGAGTGATGCGTTTCGCGTGGGGAAGATAGCGGGTTCATTTACAGGGTGGCGAGAACCGGTTTTGTTTCTTATTTCTTTTTTTCTTCCTCTATCAATTTTAATCTCAATTCTTAAATTTTTTTTGGGAAAACACCTATTTTTAAATATTTTTTTATTTAATTAAATATATATTTTATATATATATTTTATATATATATATATATATATATGATAAAGGCCCCTGTGAGTGCCAAAACGTCAGTTTGATGCACTTGGCATCCTTTTAATGTTTTTTGAATAAAACATCACCTTTACGATTTTTTTGCCTAAGTCCTGGTGTGCATCCCTTTCTATTTATTTTATATATATATATATATATATATTTTAATATATATTTCTAAAAAAAATTTGTATATATACTTTTCAGTTTCTTTATATACTTTTAAATATATTTTTTTAAATATGTATTTTTTATTGTATTAAATATATATTTTAAAATATTTTTTTTAGTTTCTTTTAATATATATTTCTAAAAAAAAAATTTGGTATATACTTTTCAGTTTCTTTGTATATTTTTTTAAATATATACATTTTTTATTTTATTTTATTAAATATATATTATATAAATTTTTAAATATTTTTTTAGTTTTTTTTTATATATATTTCTGAAAACATTTTGGTATTTACTTTTCAGTTTCTTTGTATATTTTTAAATATAAATTTTTAATTTATATTTTTCTGATAGATTTTACTTAATTTGGTGTATAAATAGGCATTATAGGATGGGGGCTGCGTGGCGCTGACTCCCGGAGACCAGATTGAGAGATACATTTTCGTTGCCACGTTTTAGCGTTTTTATTTCGCGCTTTTACCTTTTCAGTTTCTGTGGTTAGAGCGTTTTCTGCTGTTTGCAAATCTCAATTTAAAATTTTATTTTTTTAAACTGCACTTATTTGCATGTATCGCTTGGCCGTTCCAAGTCGCGCCAGCTTGTTTCTTATTTTACTTTTCCTTTTTTCTTTTTTTTATTATTGTAGTAAGAGGTTGAGGCCATTACCTGTTCTATATAAATTGGGACGGTGAATCTGTTACCTGAATTTAAATAAAAAAATTGAAAGTTTGCTACAGAAATGGGGGCTATTGGTTGTGATTTTAAATTATAATTATATATATATATATGAGAGAGAATTAAAAAAAGTCCTGAATGGGTTTTTTGCAAAATGTATTTTCCTAAGTTTTTAAACTTTTTTTTTTTTATTAATGTAGATAAATCACAAATATTAGGCCAAATAATTCAGCTGATGGAAAGTCAGAGTTGTAAAAAAATGTAGTATTTGCAATTTTGCACCTCCTTGTAATTCTCCACCAATTTGCCGCGTAGTGATCGCCCCCGCTGCCATGAGTTGCTATTTCTACTTATTGGCGAGGGGTTTATTCACTAATTGTGTCTCAGCCTAAAAATGTCCAACGAGGGAATAATTCTGCTGTAACACTCCATTTTTTTATTACTCATATGTGAAAGTGCGACGACCCGGTCGCTTGGAGCAGGGCTGGTCTCAGCCTTAGTCTTCTAGGTGTTTCAGATCTACATCTCCCATGATGGTATATACACCATGGTATGGTATGCCGTGGAGACCTGGGGAGAGTAGCAGTGCTGTGGAGACCTGGGGAGAGTAGTAGTGCTGTGGAGACCTGGGGAGAGTAGCAGTGCTGTGGAGACCTGGGGAGAGTAGCAGTGCCGGGGAGACCCGGGGAGAGTAGTAGTGCCGTGGAGACCTGGGGAGAGTAGCAGTGCCGTGGAGACCTGGGAAGAGTAGTAGTGCCGTGGAGACCCGGGGAGAGTAGCAGTGCCAGGGAGACCCGGGGAGAGTAGCAGTGCCGTGGAGACCCGGGGAGAGTAGCAGTGCCGTGGAGACCTGGGAAGAGTAGCAGTGCCGGGGAGACCCGGGGAGAGTAGCAGTGCCAAGGAGACCCGGGGAGAGTAGCAGTGCCAAGGAGACCCGGGGAGAGTAGCAGTGCCGTGGAGACCTGGGGAGAGTAGTAGTGCCGTGGAGACCTGGGGAGAGTAGCAGTGCCGTGGAGACCTGGGAAGAGTAGCAGTGCCGGGGAGACCCGGGGAGAGTAGCAGTGCCGAGGAGACCCGGGGAGAGTAGCAGTGCCGGGGAGACCCGGGGAGAGTAGCAGTGCCGGGGAGACCCGGGGAGAGTAGCAGTGCCATGGAGACCCGGGGAGAGTAGCAGTGCCGTGGAGACCTGGGAAGAGTAGCAGTGCCGGGGAGACCTGGGAAGAGTAGCAGTGCCGGGGAGACCCGGGGAGAGTAGCAGTGCCGAGGAGACCCGGGGAGAGTAGCAGTGCCGTGGAGACCCGGGGAGAGTAGCAGAGCTGTGGAGACCTGGGGAGGGAGGTACAGCACAGTTGCTTTGATGGGGATGCATCTGGCGGTGGTCGGGCCACAACAGGGCCTGGATTTCTCATCGATGAGTAAGCTACGCTTACTTCCTCAACACCGGCACTAGGATTGGCTGCTGAAGGTCCTGTATATCCGGACTCGATACCGGCCAATCGTGACTTTTGAAAGACTCAGATAGCGGGGTACAAAAAGGCTGCTCTGGTCATCCCTAATATATATCTATATACCCAGGATGCAAAAAATTGAGACAGGTCATTTGCATATCTTACCCAGAGTTCCTTGCTGCATATGGGGAATGTAGCACAGGAGCTCTGGGATGCAGTTCTTTGAATTGCTGTGATGTGCAAATGGCTTCTGTAATAATAAACCTTATATATATATACTGTATGTATGGCTCCCTGGCTCCTGTATATATATATAGACCCTTGTTTCGGTGTATGTGTCACCTCCCGCCGCTCGAGCATTTACATGCATGACCCCTTTTGTCTTTCTATCCACGCCCCTGTGTAGGATCTCCTGCTTCTGTGATTATCTGGGTATCTGTTCCTGCACACGTATGACTCTTCGGCTTCTGCACCGCACATGTATGTGTGCCCTGTCCCTTACATCTGAGGCTAGGGTCAGACGAGCGTGATTTCTACGGACTGTGTTTCCGTGCACACGGACGTACGTCAGTACGGAAGACGCAGTAGTGGTCACACAGTCCGTTTATTCACTGACGTATATTTTGACGGATGTAGGAGAGAAAATAAATTAAAAAGTAAAACCCTTTTGTCCGTGAAAAATGCTGGACGTATAAATGCGTCTGTCTGACCACGTTCCATCACTCACACACAAAGCTATGCGGACGTTGCGGACGCAGCGCACTTTGTGCGGCCGTTCTAGGGGTTGTACGTTCTTGCCTGCCTTGCGTCCGTTTGCCGCGGCCGTTGTGCGTCCGCAGTTCAGTGCGGACATACTTCATGTGTCAGGCTCCAATGGGCTTCCTTTCATGCTATCACGGACGTACTTTTAGGCGCAATCGCGGACGTGAACACTACGCTCGTCTGACCCCAGCCTTAGCCTTCTGCCCTGGTCATGCGTGGTCCCTGGACCCCTGGCTGTGATACTTTCTTGCAGCGCTGCCTGCAGTAATAAAGCATTTCTGTGGCTACAGACGTGTAAGAGAACTCATCATTATTCTATGCAAATATTCCAAAATCCCAAATCCAGGACACGTCTGGTCCCCAGCGTCTCAGATGAGGAGGACCCTCAGCCTGTATCTGCAGGGTGGGGAGAAGCAGGGTCAGTGTGCCTGGTCTTGGCATGGCTGGATTTATGGGCTGTGGACAGATCGTGCCCCCCTGTGCTCGATGTGAGGGACTCTGGGCAGTGACAGCCGCACGGCCGCACCTCATAATGGCGGCAATTAAATAAGTATTGGGAGGTGTGACCCCGAGGATCAGGGACCCCACATGCCGATATTGGTGGGGGAGCATGTCACAGGCGTGTGCTAATAAAAATTATATTGTATATATAGATACATGACGTACAGCGGAAGTTCTTCACCGCATTCCGTCACCTGGAAAGTCATTATAAAACACTTCGCTCCCATCGAGCAACGACACATTGTTCCAGACTGAAAAGATACAAAACGTAACAGGACGACCAATAGATACATCTTCATACAGAACTAATAACAACAAAAATATTATATATATATATATATATATATACAGTCACACTCAGACATATACACAGAAACTCACATATATATATACACACACACACATACACATATATATACACACACACACACATACACATATATATACACACACACACGCATATATATATATATATACACACACACATATATATACACACACACGCATATATATATATATACACACACACACATACACATATATATACACACACACACGCACACATATATATACACACACACACGCATATATATATATATATATATACACACACACATATATAACACACACACGCATATATAATATATACACACACACACGCATATATATATATATAATATATATATACACACACACATATATATACACACACACATACACATATATATACACACACACACGCATATATATATATATATATATATACACACACACATATATATACACACACACGCATATATATATATATATAATATATATAATATACACACACACACACATATATATACAACACACACATACACATATATACACACACACACACGCATATATAATATATATATATATACACACACACACATATATATACACACACACGCATATATATATGTATACACAAACATATACACAGAAACTCATAAATAAACACATGCACACACATATAAATACACTATCAGGGTTATTCAAAGAGATCCGAATTGCTGGCAAAAGGTAACCGAACGCTGAAAATCAGCGTTTGGTTGTCTTTCTTGGCCATTCGGCTATCCAGAGAGCAGGCAATTCACCAAATCCTGGCGAATTGCCTGAACATACGGTGCCTGTTCGGTGCCTGTTCGAGGGCAGTGAAATCCCCATAGAGAAGCACTGCTTCGGCTATTCAGAGAACACAAACCAGCAGTGAAAAGTTCCCCTAATGCCCTGCCATTCGGTGGTTTCGTTCGGCAAGTTTATGCAGGAGAATCCCATAGGCTTCAATGTTAAAAATATTCCCGTTTTAATTCAATATTTAATAAACCGTTCATTATAAAATTCTGCAGTAAAGAGTCTCTTTATTTATAGATTTTTTAGGATATTTTAAGCATTTTTCCGATTTTTTTTTTTTTACGTTTACTTATTTTTTCTGTAACAACCCTTTTTATTATCATTCATTGGATCATATGTAAATTTCAGATATTTTCGCTCAGTAGTTTCCTTGCAAACAGCGTTTCGCTTTCACATTCATACAAACTGTTTTGCTAATTTATTCACTGCCTCTGTCTGCGGTGTCGGCTTTTTCTCGGCTTTTTCTGGCGGCTTCGCTGCGTGCGATTGGCTCCTGCTCGGGTTTTTCCGGCGTCTTCGACGGGTTAATCCAGATGTTTTTGCAGGTTTTCGGCGTGCATTCGGCAGGTTTTGCGGTTCGTTTTCGTCAGGTTTGCGGTAGCTTTTCCCTGCAATTCGGGGACCCTGTGGTACTTGCTGAATACACCGCAGGGTCACCGAAATGGGTTCGGCAAAAGGAACCGAATTGAAGAGAACGAAAAGTCACCGAACGTGCAGTGACTTTACGAATCTCTTTGGATAACCCTGAGAGTCTCTTGATGGATCAACTGATACCATCATCCAATTCTAGGTTTAAGGTTATAATTTCACGATAACGTTTTATTACTCCCAATAAAGCGCGGACCTTGTCATTTTAAAAGAAGATGTACGGCGCGTCTGTCTATAATCTCCATATACCCATATCAACACGACCAACTCACCTTTCACCCCGAAAAGACCTGCCGCCCCTCAACCTCTCCCCTGAATCGATTCAGCAGAAAGAGGGTACTCGCTCCTTACGCAACACTGTGACAAAACCAGCAGGAAATGCAGATTTTCCTCACCTGCTTTTTACCTGTATACAATGTGGATCATAAATCCCACTTTAACCCTTTCACTACCGTTTATTAGCAATGCGGCTCCCATAGTTTTTGGCTTTTTGTTACAATGAGGATGGGGGCTGCTCCTTGCAACTTCTTTACAGTAATACAGGGGGACAAGAGTGGAATCGGATATAATACAGAAGGACCGTACTATCTTTGTGTGTTCCGGTGGTTATGGCACCAATTGCCGGTCATTCAGACGATGCAGAGTTGGACAAGTATTTTTTTTCCTCGCTTTATAGTTTTTTTCTGAAAACATGAAAATGCTCAATACTGCATAACAGGCCTCAAAATTTCCACTCGCCTACTGGCATTTGGCGAGTGGAAATTACACGAGGGCGAGTGGGAATGCAGATGCAGGCAGGGCAGGATAGGGGTTAGGTGGGGCAACTAGTGGCAAGTAATTCTTAAGGCCTGGCTAGTAGCTTGGGACTTGAAATTTTGAGCCCTGCTGTATAATACAGATAAACCGTGACACGTAGGGCTGCCAGGTCGGCCATGTTTTCCGGGACACGTATTACGATTTCATGCAGAGGTGGCGCACAGGAAAAAGGGCTGTCCTGCAACATGTATAAATCATATGCTGCAGGAAGGAAATCAAGGCAGGTCACCTGGGATCCCTTTGTGATTTCTTACCTGCAGCATATGAGTAATACATGCAGCAGGGTGGCATTTTTCATGCATTGCCCATCAGCGTGGATACATTATACTTGTCCAGGAAAACATGGCCGACCCTTGCTGCCCTAGAGATACGTTTTTTTTTTTATCTCAAACCAAACAACAACAACAAAAAGATGAACAATATCAAAACACTGATCAAGGAAGAACGCGGGAAACCCTCCCGGGCCGCTTTCTTTACCTTTTAAATAAGACTTGGGGGCGTACGAAATGGTGCGCTATTGCTAACAGCTGTTTCGGCTGTTCCTCTCAAAGAAATGAATCAGTAAATCGCTCGAATTTTGTTAATATAAACTTTTCCTGTCTAAGCCGGGATGTTTGTTTAGACTGAAAGAGGGAAAAAAAGGACTTTCATGTGAAAATGCTGGAATTTACTGTATCGCTGAAAGAAAACACAAACCCTTTCTCGTAGAGGGAAACATTTTATTCATAATTATATATATATGGAATACAGGCGATGAAATAAACTTAAGGGGTTATTCAGAGGGAGCCGATCTGGCCCCGAAATGTCACCGAACAGTGAATTTCCCCATACGGTGACATTTCGGGTTCATTCGGTTATTCAGACAGCAGGCAAATTTTGGCGAACTGCCCTCAAGTACGGTGCCTGTTCGAGGGCAGTTAAATCCCCCATAGAGAAGCAATAGTTAATCTATTCAGACACCGAACAGCAGAGAAATGTCAGTGAATTTCCCTGCTGTTCGGTGGTTTCATTCGACAGGTTTATTCAGGCGAATCCCATAGGTTTCAATGTTAAAAATATTCCCGTTTTAATCCAATATCTAATAAACCGTCTATTATTTTATTCTGCAGCAAAAAGTCTCTTTATTGATTTTTTTAAGATCTTTTAGGCATTTTTCGGGATTTTTTCTGCAAATTATTTTTTTGGTTTTTTTTTTAATTGTCTTTACTTCTTTCTGTAACAGCCCTTTTTATTATCATTCATTGGATTTTATATGTAAATTCCAGACATTTTCGTACAGTTGATTTTTTTGCAAACAGCGTTTCACTTTTGACTCTTTCAATCGTATTGTTTTTTGTTATTTTTTTACTCCGTTCGTCAGCTTGTCGGCTTTTTCCAGCGACTGCTCTGTACTGTGATCAGTGGCTTTTTCCGACATGTTCGGCGTGTTTTTTGTGCCGGTTCCGGTGGATTTTTGGTGGGATTGCGGCGGGTTTTCCCTGCACTTTTTTTCTGGAAGGAGTTGCTGGTATCCTGTATATTATATATATATATATATATACCCAATTACCATACACAGTGAACATTACTGTGAGTTTTATTGCTGTGGAGCTCTGTGATGCGCTCATACACACTGCACATTACTGTAAATTTTATTGCTGTTGAGCTCTGTGATACGCTCATACACACTGCACATTACTATGAGTTTTATTGCTGTGGAGCTCTGTGATACACTCCTACACACTGCACATTACTGTGAGTTTTATTGCTGTGGAGCTCTGTGATACACTCATACACACTGCACACTACTGTGAGTTTTATTGCTGTTGAGCTCTGTGATACGATCATACACACTGCACATTACTATGAGTTTTATTGCTGTGGAGCTCTGTGATACACTCCTACACACTGCACATTACTGTGAGTTTTATTGCTGTGGAGCTCTGTGATACACTCATACACACTGCACATTACTGTGAGTTTTATTGCTGTGGAGCTCTGTGATACGCTCATACACACTGCACATTACTGTAAGTTTTATTGCTGTTGAGCTCTGTGATACGATCATACACACTGCACATTACTGTGAGTTTTATTGCTGTGGAGCTCTGTGATACACTCATACACACCGCACATTACTGTGAGTTTTATTGTTGTGGAGCTCTGTGATACACTCATACACACTGCACATTACTGTGAGTTTTATTGCTGTGGAGCTCTGTGATACACTCCTACACACTGCACATTACTGTGAGTTTTATTGTTGTGGAGCTCTGTGATACACTCATACACACTGCACATTACTGTGAGTTTTATTGCTGTGGAGCTCTGTGATACACTCATACACACTGCACATTACTGTAAGTTTTATTGCTGTTGAGCTCTGTGATACGATCAAACACACTGCACATTACTGTGAGTTTTATTGCTGTGGAGCTCTGTGATACTCTCATACACACTGCACATTACTGTGAGTTTTATTGCTGTTGAGCTCTGTGATACGATCAAACACACTGCACATTACTGTGAGTTTTATTGCTGTGGAGCTCTGTGATATGCTCATACACGGCGCATATTTTGTTTTTTTTGGAGGGGCAGCATTTCATCCTTGGATCCATGCAGCACATTGCTTTGGGCCGGCCCTGGACGTCACATATCACACACATATATATAAATATATATAATATTGTAATTTCTGGGTCCCCGCTCCCAGTTGTGCAGCGCTACAGAGTTTCTAAATGCTGAATAATTATCATGATGAGTGATATGATCATAGTAGGCGCCATATTGGATCCCAGACCTTGTGGGAATCTGTTGTATCGCTCGTAGAATCTCCGCACGTGATCCACAGATATGTAATGCGATCACGCAGGCAGGTACAACTGAAGGTGCACTGCGAGTATATACCGTAAGGATGCGCGGCGGGGTATAATCTCCAGCGTTATGTATTGCCAGGGGCGCAGCGCCTCTGTTATGGCGTGTAGAGTGGGGGGGGGGGGTTTGCAGGCGTAGGAGCGATTAGGAAGCGTCGAAGAGGTTCTTAGTGTATGGCAGGCAAAGGTTTCAACACGGATGTCCTGAGGCGATCTTTATGGGGAAAAAGGAGAAAAAAAAAAGAGGTAGAAAGGGTTGTCTGTCACGCTGGATCTCCGCGCGGACAGGTTCAATTATCTCGCGGAAAGTTAAGCCCTGGAAGGAGGTATCTGGCGAGTCGCATCGGCAGGTGACCCCATCAATGGCTTTTCTGCGCAGCGTTTTATTAATGGAGCTGTCGGGGGGGAGGGTCGTAGCTCCGAGTCAGCAAAAAAAAGAAAAAAAGAATTTTAAAAAAATCGAAGGTTTCTGAAAGTATTTTCACAGAGTTCCTAAAAAAAATAATAATAAAAAATAATAATAATTTGCTGATGTCAGCATCAAAATCCCACCGAAATCCAGTGTATATAATGTTATGCATGTGGTGTAGTAATGGAGGTGCGTGTTATGACATCATCACAGACATGGGATGTAGACATGTAGATCTGTCTGCTTTTACATGTTGATACGTTTTTTTTGTACGCGTTGTTTCCTGTTCGGGGGGTATATTGTTGTGTTTTTTCCGTTCTTCGTGGGTCTCATGGCTTTCCCTTATTTTCCTGGCAGCAGAAGACCGCCGCCATGTTGACACGGTGATCACCAACGAAGACGACGCTCTCGGCATCCCGGAGCCAGGATCCATTAGCCTCGGCGGCAACGGGACGGACCCTGACTTGCTAACATGTGGACAGTGTCAAATGAACTTCCCTTTGGGAGACATCTTGGTTTTTATAGAGCACAAGAGAAAGCAGTGCGGCGGCCCCAGCAGCGTCTGCTATGACAAGAGCCTGGATAAGAGCTCTCCTCCCCCCTCATCTCGCTCCGAGCTCAGGAAAGTGGCAGAGCCCGTGGAGATCGGCATCCAAGTCACGCCCGATGAGGAAGACCGTCTTCTCACGCCTACGAAAGGAATTTGCCCCAAGCTGGAGAACGTTGCAGGTACAGTGTCGTTCCTGTGCTGCCACAGAGGGGGCGCAGAGCTGTTTGTCATGGGGGGGGATTGGCCGCACAATGAGGTCGATCTCACAAGTCAACATTACACAGTGATTAAAATCCAATGGAAAACATGGTAGACACAAACTATCTATTGCGGACTATCTGTCTATATATCTATCCAGCTGTCAGTCATCCTGTCCATAGATATTTCTCTATCAACATATATCTATCTATCCCTCCGTCTATCCATTCATCCACCTAACCTCCTATATCCATCTGTATCTATCATCCATCCCTCTATCCATCTGTCCATCCATCCATCCCTCTATCTGCATCTATCATCTCTATTTGTATCCATCCATCATCTCTCCATCCATCTCTCTCTCTCTACATCTATCCATCCTTCTCTCTCTCTATCTCCATCCATCCATTCCCCTCTCCATCCATCTCTCTCTATCCATCCATCCATCCATCCATCTCTCTCTATCCATCCATCCATCCATCTCTCTCTATCCATCCATCCATTAATTTCTCTCTCTCCATCCATCCATCCATCTCTCCATCCATCCATCTCTTCATACATCCATCTATCCATCCATCTCTCTCTCCAACCATCCGTCATCTCTCTCTATCTGTCCATCTCTCTCTCTCCATCCATCTCTCTATCCAGTCTCCATCTCTCCGTATCTATCCATCTCTCATTCCACCTACCTACCCATCCATCTCTCTGTATCTATCCATCTCTGATCCACCTACCTACCCATCTCTATCCATCTCTCCATATTTATCCATCTATCCATCCACCTACCTACACATCTCTATCCATCCATCTCCGTATCTATCCATCTCTCCGTATCTATCCATCCATCTCTCCATCCATCCATCTCTCCATCCATCTCTCTATCGATCCATCCATCTCTCCGTATCTATCCATCTCTCCATCCACCTACCTACCCATCTCTATCCATCTATCCATCCACCTACCTACCCATCTCTATCCATCCATCCATCTCTCCGTATCTATCCATCTCTCCATCCACCTACCTACCCATCTCTATCCATCCATCCATCTCTCCGTATCTATCCATCTCTCCATCCACCTACCTACCCATCTCTATCCATCCATCCATCCATCTCTCCATCTCTCCATCCACCTACCTACACATCTCTATCCATCCATCTCCGTATCTATCCATCTCTCCGTATCTATCCATCCATCTCTCCATCCATCCATCTCTCCATCCATCTCTCTATCGATCCATCCATCTCTCCATCTCTCCATCCATCTCTCCATCTCTCCATCCACCTACCTACCCTCTATCCATCTATCCATCCACCTACCTACCCATCTCTATCCATCCATCCATCTCTCCGTATCTATCCATCTCTCCATCCACCTACCTACCCATCTCTATCCATCTATCCATCCATCCATCCATCTCTCCGTATCTATCCATCTCTCCAGCCACCTACCTACCCATCTCTATCCATCCATCTCTCTGTATCTATCCATCTCTCCATCCACCTACCTACCCATTTCTATCCATCCATCTCTCTGTATCTACCCATCTCTATCCATCCACCTACATCTATCAACCCATCGGTTAATTACTCTCTATTTATCAGACTGTCTGTCCGTCTGTCTAGTGACATCACATACTCCATATATAAGTCTGTGACGTGAGATAAGGAGCAATAAGTGACTTGACACGTGTTAACCCAGTATTGATCACCTTTAGCTGGAGCAGTATGGGTGGGTGAGGGGTGGTTAAAAAACCACGGTGTGTGACGGGTGCACTATATAAATTCCACGTCTCACATACACGGGGGACAGACAGGCGGACAGGTATGATGACGGGATTTACAAGGCCCCGGGAGCTGCAGATTTTCATGATAAGACTCCGTCGCACGTAACCCGCCACGATCCCTCGTGTAATTTATCATCAGATTAATCCGTGATTATATACTTTAATATCGTTTGAACTCCCAAACTTTGATGGTGCTGGCACCGGTCCCTCCGCTGCCTCGCCAGTCTGGAGGTTCATTGTTTTACGCATTAGAGGCCTGGGATTAACACTAATCCTAAACGTATTTATCCTGAAACCTGTGCGCGGCAAACTTCCCTTTCCTAGAGTGCGGCGTCCCCGGTGCCCTGTGTCCCCTGCGTCACAGTGTAAACGCTACCTTGAGCCAAAAGATCCCTGACGTGGACTCTTTGAATGGCAAAAAATATGAGAAAAAAAGTTTGCGTCCTAAAATCCTGATTTTAGATTTCTGCTGGCATAAAAAGTGTTAATTTAATGTTATTTTATTTTAAATCACGGTTAAGAAAGTTACTCCTCTCACTACTAATGATTCCAGAGGTAAGGAGGGACTCCCTATAAATAATGGGGTCCTGATTAAATATACATATAAATTTCTGTATCAGGAACGAAGCTTTTAAAATAAATAAATTAAAATGTTAAAACTTCTTAAAATAAATTAAAAAAATATATAGAATATTAAAAAATAAATAAATAAAATTAATAGAATATTAAAACTTTTTAAAATAAATTTAAAAAAAATATATAAAATGTTAAAAAATAAATAAAATAGAATATTTAAAACTTTTTAAAATAAATTTAAAAATATATATAAAATATTAAAAATAAATAAAATATAATTATATAGCTATATATATACATATTTACTCCTAGATTAAGAATGAAGCTTAAAAAATAAATAATAAAGAGAATATTATATATTATATATAAAATATTAAAAATAAAATAGAATATTAAAACTTTTTTTAAATAAATTTCAAAAATATATAAAATATTAAAAAGAAATAACATATTATTATATATATATATTTTTTTTTTAGAAAGGATTTTACCAGGAAGAATGCATTGAGATTTCTCTAATTTTCAAGTATGTCCTGTGTGGCGAGTATGTACCGTTAGGTGTCTTGCCCAAGGACACTTACTGGAGAGGTGCTCTTGCCGGGATCAAACCTGTGTCTCCACAGTGACGGTACCTCTACTCCACCCAGCCGGCACATATATATCTATACATAAGTATATTCTCCTTAATTAAGAATAAAGCTTTAGAAATAAATACGTGAAAAATAAATAGAACATTATAAATAAAAATAAATGTAAAAAAATTATAAAAAAATAAATAAAATATAAATAATTATATATAATTAGAACAGGGAGCCCCACATCCTTGTATTACCAGGAAGTGCTTGTTCCGGTGCTACCCGGGAAATCGCATAGATAAAGATACACACCCGGGTCACTCTTCGAAAATGTATTTGAAATACTACCAGGGTTATTCAAAGAGATCCGAGTTGCTTGAGGAAGGTAACCGAACGCTGAAAATCAGCGTTCGGTTACCTTTCTTGGCCATTCGGCTATCCAGAGAGCAGGCAATTCACCAAATCCTGGCGAATTGCCTGCACATACGGTGCCTGTTCGGTGCCTGTTCGAGGGCAGGGAAATCCCCATGAAAATGCACTGCTTCGTCTATTCAGAGAACACAAACCAGCAGAGAAAGGTTCCCCTAATGCCCTGCCATTCGGTGGTTTAAGGCTAGGGACAGATGAGCGCATTTTCTGCGGCCACCGTCAAAATGTACGTCGATGCGTGCGCACGCATTTTTTCACGGAATACGCTTAAGTGGTCAGACGATGCGCAATTCTGGACGTATTTCATGACGATGGGGTGAAAAGAAGTCTAGGGAAATCCGGCTGTTTGAACGTTATGTTGGCCGCACACTAGCAGCGTCTGACATCTCCTAATCACGCACACACGCTGCTATGCGGCCGCAGCGCACTCTGTACGTCAGTACCAGCGGTTTAACGTTCTCGAAAAAATGCGTTCATTTTCCACTTGCGTTGCGCGGCCGGACTTTTGTGCGACCGTACTTCGTATATTGGCTGTCATTGCCCGGCATCTGCTGCTAGTGCGGCCGTGATTATGTGCGCCAGAACGCGCGTTCGCACTGCCTCAGTCTGACCCTAGCCTAATTCGGCAGGTTTATTCAGGCGAATCCCATAGGCGTCAATGTTAAAAATATTCCCGTTTTAATTCAATATCTAATAAACCGTTCATTATAAAATTATGCAGTAAAGAGTCTCTTTATTTATAGATTTTTTTGGATATTTTAAGCATTTTTCTGGATTCTTTTTTTTTTTAAGTTTACTTATTTTTTCTGTAACAGCCCTTTTTATTATCATTCATTGGGTCATATGTAAATTTCAGACATTTTCGCTCAGTAGTTTCTTTGCAAACAGCGTTTCACTTTCACACAATCATACAAACTGTTTTCCTAATTTATTCACTTCACTCTGTCTGCGGTCTCGGCTTTCTCCGGCGACTTCGCTGCGGGTGATCGGCTCCTGCTCGGGTTTTTCTGTGGTTTTCGGCAGGTTAATCCAGATGTTTTTGCGGGTTTTCAGCGTGCATTCGCTGGGTTTTGCGGTTAGTTTTTGTCAGGTTTGCGGCAGCTTTTCCCTGCAATTCGGGGACCCTGTGGTGTTTGCTGAATACACCGCAGGATCACCGAAATGGGATCGGCAAAAGGAACCGAATTGAAGAGAACGAAAAGTCACCGAATGTGCTGTGACTTTTCGAATCTCTTTGAATAACCCTGTTGGTTTTATTTCATAACAAAGTTTATGACATATTCGTTATGAGATAAAGTGGATATTTCAAATAAATTTTCGAAGAGTCTCCTGTTTGCACCTTTATCTTAAAAAAAATATATATATATATATGTATCATACATACACACTCCTGGGTTAAGAATACATTAAAAATAAATTTAGAAGATGTAAGCAAAACGTGAGGACTTTTAAATAAAGTAAACTAAACTAATATGGATTTTTATTAAAAATTTTATTAAACCAGACATTTCGACCAACATGTGGTCTTTATGAAGTTATCTATATACATACAAATGTACCCCTCGGTTAAGGATGAAGTGTTAAAATAAACAAAAAAATAGATAAAGAATAGTTAATAAATAAAAATAATATATATTATTTTTTTTCTATTATATGTACATACGTAGGGAAAGTCAAGTAATATAAACATTGAAAAGTAACCATAGCCCCGAGATAAGATAACATGGTGAATTGCAGGTATAAAAAATAATAAAAGCTCATAAACATTATGCAAATAAGGTGCAAATGTTTTAAGATTAGAGAATTCTTATTACTTTACAGATGTTTCTTCCTCCCGAAAAAAAAAAAAAAATAAGAGAGCAGAGGCAGGATAACTGACCTGAACCATAAAAAAGAAAGAAGACAGATAACGGCTTTAAACAAGTCATAAAACAACATTTCTTTCACTTCTGATTCTTGTACTTTTGTTCTTCACTTGGCTGTACTTTTCCTTATCAATACTGATTGGAATCTTTCTGGTTTAATTTCACAGAAATAAAAATGAGAAGAAAAAAAAAAAAGGATCTTTTTAATTTATGCAAATAAGCTCCTCCCATTCTCCATTCATTTTTCGATTAATTTTTTTCAGCCAATTCTATTTTTTGGAGGGGGGGGGGGGGTCGTTAATATCTGAATTTTGCTAAAAATTTTATATCTATTATTATTTTCTTATTTTTCTTTCAATATTTCTGTTACAGGTATCCCGCCCCCCAAAAAAGGCAGATAACGGCTTTTTTAAAAAAAGTCCTAATAGAACTTTTCTTTCATTCTGATTCTTGTGTTTTTTTCTTCTTCACTCATCTATACTTTTCCTTATAAAAAAAAAAAAAAAAAAACAAGCGAAATCTTTATTTTTTATTTTAATCCCAGGGAAATAAAATAAAAATTCTAAACTCCTCCCATCAGTCTTTTGATTAAAAATTTTTTGGACCATTTTTTTTAAAAATAAAAACTGTTTTTTTTTTTTCAGGGGCAGGTGGCGTTTATGCCTCAAGGGTTTACACGGAAATTGTATATTTTTTGCTCTAAATTTTATATTTTTTATTTATTTATTTTATTTCAATATTTCTATTACAGTAACGAAAAAAAAATTGAAAAAAAAAAGTGATTTTTTTTTAGCTCATGAGAATGAGCAACAGAATGAAATATCAGCGGCTTAGATGTAAATGGTAATTGAATGCGGTGCTAGCATTAATTATTTTTTAGCGTAATTGTAGGATTGTGGTGCTTGTTCTGTCTCTCGTAGGCCTGTTTGTGTTTTTTTTCCCTCCTTTGTGTCGACGAGGAGAGGAAAGATCTGAGATAACTTTTGCCAATTATCTTGAAATACATATGTAAATTTTGAATACACAGCAGCTGGAATGATTATTCCTCTAACCCCCCCCCCCAAATATCTGCACATTGTAAGACCTGGGTCTTATTCACTAAATAACGAGCGATGAATATCCCTGCACTAACGTCTAAATATTTTATTCAGTTAAAGGTTTCCTATAAATATATAAATAAAAACATTCTTTATAAAGCCAAAAACTAATTTTTTGGTTTCAGAATTTGGTATTTTAGCCAAATCTTCCCAAAACTCACAAATTAGTGAATATCCTTTATATTCTCATCACTTTCAGATTTCTCATGCATCGACGTATATTGCTTTATAATTCCCAAATAAGCTAGGCGTGCTTTCACTGTCATGACGGTTTTACAGAGCGAGCGGGCGTTGTGATGTCACGCCGTGTGCGTAGAATGCGTCATTTTCAAGATTTACAATATAAAAGGTTTAAAAGGCTTTAAAGGGGACACTCCACCCAGTGTGAGAGATCACCCTTATCTGTGTGGTCATGCCGTTGTGAGTTCCCTGCTCCCCCTCTGAGGGGGTCTGTTCGGCAGCCGATGTCAGTATGTCTGGTGGACCTATCCAACCTCTGGATCAGATCTTAGCCAAGGATAGCCTGTTGATGGTTGTTCCTTTTGGGAGGCTCATCTTCCGACCTTTGTAGCTCAATGTTTGAAAGCCGAGGTTGGGACCACCAGGTGGACCTCTCCAAACTCTAATTTAGACCTTCGACAAGCATTGCCCATTGGTTGTTGTGCCTCTTGCGAAGTTCATTCTCTGGCCTCTGTAGCTCAATGTTTAGTAGCCGAGGTTAGGACAATCTGGTGGACCTGTCTTACCTCTGGTTCAGATCTTGGTCAAGGATATCCTGTTGATGGTTGTTCCTTTTGGGGGGCTCATCCTCTGAACTCTGTAGCTCACTGTGTGATAGCTGAGGTTGGGACCACCAGATGGACCTCTCCAAACTCTAATTTAGATCTTGGACAAGCATTGCCCATTGGTTGTTGTTCCTCTTGCGAAGTTCATCCTCTGGTCTCCGTAGATCAACGTTTAGTAGCCAAGGTTAGGACAATCTGGTGGACCTGTCCTACCTCTGGTTCAGATCTTGGTCAAGAATTGCCTTTTTGTGAGATTCATCCTCTGGCTTTTGTACCTCATTGTTTAATAGATGACGAAGACGAACTATCAAACTATGGCTCATATTGTTTTTGCTATTAGCTAGTACTCTTCCCATGGAGTCTCAATCTAGTCTTCTGGGTTCCTAAATACTGAAATCATGAGTTCATGATCTCTTTGGGTTTCAGATGTTTTTCATTGTACATGTCCCTTCCTTCCTTTCATCCATCATCCAGGCTCTTTGGGCCTTCTCCCACACTTTGCTTCTCCTTCTCCTATACTTTTTTTCACCACACAAATTCATTCGTCGTCTTCTGATACTCTGTTGACTCCCACCATGTAGTTTGTGGTTCTGTTGTGGTTCTATCGGTTCATTTATATTGGTATCGGTCAGTTGAATGGAGAATGAGAGCTCGTGGTACAAGAGTAGGAGTTTCCAGCCTCTCTGATGTGTTGGAAGAGGCAACAGCCGTGGAATCCAATAGTCGTCCTTATTCTGAGACAGCACCTCCATCACCTTTCAAAGACCGCAGTCCTCTGGCCCGCATTAGTGTGCTCCCTGTGTCGGCAAACCGGAGCCGGGAGGCGCAGCTTTTTCTGGACGTACGAGATAAACAGCCGCCAGTGGCACGGAATGAGCCACCTGATTCATTTCTAATTATTATGTTACAAATGGAGATTAGTTAAATCTGGGCGCGTGGACGCGATTGATTGTTCTACGGAATGGACAGGATTATCTCTTTTTTTTTCTTCCAAAATAACTCCTGACAGCTAATTATCGAAGCCGAGTTTCACTAAATGTGCATCTTTATTGCGGCAAACCGTGATGGCCATTACACTCCGCGTGGTGAGCGGGCCCCTGACGCCCATCCTGTCCGCGTAGGCTTCTTAAAAGACCAAACCCGAGTCGTTTTCCGTGGTTCAGAGAAGCGTGCCGTTTGGCCGAGGCATGAGCCGAGCTGCGTTCTGCTGATTTTGGCACGCTCTACGTTTGCCTGGGCATCCAAAAAAACAGGAGGCCTGCGGAGGCACCTGATGTCTTTACCGCGGCAGGGAGGCCGGGGTGTAATTACAGAAAGCCTGGATCACTGAGCAGAGACGGAGATGGAGAAAGTCGGGCGGCGCAAGGGCAGGGGTAAGACTGAGACATCCCAATGTGACACTAACTGGCGATATTTACATTGTGTGCTATAAAAATCACAATATTAACATGGAAAATGTGCCTGAACGACAGGCTTTGCGGGAGTAATAATGGCGTTAACGCTTCCCTGCTTAAAATTGTGAATTATGTAAAATCATGATGACGTAAAAAAAAAAAAAAAAGAACAAATCGAGCGATAAAGTTACTTTAAAAATTTTTTTTTTTTCAATCTTGAAAATTCAAAACGTTTGCTGATTCTGGTTTCTATCGCGTCGAGCAAGTGGCAACGAGGCAGTTGCGGAGTGAGGTTTGCCGTGTAGAGGCCGGCTTCAGCCACATGACTGCATAGAGTATCTCCGACTTATTCCGTAGCGCTGCATTAAGGGGTCTCGCCAACGGCTTGAACAGTAATAAAACACATTTAAAAGAAAGACATGGAAATGCAGAGTAAAACGCGCCGGCCCTCTGCCCGTGGCTTCACTGGGAGGGGAGGTGAGAGTCGCGCAGGGTCTGCAGTTTGTTGTTCTTGGAACAGGAAACAATAAATAAATATAAAAGAGAAAACTAATTGCTGTGGCAAACTGCGCAAACACGCTTTTTCCCACGAGGTTGTGTTGCAGAGACAGTCACACTCTCAGACATAAACATTATGGCTGAAATGGATGGATTTGACATGTAGGGAGCTGTTTGCTAAACAGTGATATATATGTTAAAGCCTGGGGTTGTGGGAGGGGCCTTAATAACCCAGGTACGTGCGGTTGAGGTTGCACTCCTCCCGTCTTTTTCCAGGCCTACTATTCCATCAGTGCTCCTCCAATAATGCTAGCTACGTCCAGAGCCTTTCGCTGTTGGGTTTTTGCTCGGTTCTCACGCTTAAAGTGGTCAGGGGCTTGGACCATGACAGCTGGTAGGTGGGGATGTGTGCGCGGCACGATCGTGAGCAAGCTGGATAGAGTTCTTCCTGCTCTGGCAGGGCTGTCAAACTCCGGCCCTCCAGGTGTTTCTGAGCTACAACGCCCACGATTCCCTGGCAGCTATTGCGTTGAAAGAATTCTGGGAAATGTAGGCACCAAGATCTGGGGGGCATGAGTATCACAGCCCTGGTCTATGGTTTTCCTTGGTGAAAGGAATTCTGGGTGTGATGTACAAAGAGAGCGCTGCATTATGGTCTAGCAGAGAGACGGCTAACCTAGCCACCCCATGTGCTTGAGAGTTACCAATCCCATTGATGCTCAAGAAACCTTAGTGCATCGTGGGACATGTAGTTCCGAAACATCCAGGTTGCGATGGTTAGCCATCCCTGGGCTGGGCAAAGTCATCTTGACATATGTAGTACATGACTGGCCCTTGAAGTTACAAATAAGCCACCAGCCTCAGGTCATCTGGAAATTTGGGATGTTCCAATCCCATCTCAAGAATTGGGATCGAGGGCCGATCACGGGATTTTTTGGGAAGTGGTTATTGGCTTTATTATGCTGATCCAACCCATGAGTCCTGCTCTGTCAGGCTGTTGGGGCCATGTGGAGACCCAGGTCTTCAGCATCCGCGGAGGGGTCCTCCTCACGCTCGCAGGGATCCACTGGCATTTCGGGAACACCCAGTGGCGACTGCGGCTTCACGTCTGGACGGGAGGGGCGCAGCATCAAGTCATGTATCAGATCCGGTCTCGGTATCGTGCGAAAAACCAGAACGGGACCTCCCTACTGGAGATATACTAAGGAGTCATCGCTAAGCGCTAACTATCAACTTAATTCTTAAAAAATCTGATTCCCTCCCCCCTATCACGCACGACGGGACGCACGACTGGCGTATATATATTTGACCCCCTGTAAAATGGAATTTAAGGCGCCAAGAAGGCCCTGGATTTAATGTATGTTTAGAGAGACACAGCAAGGAGTGGCGGCGGTAGCCTCGCAGCGTTTTACGGCCCGGTGACATGTAAAAAAAAAGATTAGATAAGCGTCCCAGGTCATCACGAGGCTGTATTCCGCACGAGGAAGTAACTCAGCGTGGTCACTGTCCTCCCAGGGACATATACACCAGGAAATGTCGCACAAAATAAATGTACTTTACACGCTTAAGTGCGTATGCTGGTATTTTTGTAGCAGGGTAATATACTTATCGTCCAGAGCTCAAGGACAGTGACGCTTTCATATTTATTTATTTCATTCTTTTTGATCAACTGTATTTTTCATTTTTTTTCTTAACTCTTTATTCCCGCGTCTTTAGCAGCTCTATTTATTACCCAGAAAATCCGTTTAGGCGAGCGCCTGGCCCTTTAAGTAATCACTCTTAATATACGGGCGGACAGAGAGTGTCTGTGGCATCCGAATTGGGGCGGAAGGGTATTCGCTCAATCTGTGAAATGGTCAGAATGGCCGAGCTGGGGAAAAAAAGGAGGGATGTCACCCAGGTTTCAGGGGGGGGCTGAGAAAAGATGCACCACGAGCTCTTCTTTAATGGAATTTGGTGTAAATGGCTAAAACCAGAGCGTTTGAAGCTCATACACAAGCCCTGATTGGCTGCCCTGGATATCCACTTCTAATTGCTCCGGTGCCGCTGAGGGCAAACGACTCATAAAAAAGTGTGCAATCCTGGAGTCTTTTAACCCTTTACTGCTGGGCGGTGTTGCCCGGTGGGGTGGCTTTAACGCCGGCAGGGTGTACTAGTATGCCTCGCTAGCTGGCTGCTGCGGTAGGCCCCACCTCCGGCCTGCCTACGCAGCTGACACAAAGCGCGTCATTGGCTGCAGGGGACAGCCTGAGTTTGGGCCGGCCCTGCCACAGCCAATGGGGCGCACTGCACGCCAACTGGTGGGCGGGGCTATCAGGGGCCATAGACGTCGACGGGGTGTGCTATGCTGCCCTGCGGCGTTCAGGGCCACCTGGAGCGAGGACAACCTGGTACGTCCCACGGCAGGAAAGGGCTAACAATAGGTCTTGTTAATGTGGCAGTTTAACCCCGTTACATTGGGCAGGCGACGCCCATTGGAAGGGGGTTAACGACGGCAAGGCATAGAGGTACGTCTCGCTGCTAGGTGCCTCCATGTGCCTTTAATTTGGCCCGTCCCAAGCAGCCAATGTGCATTTGGCTGCAGGGGGACAGACAGAGTTCAGGCTGTCTCTTTGTAGCCAATGACACGCAGTGCGTGCCGTCTTCAGGGAGGGGCCGAGGAGGCCCATTGAAGAAAGTTGGGCTACTTGTACGCCCTGCATCTTGAAGGCCCACATGCTGCACGACATAGAACGTCCTGCAGCAGGAAGGGGTTAAGATCAACATTTCAGTCCCACAGAGGACTTTTCTCAAGATGCCTTCCTGGTGTGGTGAAATTATATATATAAAGTTCCACGATCTCCGCACTTCCTCATGTACAAAGTACTCCATCTTGATTATATACTATATACTGTATATATATTTATATATATATAGACTTATCAATGGCATAAATGTAATACATATATATATGATTATAAAGTATTATATATCTCTGATTACAGGCTTGTTATTCGTAATGAAAAATGTGCATTTTGTGTAAAATATTCTAAACATAAGTTTTTAATTAATAAATGTTCCATGGGTGCACACCCTAATGTAATGAGCTGCGCACGCCGGTGGTTGTGTCAGTAGGCGGATGGAGAAAGCCATTATACCCGTATAGGGTTAATTCTCAGCTCTCCGCTGATGAAGACTGCCCTGCCTTTATAGGTGCTGTGGTTCCCTCTGGAAGCAGCAGAGGAGGAGACAAGCCCTGAAGTCGCAAAGAAAAGTACAGACTCTTTATTTTTGTTTTCCTCTACTGGTAAGCGGCTTAGCCGCCCAGTGTTATAAGTGAGTGATGAGCTCGTCTCCGAATGAGGAGTAGGCTTTGATTTCTGTTTGTTTTATTTGCTTGTTTATTTGGATATATATACGGCCTGTGCCGTGGCTGCAAAATAAAACAAAGCCTCGAACACTGAATGGACTGTCCAGTGGCTAGATCACAATATACAATTTATTTTCTTATGTACAGCTCTCATTTCAGGCTTAATTTGAGGTGTTCCTCCATATTCGATGCAATTCTTATACATAAAATACTACGTGTATATAAAACCAGTAATAATTTATCCGGCTCACTTATTCCACGTGCTGATAGCCTGCGTGCCATGACCCCCGTACAGCCATATAAAACAAACGCAGCAGCTTTCCCTGCTTACCTTGGTCCCAGAGCAACAACAGAGAACCACTTCCTGCCCCGGGGCATGATGGGAGCTTCTCTGCTCATCTCAGAATCTGATTGGCTGCTGAGATCACATGCTGTCTGCACCTTCCTTTTTTCCAATCCTACCTTTATTTATACAGAAATAACAGTGGTCTGCGCAGGGGGGAAAGGGGGAGGAATGAGGTATAATCCATTACGGAAAGCACAGCATACCGCTTGATCAGGTGTTGGCAACTGTGGTCCTCCAGTTGTTTTAGAACTACATCTCCTATGATGCTCAGTCACTCTTGAGGTTGGTAGAGCCTCCTGGGATATGTAGTCAGGTTGCTGACTGCTGCGCTAGATACTCAATAACCATTTAGCTGCTCATTTTGCATATTCCTGCCCCCCCGCCTTTCGTGCAGTATTGATGCTCTCTAAAAAGTGTTCAACAAACTTTATTGATCCAGGAAATGGACATAACTGATTAATTAACACAATTAACACAATTTTATGTATCATAACACTCTGCCATGGTCTGAATTTTTTGCTTTTCTGGTGTTCTACGATAATTTAACCCCATAAGTCATGGAGCGCTGGTCAGGCACCACTTAGGGGGACATATTATTATATGGAAGTCTATGGATATATTAAATATATATATATTGATGTCTTAGATGCACCCGCTTAGTTTTGAGGTTGAGTGCAACCTTTTGCTGTTTTTTATTTTTTTATTTTATATATATGTGGAGGCCTTTTATCTCACTTTTTGTCCTCCACTACAACCCTTGTAGATACTGATTGCCCTGTGGGTCCCGAGCATCCACTGCAACTGGTCATCATGCCTAGCTCCTGCTGATGAGGGTCCAACAAACCCGAAACAGCGCTGTCCTAGGAGAGGCTTTGACCAGTTGCATAAACCTTATCTCTGCTACAAAGTCACGGTGTGGCATAGCATTGATTTTAGGGTTCTGTGTAATAACAGACCCAGGATGCAGAAAAGTGAGACACAGGTCATTTGCATATCCTACCCAGAATTCCTTGCTGCATATGGGGAATGTGGCACGGGAGCTCTGGGATACAGTTCATTGAATTGCTGTGATGTGCGAGTGGCTTCTGCAATAATAAACACACTATATATATAGATATATATTAAATAATCAGGTGCTGCATCTTTATTTTTCCTCCTAAATTTTCGCAGTGCGAGGTCAGTAATTTTGGTGTCGAAGGGGTGGATTTTGTGAAGAATTCAGAAGCTCACATGTTTAGTGCTGATAAAAAACACCTGCATATTATCTGCGCCCCGGACGCTTGCAGAATTATCTTTGCCAGCTATGTCAAAAATGTACTTTGTTATTGTAAAAATAGATTTAGCATGTGGGGAATGTAAAGTTTACATCGAGGTCAGGGGTTTGCAAACCCACAGGACTGCGGGGGGGGGGGGGTTATTGGCATTAAATCAAAACCCTGAGAGATCTGCAAGTACATAGGCATCTGAGGATCACATGACCAGCGTCCGTATACCCCACTTCGGGCCCTGTTACATTTTTCACGCAAAAACGCACGGAAAAAGCGTAAGTTTTTGCGCCAATCGTTAAACGTTAACGCGCGTAAATCAACACTGGAATTACAATCCTCGCGCATTTTTTCATCCGTCGAGCAATAATGCGCGTAAAACTGACGCGCACAAACGCACACGCAGCAACGTTGGGCGCAGAAATCAGTGTGCGGACTGTATTTTTGCGCCTGTCAAAGTCAATCTGAGTATATATGCTGCAGCAATAAAAAATGCACGCACAACTTCTCCATTTTATTGGTTTGGTTTGTGTAGAATGTGTAACTATACTGTGCTGTATTTTTGTTTTTGGGCTGCTGTTTTGGGGTTTGTCCAGGTCGGTCAGATTTACCTTTAACACCAGCTTTCAGGAGTTGTGAAAATTATGCGCGCAAAGGCTGTGCGTTACAAACTGCGCATAGATTGTAATATCATCCGCGTACCAGTGCACAAACGCATTTGCGCTCACAATGTTAAGTATAGGACGCGCGACGTACAGTAAGCTCGAGCAGCGTTCCGTGCAGGTTCACCCGCGGTAGACGTATACACACGTTTGTTGCGCTGACATTGTAATACGACGTTCAGCCCAAAGGGTTTTGCCCCTCACGTTAATGCAGTTTTGCGCCCGCGCAAACGTTTGCGCGAAGAATGTAATAGGGCCCTTCGTGTTATTTAGAGTCACTATCCATCTACTAGAGACTATTCCCTGCATCCTCCCCTGCACGCTAAACTGAGTCACTATGCATCCTCCCCTGCACGCTAAACTGAGTCACTATGCATCCTCCCCTGCACGCTACACTGAGTCACTATGCATCCTCCTCTGCACGCTACACTGAGTCACTATGCATCCTCCTCTGCACGCTATACTGAGTCACTATGCATCCTCCCCTGGACGCTATACTGAGTCACTATACATCCTCCCCCTGCACGCTAAACTGAGTCACTATGCATCCTCCCCTGCACGCTAAACTGAGTCACTATGCATCCTCCCCTGGACGCTATACTGAGTCACTATGCATCCTCCTCTGCACGCTATACTGAGTCACTATGCATCCTCCTCTGCACGCTATACTGAGTCACTATGCATCCTCCCCTGGACGCTATACTGAGTCACTATGCATCCTCCCCTGCACACTATAACCGAGTCAACTATACTGAGTCCTCATCCCCCTGCACACTATACCGAGTCACTATGGCATCCTCCTCTGCACGCTATACTGAGTCACTATGCATCCTCCTCTGCCACGCTATATCCGAGTCCACTATAAGCATCCTCCTCTGCACGCTATACCGAGTCACTATGCATCCTCCTCTGCACGCTATACCGAGTCACTATGCATCCTCCCCTGCACACTATACCGAGTCACTATACATCCTCCCCTGCACACTATACCGAGTCACTATACATCCTCCCCTGCACACTATACCGAGTCACTATACATCCTCCCCCTGCACACTATACCGAGTCACTATGCATCCTCCTCTGCACGCTATAAATCCGAACTCACCTATGAGGCATCCTCCCCTGCACACTATACTGAGTCACTATACATCCTCCCCCTGCACACTATACCGAGTCACTATGCATCCTCCCCTGCACACTATACCGAGTCACTATGCATCCTCCCCCTGCACACTATACCGAGTCACTATGCATCCTCCCCTGCACACTATACTGAGTCACTATGCATCCTCCCCTGCACGCTATACTGAGTCACTATCCTTGCTCCCCTTTCTCAGTGGTGGAGGCGTTGGGGTGATACAGCATGTGTAGGCTTGTGAGTACTTTTGATTGCGAGCTCTGGTGGTTAGAACACTCATCGGCTGCGTTGGTGCACTTTGGGACATATAAGTCGAAGTAAAGGCAATAAAGAGTCGGTGGTGGACTTGGAGCAGGGGGTTGCGTATCGTGGGGAAGTGGTGGTATCTGTTTTCAATCCTCGCCAGAATTCCCAGCCGTATAATGACAGCAGGATGGACATTTTGGTTGCGCCCTGGCTTTCTGGCAGCCGTATCCCACCCGGCAGCCAGAGCTTGCATTGCCAACGGCACTCTGTAAAGGGGCCATAAGAACGACTTGTTAACCCTTAACTGGGATAAATGCACGGACACCCGATTTGCCCCACATGATGGGAGCGCATGTTAAACAACGCTGTGGAGGAAAGAATGAGGTTTAAAGCTTTTTTGGTGGAAATAACAGAGTATTGTGTGAAAGGAATGCTGTCAGAGTATGAAGTATGAGGGAATACTATGTGGCGAGAGTACTGAGAATACTGTGTGGGAGCAGCACTATCAAAGAGTATTGTGATAAAATGCTGTATGGCGAGAGTACTATCGCAGTACTATCGGAGTTTACTGTGTGTGTGTGTGGTAGCGGGATGTCAGGGAATACTGTCGGAGTGCGATCAGAGTTTATAGTGTGTGGTAGCAGTATTATATCTGTACACTGTGTTGTAGGAGAGTTGTCAGAGTACCCTCTGTGGCGAGAGTACTGTCATATAATACTGTGAGAAGAGTACTATTGGAGTGATCAGTGTGTGTTGCTAGTACTATCGGAGTACCCTGTGTGGCAGAAGTCCTGTCGGAGTGCTCTGTGTGGCGGGAGTCCTATCGGAGTGCTCTGTGTGGCAGGAGTCCTGTTGGAGTACCCCGTGTGGCAGAAGTCCTGTCGGAGTGCTCTGTGTGGCGGGAGTCCTGTCGGAGTGCTCTGTGTGGCGAGAGTCCTATCGGAGTACCCCGTGTGGTGAGAGTCCTGTCTGAGTGCCCGTTGTGGCGGGAGTCTTGTCGGAGTGCTCTGTGTGGCGGCAGTCCTGTCTGAGTACCCTGTGTTGTAGGAGTCCTATCTGAGTACCCAGTGTGGCGAGAGTCCTGTCGGAGTGCTCTGTGTGGCGGGAGTCCTGTCGGAGTGCCCCATGTGGCGGGAGTCCTGTCGGAGTGCTCTGTGTGGCGAGAGTCCTGATGGAGTGCTCTGTGTGGCGGGAGTCCTGTCGGAGTGCTCTGTGTGGCGAGAGTCCTATCGGAGTACCCCGTGTGGTGAGAGTCCTGTCTGAGTGCCCATTGTGGCGGGAGTCTTGTCGGAGTGCTCTGTGTGGCGGCAGTCCTGTCTGAGTACCCTGTGTTGTAGGAGTCCTATCTGAGTACCCAGTGTGGCAAGAGTCCTGTCAGAGTGCTCTGTGTGGCGGGAGTCCTGTCGGAGTGCCCCATGTGGCGGGACTCCTGTCGGAGTGCTCTGTGTGGCGAGAGTCCTGATGGAGTGCTCTGTGTGGCGAGAGTCCTGTCAGAGTGCTCTGTGTGGCGGGAGTCCTGTCGGAGTGCTCTGTGTGGCGGGAGTCCTGTCGGAGTGCCCGGTGTGGCGGGAGTCCTGTCGGAGTGCCAGGTGTGGCGGGAGTCCTGTCGGAGTGCCCAGTGTGGCGAGAGTCCTGATGTAGTGTCCGTTGTGGCGAGAGTCCTGTTGGAGAGCCCCATGTAGTGGGAGTCCTGTCAGAGTGCTCTGTGTGGCGAGAGTCCTGATGGAGTGCTCTGTGTGGCAGGAGTCCTGATGGAGTGCTCTGTGTGGCAGGAGTCCTGTCGGAGTGCCCGGTGTGGCTGGAGTCCTGTCGGAGTGCTCTGTGTGGCGAGAGTCCTGATGGAGTGCTCTGTGTGGCAGGAGTCCTGTCGGAGTGCCCGGTGTGGCGGGAGTCCTGTCGGAGTGCTCTGTGTGGTGGGAGTCCTGTCGGAGTGCCCCATGTGGCGGGAGTCCTGTCGGAGTGCTCTGTGTGGCGAGAGTCCTGATGGAGTGCTCTGTGTGGCAGGAGTCCTGTCGGAGTGCCCGGTGTGGCAGGAGTCCTGTCGGAGTGCCCGGTGTGGCAGGAGTCCTGTCGGAGTGCCCGGTGTGGCGGGAGTCCTGTCGGAGTGCTCGGTGTGGCAGGAGTCCTGTCGGAGTGCCCAGTGTGGCGAGAGTCCTGTTGGAGTGCCCGGTGTGGCAGGAGTCCTGTCGGAGTGCTCTGTGTGGCGAGAGTCCTGTCGGAGTGCCCGGTGTGACAGGAGTCCTGTCGGAGTGCCCAGTGTGGCGAGAGTCCTGTCGGAGTGCCCGGTGTGGCGGGAGTCCTGTTGGAGTGCTCTGTGTGGCGAGAGTCCTGTCGGAGTGCCCGGTGTGGCAGGAGTCCTGTCGGAGTGCCCGGTGTGGCAGGAGTCCTGTCGGAGTGCCCGGTGTGGCGGGAGTCCTGTCGGAGTGCCCGGTGTGGCAGGAGTCCTGTCGGAGTGCCCAGTGTGGCGAGAGTCCTGTTGGAGTGCCCGGTGTGGCAGGAGTCCTGTCGGAGTGCTCTGTGTGGCGAGAGTCCTGTCGGAGTGCCCGGTGTGACAGGAGTCCTGTCGGAGTGCCCAGTGTGGCGAGAGTCCTGTCGGAGTGCCCGGTGTGGCGGGAGTCCTGTCGGAGTGCCCGGTGTGGCGGGAGTCCTGTCGGAGTGCCCGGTGTGGCGGGAGTCCTGTCGGAGTGCCCGGTGTGGCGGGAGTCCTGTCGGAGTGCCCGGTGTGGCAGGAGTCCTGTCGGAGTGCCCGGTGTGGCGGGAGTCCTGTCGGAGTGCCCGGTGTGGCGAGAGTCCTGTCGGAGTGCTCGGTGTGGTAGGAGTCCTGTCGGAGTGCTCGGTGTGGTGGGAGTCCTGTCGAAGTGCCCGGTGTGGCAGGAGTCCTGTCGGAGTGCCCGGTGTGGTAGGAGTCCTGTCGGAGTGCCCGGTGTGGTAGGAGTCCTGTCGGAGTGCCCGGTGTGGTAGGAGTCCTGTCGGAGTGCCCGGTGTGGCGAGAGTCCTGATGCAGTGTCCGTTGTGGCGTGAGTCCTGTTGGAGAGCCCCATGTAGTGGGAGTCCTGTTGGAGTGTCGAATTATGTGAATTCTCTCATTTCTGGAAAATTTCAAGCATCACAGAGCAGGTGACGGGGCTGTATTTTTCGGGGTGCAGGATATATAGACGGGGGGGCCTTGCTTCTCCTTAGTTTTCTACAGCCGGCGTAAGAATAAATGCTGAAAAAAGCACAAATCCACCCAAAGTGCTGGAATTCAGCATTCATGAGCCCCCCCCCCCCGACGCCTAGCGGGTATTTTACGGCCTCCGTGCTGGGACTGTTTGTATTTGGGGTTTTCCAGTCCTGCTGAACGTCTGACCCCCCTCATTACGATGCTTCCTCTGTCTGTGTATGCAGATCCCGCATTATGACATCCCTTTTAATCCGCCCGCCTTTAGAAACCTGGGGGCGCGATGACAATGATCGCGCCGTCCAGTGCATCTCGATCTCCTGGCGAGCGGACGGGGCGCATTCTCCAAATTTCAGGGCCGTGCATAATTTGGGGATAATTGCACAGCTGCGCCGGGTCTGAATTGCTCTCGCCTGACCCTGGTCAGTGTGTCTGGCTTTGAATAGATTGCCGACCCCTCTCGCTCGCCCTCTTATTGTTAAATGTTGACAGTCATAGCCCCCCCCTCCCTGCCCTGTCTGCTCCCTGGCTATAAACACAGCGAATGACGGCGCGCGCTCCCATGGCACCGGACCAACGTCCTTTGTGGTTTGATGCTTTTATATGGCGTCCCTGAGCGTATGTGTAATAATAATGAAAAAAATAAAAGCCTTTAAGGGACGAGCGGACACGAATCATTTTATTACTATTTTTCTATTGAACAATATATTTAGATTTATTACATGGTGTGTATTTCACTTCATCAGAATAATCAGTCTGTCCCTCTGTCTGTCTGCCCCTCTGTCAGTCTGTCCCTCTGTCTGTCTGTCCCTCTGTCTATCTGTCCCTCTGTTGTAGGTTGTAACATTATAGATGTCTCTGTCATGGGATACAAAGTCATGGAGGTCTCGTCATGGGGCTCCTCCATATATTCAGGGTGTGCGGGTGTCTTTTTAGGGGCTCCTCCATATATTCAGGGTGTGCGGGTGTCTTTTTAGGGGCTCCTCCATATATTCAGGGTGTGCGGGTGTCTTTTTAGGGGCTCCTCCATATATTCAGGGTGTGCGGGTGTCTTTTTAGGGGCTCCTACATGTATTCAGGGTGTGTGGGTGTGTTTTAGGGGCTCCTGCATGTATTCAGGGTGTGTGGGTGTCTTTTTAGGGGCTCCTCCATATATTCAAGGTGTGCGGGTGTGTTTTAGGGGCTCCTCCATATATTCAGGGTGTGTGGGTGTCTTTTTAGGTATTCCTCCATATATTCAGGGTGTGCGGGTGTCTTTTTAGGGGCTCCTCCATATATTTAGGGTGTGCGGGTGTCTTTTTAGGGGCTCCTCCATATATTCAGGGTGTGTGGGTGTCTTATTAGGGGCTCCTCTATATATTCCGGGTGTGCGGGTGTCTTTTTAGGGGCTCCTCCATATATTCAGGGTGTGTGGGTGTCTTTTTAGGGGCTCCTCCATATATTCAGGGTGTGTGGGTGTCTTTTTAGGGGCTCCTGCATATATTCAGGGTGTGTGGGTGTATTTTTAGGGGTTCCTCCATATATTCAGGGTGTGTTTTTAGGGGCTCCTCCATATATTCAGGGTGGGCGGGTGTGTTTTTAGGCGCTCCTTCATATATTCAGGGTGTGCGGTTGTCTCTTAGGGGCTCCTCCATATATTCAGGGTGTTTTTTTAGGGGCTCCTCCATATATTCAGGGTGTGCAGGTGTCTTTTTAGGGGTTCCTCCATATATTCAGGGTGTGCGGGTGTGTTTTTAGGGGCTCCTCCATATATTCAGGGTGTGTGGGTGTGTTTTTAGGGGCTCCTCCATATATTCAGGGTGTGTGGGTGTCTTTTTAGGGGTTCCTCCATATATTCAGGGTGTGCGGGTGTGTTTTTAGGGGCTCCTCCATATATTCAGGGTGTGGGTGTCTTTTTAGGGGCTCCTCCATATATTTAGGGTGTGTGGGTGTGTTTTTAGGGGCTCCTCCATATATTCAGGGTGTGCGGGTGTCTTTTTAGGGGCTCCTCCATATATTCAGGGTGTCTTTTTAGGGGCTCCTCCATATATTCAGGGTGTGCGGGTGTGTTTTTAGGGGCTCCTCCATATATTCAGGGTGTGTGGGTGTGTTTTTAGGGGTTCCTCCATATATTCAGGGTGTGCGGGTGTGTTTTTAGGGGCTCCTCCATATATTCAGGGTGTGGGTGTGTTTTTAGGGGCTCCTCCATATATTCAGGGTGTGTGGGTGTCTTTTTAGGGGCTCCTCCATATATTCAGGGTGTCTTTTTAGGGGCTCCTCTATATATTCAGGGTGTGCGGGTGTTTTTTTAGGGGCTCCTCCATATATTCAGGGTGTGCTTTTAGGGGTTAGGGGTTTTGCTTTTGTTATAATTTTCATGCTAATGGACATTATTTGCTCTTATTGGTTGTGACTTCGTCTAGAAAACCTGGAGATTGCTGCGCCTATGGCCCCGCCTCCAGCGCCACTCCTTCGCCCGGTCCATAACTGTCAACATTGGCACCATTTTATAGACCCTCAGGTGCCCGTGCACAAAACCTGCTTGAATCCTGCGTCAGCGTCTGGGTTTTAAGAGCGCGGTGCATGTGACCGTCCATATATTACTTATAGTGCATTTACATATGCATTAACTGCGCGTGTTTACCCATATGTCAGTTTTTTTAAGACGTGCGGCACAGCTGCGGCCAGCACGCTCGCTCACACACGCATCATGGTACCTTTGAACCCGAGCGTCCGGCGTAATTGGGCATTTGGGAGACGCGTGGTGATGCCCGATAATGATTTGGCACAAAATAAAAAAAAGGATCTGGGTAAAAAAGCGTCTTTTTTCACATTTTTAATTTGTCCGTTAAGAAGTGCCGCGCGCCTCTCCAGGAAAGAAGCGCTCTCACATCTGCCGTAGACCGCGCAATCATTCCCCCGAGCCCCATTTATAACCATCTAACAAGATAGGATTCGCCTTTGAATATCTGTAAATATGGCTAAAGATCACACGCACCAAACTCATCATTGTCGAAGACGAAAAGGCAGAATTCCGCGTGTTTGATGAACGCGCGTATAGGAAGTTTTCCTCCGCGGCCGAGAGGAGATAAAACACTTACAGGAGTCGTTGTCACCCCCTCTTTTTTTCCTCCCCCACCCTGAACATCTGCACTTGTGCGTTTAAAGCAAATCCCGCTGTCCTGACTGGCGCCTAAATGGTTAACATGGAAGCCACTGAATAATCGGACAGCACCGCGATGCCCTGACGATGCCGCAACGATGCCCTGACAATGCCGCAGCGATGTCCTGACGATGCCCTGACGATGCCGCAGCGATGCCCTGACGATGCCGCAACGATGCCCTGACGATGCCGCAGCGATGTCCTGACGATGCCCTGACGATGCCGCAGCGATATCCTGACGATGCCTTGACGATGCCGCAGCGATGTCCTGATGATGCCGCAGCGATGTCCTGAAGAAGCCGCAGCGATGCCCTGACGATGCCGCAGCGATGTCCTGATGATGCCGCAGCGATGCCCTGACGATGCCGCAGCGATGCCCTGACGATGCCGCAACGATGCCCTGACGATGCCGCAGTGATGTCCTGACGATGCCCTGACGATGCCCTGACGATGCCGCAACGATGCCCTGACGATGCCGCAGTGATGTCCTGACGATGCCCTGACGATGCCGCAGCGATGCCCTGACGATGCCGCAACGATGCCCTGACGATGCCGCAGCGATGTCCTGACGATGCCCTGACGATGCCGCAGCGATGTCCTGACGATGCCGCAGCGATGCCCTGACGATGCCGCAGCGATGTCCTGACGATGCCCTGACGATGCCGCAGCGATGTCCTGACGATGCCGCAGCGATGCCCTGACGATGCCGCAGCGATGTCCTGATGATGCCGCAGCGATGTCCTGACGATGCCCTGACGATGCCGCAGCGATGCCCTGACGATGCCGCAGCGATGCCCTGACGATGCCCTTACGATGCCGCAGCGATGCCCTGACGATGCCGCAGTGATGCCCTGACGATGCCCTGACGATGCCGCAGCGATGCCCTGACGATGCCGCAGCGATGCCCTGACGATGCCCTGATGATGCCGCAGCGATGCCCTGACGATGCCGCAGTGATGCCCTGACGATGCCCTGATGATGCCGCAGCGATGCCCTGACGATGCCGCAGCGATGCCCTGACGATGCCCTGACGATGCCCTGACGGCCAGATCTCTTACAAAAACAAACAATATTCCATTTTACAGCCAGGCGAGCTCTGCGAAATGTACAAAAAGCTGCCGAATGATAAAGTTCGTCTGTCGGCGCTGTTTCACAGAGGAAGCGATTCTTTTTGTAAATCTCTTTGCTTCCTGTTGCGGCTGAGTTTCCCGCGCTCGCTCATCGTGCAGTAAAGTAACACGATAATGTAATGTTTCCTCTAAGCCTGTAACAATTTATCAAAGGACGGAACCCTGTCTGACACCATTAATCCACCAAGGAATATTTTACTGAAATGGTTAATCCATGGCTAGGATTAACTAGATAAATAACTGAAAGGGTTAACCCATGGCTACAAATATATATATATAGTTGTGTTTATTATTGCAGAAGCCACCCGCACATCATAGCAATTCAATGAATTGCATCCCAGAGCTTCTGTGCCACATTCCCCATATGCAGCAAGGAATTCTGGGTCAACCACAACCCTTATAGACACTTACTTCTATATATATATATATATATATATATATATATACTGTATATATATACATATATATGAAAGGATTAACCCATGGCTTGAACTATATGTTACTGAAAGGGTTAACTAATGGATAGAAATAAAATATATGACTGAAAGCCCATGGCTAATATATATATATACATATATATATATATCTATCAGGGAGAGATAGCTATATTACTGAAAGGGTTAACCCACAGCTAGAAATATGTTACTGAAAGAGTTAACCTTAAGCTATAAAATAAATAGATTACTGATATGGTTAACCCACGGCTAATATATATATATTATTATTATTATTCTTTATTTATAAAGCGCCAGCATATTCCGCAGCGCTGTACAATAAGCACAGTATAGACAGGGTTACAATACATTGAACAACATTTGACAAACAGTACAGGAGGAGATGAGGGCCCTATTCCCGTAGGAACTCACAATCTGGAGGGTTGGGGTTGGAAACAGGAGGAGAGGACTGTAAGGTGAGAGTGATTGATGGTTGTGTCAGTGAGTTGGGTGGTAGGCTTCCCTAAATAGGAACGTTTTCAGGGAGCGTTTGAAGGAAGAGAAGTTAGGGGAAAGTCTGACAGCACGAGGGAGAGCGTTCCAGAGAGTGGGGGCTGCGCGTGAGAAATCCTGCAGTCTATCATGGGAAGAGGTGATGCGGGGAGAAGCTAGGCGCAGGTCACTGTTTGACCTTAGGGAGCGGGCTGGGGTGTATTTGGTGATTAGTGAGGACAGGTAGTGGGGAGCTGAGTTAGTGAGGGTTTTGTAGGTAAGGATAAGGATTTTGAACTTAATTCTGCAGTGGATGGGGAGCCAGTGAAGGGACTCGCAGAGGGGAGCGGCAGAGACAGAGCGGCGGGTGAGGTGAATTAGCCTGGCGGAGGCGTTCAGGATGGATTGTAGGGGGGAGAGGTGGGACAGAGGGAGGCCAGATAAGAGATTATTGCAATAGTCGAGTCGGGAGATTACCAGGGCGTGTATGAGTTGTTTTGTGGCGACAGCGGTAAGAAATGGCCGAATTCTGTAAATATTACGCAGTTGGTATCGGCAGGAGGAGGAAAGAGACTTGATGTGGGGATGAAGGAAAGAGCAGAGTCAAGTGTAACTCCAAGAAAGCGAACTTGGTTTGATGGGGAGATGGTGATACCCTCCACCGTGATCGAGAAGTCAGGAGGTGGGGCGGCATTAGAGGGAGGAATAAGTAGGAGCTCAGTCTTTGACATGTTGATCTTTAGGTGGTGGGAGGCCATCCAGGAGGAGATGCCAGATAAACAGTCACTGACTTTGGAAAGGACAGGGGAGAGAGATCAGGGGTAGAGAGGTAGATCTGAGTGTCATCAGCGTAGAGGTGGTAATTAAAGCCAAAGCTGTTGATGATTTTGCCCAGGGAGGAGGTGTAGATGGAAAAGAGCAGAGGACCAAGGACAGAGCCTTGAGGTACACCAACAGATAGAGGCAATGAGGAGGAGGAGTTACCAGCAAAGGACACACAGAAGGACCTGTTGGATAAATAGGAGTCAATCCAAGCAAGTGCAGTGTCACCGAGACCCAGAGAGTTGAGGGTCTGTAGAAGGAGGGGGTGGTCAACAGTGTCAAAAGCAGCCGAGAGGTCAAGCAGGATGAGAATATATATACTGTCAAGGGTGTATAGATGTCACTGAAAGAGTTAACCTTTAGGCTAGGGTCAGACGAGCGCAGTGCGAACGCGCGTGCAGGCGCACTTAATCACGGCCGCACTAGCAGCAAATGACGTCCAATGACGGCCAATATACGAAGTACGGCCGCACAAAAGTCCGGCTGCGCAACGCAAGTGGAAAACGAACGCATTTTTTCGAGAACGTTAAACTGCTAGTACTGACGTACAGAGTGCGCTGCGCCCGCTAGCGGCGTGTGTGTGTGATTTGGAGACGTCAGACGCTGCTAATGTCCGGCCAACATAACGTCCAGATGTACAAAGGGTTTTATTGATGATCCGTACAAAATCACGGATGCAAATGCGCATCGTATGACCGCTATCGCGTACTCCGTGAAAAAATGCGTCCATTCGTTCGAACGCACTTTTTCACAGACAACTCGAAAATGCGTTCGTCTGACCCTAGCCTTAGCTAGACATATATATAGATTCTGAAAGGGATAACCCACATCTAGAAATAAACATATTTTACTGAAAGAGTTAACCATTGACTAGAAATGTAGATTTGTTACTGAAAGAGTCAACCCTTAGGTAGAACTATAGACACATTGCTGGAAGGGTTAACCCGCTGCTAGAAAAAGATAGCTCAAGGGTTAACCCACGGCTAGAAATATTGATCTGTTATTGAGAGGCTCAACCCATGCTTAGAAATATACCTATATTACTGAAAGGGTTAACCCATGGCTATTTATCTATTGCTGAAAGGGTTAAATCGCATCTCTCTCTCTCTCTCTATGTATATATATATTTTATTTTTTTCTATGTTTCTATGTATAGGTTGGAAAAAAGACGAGACAGAGGAGATATGATAGAAACATTTAAATACGTAAAGGGAATCCACAAGGTAGAGGAAGGGAGTATATTTAAAAGGAAACAAAATAGCAAAACAAGAGGACATAGTCTTAGATTAGAGGGGCAAAGGTTTAAAAGTAACATCAGAAAGCATTATTTTACTGAGAGGGTGGTGGATACATGGAACAGTCTTCCAGTAGAAGTGGTAGAGGCCAAAACAGTAATTGAATTTAAGCAGGCATGGGATAGGCATAAGGCTATCCTAAACAAAAGATAAATCCAGGTAAAGTATCCATGTAATTGGGCGACTAGATGGGCCGAAAGGTTCTTATCTGCCGACATTTTTCTATGTTTCTATATTACTGAAAGAGTTAACCCACGGCTATTTATCTATTACTGAAAGGGTTAATCCCCAGCTAGAGCAGGACAGCGCTCTGGTCACTCCTAACGCTGTATGCCACCTCGCAGACTGGAGAGTGCGTCAATGTTACTGCTGAGGCCACTAGTGATGACCCTCGGGAAGCATCTCCCTAGAATGTGGATGACGGCGGCGCCCGGCACTGGGTCCAGAGGCTGCGACATCTCATCAAGGGATCAATGTGATACCCACCACCTGTTGCGCTATCGCCATGCGACTGACCCTTTCCCATACAGGTCCACTTTAACCCCTGTTTAATGGCACATGTTTTTACAGATCCGCCGTGGTATGACGCCATCGCGCAGTGTATTAGCGTGACCCGTTTGCATAGGCTTCAATGTTAAAAATATTCCCGTTTTAATTCAATATCTAATAAACCGTTCATTATAAAATTCTGCAGTAAAAAGTCTCTTTATTTTCTGATTTTTTAGGATCTTTTAGGCATTTTTCAGGATTTTTTTCAGAGTTTCTTATTCCATTTTTTTTTAATTCTTTTTTCTTTTTTCTGTAACAGCCCTTTTTATTATCATTCATTGGATTTTATATGTAAATTTCAGACATTTTCGTTCAGTAGTTTCTTTGCAAACAGCGTTTCACTTTTCAAACATTCAAGCGTACTGTTTCTTTTTTCTCTTAACCTCCTTCGTCTGCGGTGTCGGCTTTTTCCGGCGGCTGCTCTGCGCACTGATCGGCTCCTGCTCGGTTTTCTCTGGCGTCTTCAGGCGGGTTAATCCAGATGTTTTTGCGGGTTTCATTGTGCGTTCGCCCTCGTTTTGCGGTGAGTGTTTCATTGGGTTTGCAGCGACTTTTCCCTGCATTTCGGCGGCCCTGTGGTGCTTGCTGAATACACCGCAGGGTCACCGAAATGGGATCGCCGAATCAAACCGAATTGAAGAGAACGAAAAGTCACCGAACGTGCTGTGACTATTCGATTCTCTTTGAATAACCCTGTATGTGTATTTATCTACATGTGAATGAGTTTATGTTTGTGTGTGTGTTTGTACATGTGTGTGTTTATATCTGTGTTTTTATGCATGTACAGTATATGTGTGTGTCTGTGCTTGTTTATCTTCCGGTGTATGAATTTTCGAGTGTGTTTACATATGTTTTCATGTGTTTATACCTAAATATATACGCGCGCCTGTAAGTTTTTATTTACATGTGTATGAGTCTATGTGTGTGTTTGTTTGTACATGACTAAGAATTTTCATTTGCGTTTTCATGTATGTACAGTATATGTATGTGACTGTTCGTATTTATATACATGTGCCTTAGTTTGTGTTTATGTGTGTGTGTTTGTACATGAGTATGTATTTTTGTGCGTGTTTATGTCTTTTTTCATGTATGTACAGCATATGCATGTGTCTGTACATAGGTTTTTGTTTGTACGTGTGTTTGATTGTACATTATTAGGACTATTTGTTTATGTTTATGTCTGTGTATTCTTATATGTACAGTGTATGTGTGTCTGTACGTGTTTATGTGCATACGAGTTTTCTGTTTAACCCTTTCACTGCTGAGGACGTGTGGGGAACGTCCTCATTGACTCCTAAGGAAAGATAGGGGTGGAGATAGGGGTTCATTTGACTGTTGGCAGCTAGCAGGGTCATGTTTGGTATCATTAGAAAGGCCAGAGCATGACCTTCCCAATGATATCAAATATGACCATGTTTGAAGTAAAGATTTTTTTTTTTATAAAAATAATGAAAAAAAAGAAAAATTTGTATTTTTTAAGACATGAAATGGCTCAGCAGTGAAGGGGTTACATTTGTGTACGTTTGTACTCGTTTTTCTGTCTGTGTTTTTTTTAGTTTGTACTGTAATACAGTATATTTGTTGTGTGTTTGTGTGTATATGTGCGTGCCTGCATATTTCTATATATTTGTGCGTGCGTGCGTGTGTGTGTGTGGCAAAGTCACGCTGTGACCACATAAATATTGCTTTTATTAGCAGACCCTTCATCTTTCCTTTGCAGCCGATTAATTAAGAGCAGATTAGCGCGGCTTTATTTTAGGACGAGTATATTTCGGGTTAGGAAGCACTCACAGCCATTAAAACCATGAGGCTAAATGACACAAGTGTTCTGTAATAAATTGCCCATTTTGTTTCCTTTATTAGGTTTTTTTTTATGCCCTTTTTTTTTTTATCTAATTGCGAGCCTGTTTCTGCAGCCTGGATCACGACACTTTTATCCCATCGCAGGAATAAATCATGTTTACTTTTGGCGTTCCTCGGCGTATGGTTAAAAAAAGAATAAAAAAGATCTTTTGGCTGTTTGGTCTTCCTCGATTCTAAGCGTTCGCTTCCTACCTGTTTTTTTGAGCGAGTGCCCAGAAATAGTAGTTTTTTTTTTTTTGTTGTGTTTTCCTTTTTTTTTTTGTCAAAAGAGGGGATTACGCCAGACTGCTGTTCTCCTGCCAAATAAACGGCTGGATTTGCACACAAAAAAAAAAAGAGTCTGTGACGTTTTGTGATTGATCTTGGGTTTCCTAAGACGTTTTGCAGATAGTGGCGAGCGATATCTGGACTTGGCGCATCAGGTAACAGTGCGACCGCCATTTTATTAACCCTCGGCTCCCTCCCAGGGAAAATAATACATAAATAATCTAAATATATGGTGATTTTAGACCACTGGCAACAGTAATATTAGAACTAAACTTCCCCCGAGTCCCATGTGTTGCTGAAATTTCTCAAAAAATAGGATTTAATTTGTGCAACGGTGCGGTGAAGCTGGCAAACCGCTAAAACCAGCCATAGAGCGCTAAACAACAGAGTCTGAAACCAAACTACTTGTTAACTTACATATTGTACTACTTCTAAAAGACCCGTTTTTGTGATTTTTGAAGCTATTAAAAAACTGTTTGCATTTAAGCAGTATATGTCTTGGATTTTCTGACTTAAAAGCTGTTCCCTGATTGGCTACCCAGGATTAAAACTGGTGTTGGACTCAAGCGAGGAGGGCGTAGCAATAAGGGTTGCAAATAAGGATTGCCATATGGTATTCATTAAGAAAAATGCATCTCGCAATGTTTCAATTGGACATAGAGGGCCCCGAGCATATTAGGAAATGCCGCTGGAGGCGGAGCCAGAGACGAGTCCATTCCCATGCTTTCTAGATGACATCATCACCTGTCGGCGGTCATTTATGTCACTATAAATGGGGCTTTGATAAAACCATGTGCATTTAAGTACGGCATGTCTTGCATTTTTTTTTACTTAAACGCTCTTCCCTGATTGGCTAGTCAGCTTTAAAACTGGTGTAGGACTCAAGCGAGGCAGGCGTTACAATAATTGTTGCAAAAAACAAGTGCTATAAATTATTAATTAAGAAAAAAACATCTTGCGACGTTTCAATTGGCCAAGCGTTTTAGGGAATGTCGCTGTAGGCGTGGTCAGAGATGAGTCCATTCCAAGCCGCCTAGATGACGTCACGACCTGTTGGGGGTCATTTATGTCAATAGGTATGTTATTTAGAACAATCTTATATACACCAACATTTATTATGGTTTTGAGACTCATCGATGGGAGTTTTATTGCTCTAGACGTGGCACAAACACGTTGCGTGCTCTTGTTTCGTATGAGAAAAACAAGACAGAATACTATTACGAAGGAGCGCTGCACTCCATCCGTAGCAGCCGATACACACCGCTGCATCATTCCGCCACGGTAGCTTACCTAGGTATCCGTAATCCCGCACTGTGTTGGAGATTTCAGACAAAGGGTAGAATTCTTGATGTGGTTTTTTTTTCCCCACCGATAAACGCACGTTGTTTATTTGTCTCCAGAAATCTTTCTTAAGCCACCAAAAAGCTGAACGGTAAATGTCGGCTGCTCAGGTATAAAGAGGCCAGGACATGTGATGCCAGTGAACCACCAGGGTGGTTCGGATTCTTTCTGCTCAAACGTGGAATGGGGGAAAAAAGGCTTTATTTTTCCAATATTTTCTATATAATACAAATTGCACGGATACCGTCCCAATTTCATAGATAAATTCACCGGCCTGACTCTCACAGTGCCGGAATAGGTAATTGTCCTCGATGTACCATTTATTACCAGCCTGCACATATAGTAATTGTCCTCGGTATATCATTTATTACTAGCCTGCAGGTACAAGCCCAGCTCGACGGACAGGAAACCGAAGAGAGGTGCAGCAGGAAACACAACGTTTCACACAAAACCATCTAACACATTTAATGCAATTTGAAATTACACCCAACCACACAGTAGTTTGTTAGGTAACATCCTTTGGAAAGTCCTTCTCACACACCCTTATCACTGCACGAACCTCTAACCTTGTAGATCGTAAGCTCTTGAGGTTAGATGCATTTTATACATATGTATCTACATTTCCATATCCTGTCTTTTTTGTATGTTTTTTATCTCCAGTTCTAGTTGTGTGTTTGTGTTTGTGGAGGCGGTGGACAAAGATAATAATTAAGATTTTCTTATTTTAAAAATATTTTTTTTTATTATTTTGTTATTAAAATGCTTTGCGAGTTTAGTATTATTAGACTCTCTCTCTCAGGGTTAGGGCCAGGGTTAGGACAGGTTAGGTTAGGTTAGGTTAGGTTAGGGTCCCAGACAAGAACCCTTTATTTGCTGTGATAAGTAGTGGTGTTTAGGCCTAGTAACTGCCTCGGGTGTGGATCAAAGTAGAAAAGAAAAGCAGGTCACGCCATGCTGCGATAAATAAGCAGCTGTTTTATTATTGGAGCATGGTGCAATGTTTCGGTACGCACCAAAACTTTTGTCAAGCATGCTTGACAAAGGTTCCGGTGGGAAGCAAAACGTTGCACCAGTTCCAGGTTAAACACTCAATGGTTCTTTTCCACTTTGAAGCTGACATGGGGCTGGCTGCCTGAATTGCCTGGAACCCATTTGTTACCCTGTTGTGGGTTTCGTGCGCTATATCATTCTTCATCAGGGTTGGATCAGTTTGACCTTCATGGTATTACTCAACAATAACGACTCATGGTTGGCCAAAACCCAACTGATGCTCCCGAGTGGACATCATCCTTTGGCGTGGGGTCATGATCCTTACATGTCCTTGGCTGAGCTTAATGCTCATACTCTATGCTAACAAATTCTAGTTAATCACCAAGAAACTATTAATCACCTGTGTTGGCTTTGAATTATGTTGTCCTTGAAGCAATCTAGATCTCCTGATGGTCCTGGATGTAGATAGTATCCCAGTGGAGATGCCAATAGCATCTTGACTGCTACTGGTGGCCTAACAAGCACTACCTTGAGATGTACTAGTCTTGTAGACCAGTGACGCTATCCTTTGCAGCCTAGATGATGGTCCGACACATGTCCGATGATGTTCAACCAGCCACCTGCGTTGTCGTCACTGTCTTGACCTTCATCAGCCATCACTTTTATGTGCAGGTCACAAAGAATACCCTTGGCCAAAAATACCTTCATATGCGGAGATATATATAGTTTGCTTGCCTAAACCGGGAGTTCGGCAACCTTGGCCTTGTAGACAGTTTGGAACTACATCTCCTTTGAGTTCAGCCACTCCTTAGATTGACTTATCCTCATGGGAATTGGATTTCAAAAACATCTGAGGGCAATGGTTGTTGGCCCTTGACCTAAGCAGTCTGCTTATTTCATTACTCAAAAAAGTAGTAACCTTAAAAACGAAGCAAAAAAACAAGATGACTGAGGAGGTATAACTGGTGGCATTCCACAAGACAACAATGGTGGTGGTGCACCAGTCCCCTGAGAAATTTTCAGGAGTTTCTATGTAGCACCACCGAAACCACTGTCGAGATAATTTTATTTACGGAGATCCGATAAGACCAGAGAGCCCAAATGTAATATAAACACGGAGGTTTAGGCATCACTTGTGAAACAGTGAATCCCGCTCGGTGTTTGTGACACGTCGGGGGTCCGTCCTGCCTCCTAGAATATGTTCTCCGCGATCATTTTCTTATTTAAAGTTAATAACGTATGGCGCTCCGTGGCACCGAGAGACAAAAATCCTTCATGTCAGAGAGTCCAGCCTCCCGGTGATTTTCTGCAAGACTAATGCGAAAGAGTCTGTCTTTTTTTTTTAATAGATTTTTGTCAGGGGTAAAATGGAACAGATGTGGTGGAAAAAAGGCTGATCTGTTATATATTGTAACTACATCTCGTGGTTCATAGGAGATGAAAATGTTTCATCGAGCCATTTACAGACTTGTTTTGTTACTGCCCTTGATTTGGATTAGTATTAAGGCAATTTAACCACTGCCGGGCTAATAAGGGTAGGAGGGGTGGGAGGATTGAGACGACTTTTCGATTACCACCTCGACTGGTTTCAGGATGGAAAGTCTTCAAGGAAACGGTCAAGATTCTTCAATTTTGCAACTGCACACCCTTTCTTGTCACCACGCCTCAATCAATGTGCTCCCAAAATACGCGGCTACGGTTTATCGACGACATTCCGTATATGTTTATAGCATGCGCTGTGTCGACTGCTGAAATAAAAAAGGGTATAATGACTAGGGGAGCTATAAGGCTAAATTAATGCGTATTTAAATGATCTCTATCTTTCCCCTTTTATAAATAAACTGCAAATAAAGGTCTCATCAGCTCCCCGTCAGCATCTTATTCACAGATTGTTCTATACTTCATTAGCATCCATACAATGAGTCGCATGTAATTAGAAACATGGTAACAACATATCTAAAATTAGACGTGAAACAACAATTAGTAAACAATCGATTTGACTGTTTTTGTTGTTTTTTTTTTGCTATTTTTTAAAATTATTTTCTTCTTTCTTTCTATTTTTTTTTTAAATAAATTTTTTGCTCCGTGAAAGAAAAATAAAGCATTGGATGCTCTATTCTAGTTCATTAAAGCTGGGAGGTTGCAAAAATCAAAGGAGATTCTGCTTTTTTGTTTGTTTACCAAAGCAGATTTTTATAATTTTTCTTTATCACCCAACGACATTTATTTTCTTTATATATATATAAAGAAAATAAAAAATTTTAACATTTATTTTCTCAGAAGATTATTATATCTTTCTTTCTCACATATAAGTGCTTTTAGAAAAAAAAAAACATTCTTACTATTTTTATTTATTTATTTCGCCAGCATCATTTCTTCCTTATAATTTTCTTAAACACATTTTTTACTTTTTATTCTTTTAAAAAAATTTTTAACAACACATTTATTTTCTCAGCCTATTTTTTATATCTGTCTCACCTATAATTTTTTTTTAAATATATATATAAAATATATAAATATATAATTTATTTATTGATTTTTTTTTATGCACTGGCTTCTCTCTACAGGCTCTGACTCCCAAATCTTCGGCGTCTCAATTTCCAATGCTGCGTGCTTGTTCTTTGTTAATCACTTGGCAAGCGCTTATTTGAATATTAAAAATTTCTTTAATCATCAAAGGCAGGAGCACAGCTTCATGAATATTCATATTTTTTTTCCCTCCTCAGACTGGATTCTAGTTCATTACCCTGCAGTAAAGCCAAACACTCATCAATCGCACTCATTACAGCCTCTGGCGTTTTGATTGGCTGCCTGCTGCTAGGCGCTTCTTTTTTTTTTTTTTTAACGCTATCATTTTTTTTTTTTTCCCCCTCTGTCCTTCTTTGGTGTGAGTCGCCGTGTACCTGCCAAAAACACAAACAACAACAACGACAAAAATAGTATTGATAGATAACAGATTTACTTACTAATTTCTTCGAGGGAGAAAAAAATATCGAGAAAAACTCCCTCCTCCCCCGAAAAAGAAAAAAAAAACGACTTTCTTAACTTGTCATGTCGCTGCGCAGAGCAAGAAAGAGACAAAAAATTTTTTACAAACAAAATAAAAAATATATAAGGAGGAGGGGGGGGAAACTTGAGCTTCGGAGAAGAATATTTGTCAAGAGAGTTGACGTAAGTTTCATTTGCATAATGACTTTGTACTTCTGCATTAATAAAATTTGCATATGAAGCCGTGTTAATTACTCCTGATCATGCCTTTTGCATTCATGCATAGTAATTTTCTCCGACTTGTGAGAATTAATGTCTTGGCATTGGGGGGGGGCAGGGGGTGGGGGTTGAGGTTGGATGGAGGGATTGGATGCAGTCTGCAATATCTTTACTGACAATTCACCCCGTAACCCTTGCGGTGCCAGAGCTTAGAGCCTCCCCTGTACTTTAAATTAAATCTTGAATAAAATATGATGCGCAATTTATCGACATGCATGCGCGGTGCGTTCCTCAAAGCCTCCCTCGCCAGAGAAGCTCTTATACCTATAAAAACTGAAAAAACTTGTGTCAACTTTTGTTTTCTTTTTACTGTTCGGACAGAGTGGGGTTAGGATGCGCGCCGATTCAATTCGAGGACCTGTGGACATGCGCGCGGACCAAAACATTAGATCCATAATTGTCGGTTTGTCCGAAAATGTCCATCCCTTTCGGTTCGTCCGAATTCCGTTGGACTGTCGATTCGGTTCGTACGAAATCTGGACGGTTATTCTGGTTGGTTATACTCGATTAGTTGCTGGTAAGTGAGCCTGTGCGCATGCGCAAAGGCTCGTTACCGCTCATCAGATTCATTATTTAGTTACACCCTCACCAGTTGGCATCAGGCGAGGAGATAATCAGGTTCCCGAAACCCATGGCCCACACAGAAATGGTGGAACTCAATTGTTGTGTTTATTAGTGGGACTTGTAGCATGAGAAAGATGGGACTTTCATCTGTGGTGGCATTCATGGGCCACACATGGACTGTTATGGGCTGAGCAGACATGTACTGTATATCATCCTTTAGATGAATTCTCCTTCAATTACATATCAGTGTGGCCTATGATGGTCACCCAATGTTGAGGATGGCAGATCATCATACTGAAACACCAAGGGTGACGAGGTTCACCATTATTATTCTAGACCCTAACGAGACACCTAGAGCTTCTGCACTGTGAGTTCTGATGAGCCGACAGTCATATTGGTACATTGTGACCATCTGAGACATTTCACGGCTCTTCATGTGGTCTCCTAGCGCCGCTGTCCTTGTATAGGATAAAACTGTGTCGTCCTTTATCTGGAATATCTTGATGTAAAGTTATGAAGTTCTATACATATATTGGATTGTATTTCAAGTCTTCCATGGGAGGACTTGGCCACCTGTAGCTGTTGAATGGCTTTTTAATGTCTTTTACAAGCCTCTAGGTTGGTACGCTGACCTGGAAAGGTGTACAGCCCTACACAGTGCATCAGGAAACTAGATAAGATTATTTTACCGCTATACTGGCGGGCACAATCGGTGGCTTTGTGTGCTATAGTCATTAACTGTAAGACAGAGTCGTAACGACGATATGGCTGCATTTCCGATAAAAGTTGCTGGTCCTGCACTAATCTAGCAGTCGTTTCGTGGCTTGATGGTGTTTTGATCGGAGCTCTGCCTACCCAGGGTGCTTCTCCCGGCACATCATTCTTCTTGACCTCTTTAATACACCATTGGGGTTCCACATCCGCTGGAGCTACACCTTCTCCTTCGTCCCTGTCTGGATTAACACCATCCGTCTGTGAATACACCCTTGTCTGGAGATAAGACAAGGGCTCAGATGCTTCGACTTGTCCCTCTTGTAATGGGTTTTAATGGTCCTCTTTGGTGTTTTCAATGAGGGAACCCATCCACCCCTTAAAGAAGATGTTTGCATCAGAGTTTAGTCAACTTTTCTTCCTGCTATCTGTGGTCCTTCTCTTCCGTTGTGTCACACCTAGGTCTTAGAAATGTGAAAAACCACCCCTAAAACATCTTAATATTCAGCCATCGAACACCTAGAGCTTTCTTAGTGTTGGTCCATTCTCTTTGTAAAAACTCCATGATGGTCAAAGACATAAGCGCCACATTGCCCTAAAAAAATATGTGATGATGAAGCCCAAACCCAAGTGATACATGAGGATGAATGGTCCACACACATTGCGTGTCGTTACATTAGACGGAGCCTCAGTTATCAGGTGTTTAGACCCAGTGTGTGTGGTGATTTCAGATAGATTCGATGGTGTTAGATGTGGACACAGTCCAGAAGACCCACTGTTTCTGTTATTTTTGTGTACTTTTTATTGTATTTGCATTTTAGGTTCAGTGTTTTGATGTGGTCTTTATTGTATTAGGGTTTTAGGACCAGTGTTTGTGTTGGTTTTTGTACGAATTGTCTTGTATGAAAGTTGTAGGCACAATGTTTTGGTGTTTTTTGTATCATCTTTATTGTATTCGTTTTTTAAGGCCAGTCTTTGTGTTGTGTTTCTTTTCTAGCGATCATCTTCTATGAAGGTTTAGGGTCCAGTGTTTTGGTGCTGTGTTTAGACCGTATTGCATTATGGTTTTAGGCCCAGTGTGTGTTGTTTTTGTATCGATCGTCTTGTATGAAGGTTGAAGGCCCAATGTTTTGGTGCTTTTGTATAGACTTTGCATAGGCTCGGTGTTTGTGTTGTGTTTGTACCAATTGTCTTTTATGGATGTTTTAGGTCCAGTGCTTTGTATAGTCTTTATTGTATTAGGGTTTTATGACCAGTGTGTGTTGTTTTCGTATAGTCTTATAGCATTGAGAAGGAAGGACTCACTGGAGAAGAGTCTAATGTTGGGAAAGATTGAGGGCATAAGAAGAAGGGGACGACAGAGAATGAGGTGGCTGGATGGAGTCAATGAAGTAGTAGGCTTGAGCTTAAATGGACTCCTGAAGATGGTAGAGGACAGGAAGGCCTGGAGGAACGTCATCCATGAGGTCGCGACCGGTCGGACACGACTTTGCAGCTAACATCAACAACAACAAATAGTATTAGGGTTCTAGGGCTAGTGTTTTGGTGTCTATGGATAGTCTTTAATGTACAAGGGTTTTAAGACCAGTCTTTGTGTTGTGTTTGTAAGGTTGTAGGTCCACAGTTTTGGTGCTTTTGTATAGACTTTATTCCTTTCTGGTTTTAGGCCTAGGGTCTGTGTTGTTTTTTGTACGGATTGTCTTGAGTGGAGGCTGTAGGCCCAATGATTTGGTGTTTTTGCATAGACTGTATTGCATCAGGGTGTTTGTGTTGTTTTTTGTGTTGAATGTATTGTACTAAGGCTTTAGGACCAGTTTTTTGGTGTTTTTGTCTAATTTCATTGCTTTTTTTTAGGTCTGGTGTTTTTGTGTTGGTGTAGGGTTTATTCTGTTCGTGTTTCAGGCCCAGGTTTTGGATTAAGTGTAGTCTTTATTGTATTAGGATTTTAGGACTGGTGTCTTCGAATAATCTTTATTGTATTCAGGTTTGGGCCCATTGTTTTTGTATTTTTGTATAGATTATTTTGTATTGATGTTTTCTTGGCTGTGTGTTTGTGGTGACATTACGTGGACCCTAATGTGTTAGATGAAGAAAGTGGATCACATCTGTTGATGACAGGAAATGAGCGCGTTGATGAACTTCCCTTGAAGATCTCACAAAAGAGCACTTAGTGTAAAATTTTTATTCCCGCTCCTCGGAGCTGCAGTATTTACGTTGGGAATTTAGATTCCTCACTTGTGGTTTTGGCAGCGGCTTCACACAAATGTATTGCACTGGTGGTCTGCGAGCCATTTCAGATAAACGACAAAATCAAACGCAGCCCTTCCCGGCTAAGTGCTCCAGCGTTTGCCAAAGATGAAGTGTTCCCGGTGCAGACACAGGGGGAGTTGTCAGACCGTCGCGGAACCACACGTTTATCACCACCCAAAGTGCCGAATTTCACTGAATTCAAGTTTTTGAGGTTTTTTTGTAAAAATAAGACAACGGTAACAGCGGCCGTCAGCTCCACTTGAAAGGAATGCAAACTGAGTCTGTATCCACACGATGGAACCCATCCAATTTTGAAGAGCACATTTCTGATCTCGTTGGCCTCTGAGCAGTTAACGGGACCTTAGACTGGCCCGCCGAAGATTCATCGGAAAAACATGGTGAACATCTGGGAGGCTGCCGTCACGCTGTCACTGGCTATGTCCTTAATGAACCTCGGTAGTGTTGGCCTTTCATGAAGATGTTCCCACCTTACCCAACGTACGATCTGAATTCCTTATTCCCGTTCTTCAGATCGATGGTCCTTGAGGGCAACCAAGGTCCTTGTTTTCATTTTAATCCATCCGTAGATGCCTTGAGGACAACCAAGGTCCTTGTTTTCATTTTAATCCATCCGTAGATGCCTTGAGGGCAACCAAGGTCCTTGTTTTCATTTTAATCCATCCATAGATGGAGGCTCCAGGCAGGAGTTGACCATTATTTTTTATTTTTAGAGAAAACCTTTCATTCGCAGAACGTACTGATGACATGTCCTCTCACAGTGCACATGTTCTATGGACATTGCTCATGTGACGTCAAGAGGTCTTCCAGCTTCAAGATGGCAGACATATCAGACATGGACTTACACTGGAAAAACTTAGCACACAACGCATTGTGGGATACTGGGTGCACTGCTTGGCGTCCCAGATGGCTGCCAAATCGGCGACCAGTGATGCCATGTCTGTGGTGGTAAGGGTGTCGAGGTCAGTATAGAAGTGAAATAATCTACAATTTTTTTTTCTTCTTTTTTGATGCATCATGGACGTTATGGAGATAAAAAATAAAAATATTAAAAAAAGGATAAAAAATAATAAGATAAAAAACAATATATATATGAATATAACTAATATATTAATAATAATAATAATAATAGAAAACATTGTATATATGTGAAAAAAATAATAGTAATATAATAAAAAATTTAAAATTGTAAAAATATGTATTTTTTACATTCTTTAAATCTATGTATAAAACCAAAAGTAATAAAATATAAACATTTAATAGATTATATACATATTAAAATTAATATAAAAAATATATATGCGTAAAACTAATAATAAAGAAATATAAAAAATTATATATGTGACTATATAAAAAAAGAATAAAATAAAAACATGTAAAAATGTTTATATATACATATAGCAAATTAATAGTAATATAATAAAAATTAAAAAATGATAAAATATATATTTTTTTAATTCTGTATATGTATAAGACCAAAAGTAATAAAATATAAACAATTAATAGATTATATAAATATATATATGTATAAAATTTATATAAACAATATATATGTGCAAAACTAATAAAGAAATATAAAAAAATATAAATATACGGTATATATATATATATATGAATATACAAAAATAATAAAATAACTTGTAAAAATGTTTATATTTATATATAGCAAATTAATAGCAATAAAATATAAGTGGATCTAAAAATAATAATAATAAAAATAAAAATGGATTTAAAAATAATATTAGAAAACAAACTTCCCTCAAATGTCTGAGATCATCTGTTCCTTGTGCAGGATTGGCTGAAACCTCCTTGTCGATCCTGATGCTCAAATTTTATTTTGAAAAGATACAACGTGACGCCAGCACGCCTCTTGCACTCCGTGTCTCGCCACCCTCAGCCGCTTCTACGAGGCCTATACAGTATACAACCAAAATCTGGTAAAAAAAAGGAAACAATTCTGTTCACCTCTGATACAATGTTATGCACATAATGTTACGCACGAGTTATACACCAAATAATTTATGCATTTATTATTATTTTTTTCCCTTCCATTACTTATCTCGGTGCTGCCTAAAGACCTCCTAACATTTATTTCCCGCTGTTATTATTGCAATTATCACCCTCGCTGCCAGGCGTTAACCTTCTTCTTTTTTTAAGTGCTGAAGGCTAATGCACTGCACTTTTTGCAGGGCTTGGCATTCTCCTAAGTGGCATTCGGAGGGTGCTAATCCACTAAACGGAGACTTGCAGGGTGAGTTTACCACTAGATTCATAAAAAGTAGTCTAAATGGCCGTTATTTCTACATAGCTGCCAAGTGTCACAGATCTCACGGACCAGTCCTGATTTTCTGTACCATAATTGAGCATTTTTTGTTGTTGATGGGCTTTTGGTGTCAGCATCATTAAGGATACCAGTGCCTTATGGGTAATGTAGGGCCTTATTGTGGCAATAAACCATTTTCAACACATTTAGAGACTTTTAGCGTCACCGGCCAATGTCCGCGGTCTATACGATGTCAATCTTTGAGGGTCTGAGCTTCTCTCTGTATCTTCTGAGTCTCGACCAAGGGGTGACAGGGCCAGATCTAAGTCTCAGGCATGGCTAGTGCTGAGCACGGCATTTCTATTTTGCCCAAAATGTTTGCTTTTCACAAAAAAAAATTCTGGAAGTGGAGATTAATAATAATAAAAAAATAATTCGTACACACGGATGGGACCTGATCTTGTGATAGATCTGGACCCATGTCAAGTCCTCATGCTCCTGGGTGTCAGGTATGGGCGCGGCGAGGTGTGAGAACGCTGCAGTGGGCGCCGCGCAACAGGAATCTGGACGGCGTCCTTCGCCAGCTCGCATCCTCCAATAAACTCTCTCTCGACGGAGAACAAATAGAACCACTGATGGGACGGACCCTGCCCTCCACCTGTCCCAACCCGAATTCAGCATACCTCAATTGGGTTTTAACGCCTCTGGCTGCTGGACGGGGGCCTCGGGTAAATCTGGCAGACGGCCCGAGTAACCTGGCACGGCCGGGGCGGAGGTGGCTGTTTTTCTGGTTTTTCTCCAATGAGTTTCCTTCGCTTGTGAACAAAATTTACGGTAAAATAGAAACAATATATAACACCCAAACAAAACAAAAACAACCTGGTAAAGGTCAGCTGGAGATTTCTTTTTCTTCTTTTTACCAAAAATAGCTCTTTAGGTGTCGATTGAGCAAACTACGTCTAGGCGCTAAAACAATCGTTCGGTGACCTGAACCCCTGCCAAAAACCCCTAAAAAAAATTACCATTGGCAAAGATCCATGTTTATAACGTGTTCTTTTGGGTCCTAAAAGAATTCTTTGTCCTCAATCATCAATAATTAAATAAATAGGGCTCTATTACATTCTTCGCGCAAACGTTAACGCATGCACAAAAACGCATTAACGCAAGGGGCAAAACCCTTTGCGCTGAACGTTACAGTGTCTGCAAAAAAAATGCGCGTTAACGTATACCGCGGGTGAACCTGCGCGAACGCTGCACGAGTGTAATGTACGTTGCGCGTCCTATACTTAACATTGTGAGTGCAAATGCGTTTGTGCGCTGGTACGCGGATGGTATTACAATCTATGCGCAAAATTTAACGGACGACGTTTACGCGCATAATTTTAACGTCATTGAAAATCTGGTGTTAATGGCAAATCTGAACGTCCTGGACGAACCCAAATACACCAGCACGAAAAAAAAATACAGCAAAGTATAGCTACACATTCTACACATACCCAAACAATAAAATGGAGACGTTGTGCGTGTTTTTATTATTGCTGCAGCATATATACTCAGATTGATTTTGGCAGGCGCAAAAACTTAACGGGAGACAATTGTGGTTCTTAATTCTGATTGGTTGAATCGCGTGAAAAAAACAGTCCGCCCACCGATTTCTGCGCGCAACTTTAATGCGCGCGTGTTTTTGTGCATCTTTTTTATGCACGTTATTTTTTGACGGATGAAAAAGTGCGCGCGGATTGTAATACCACCGTTATTTTTCGCGCGTTATCGTTTAGAGCTTCGCGCAAAAAATCACACGTTGCGCGTGCGTCTTTGCGCATAGAATGTAATAGAGCCCGTAGTCTCTTAAATAATGCCATTTTCGCCCCAAAAATTTGCATTATGCCTGTAAACTGCTTCTAGGCGCGAAACAATTGTGCCGTGACCTGAACCCCTGCCAAAAACCCCTAAAAAAAAAAAAACTAGCCTTGGCAATGCTCCATGTTTATTTTGAGTTCTTTTGGGTCCTAAAATAATTCTTTGTCCTCAGTCATCAATAATTAAATAAATAATGCCATTCGCATTATGATCCCCCTTTTTGTGCAAATCGAGGTAGTAAAAGAGATGAAAAATGCTCTTAAATTCTTATTTTGCCCCCGTTATTGCTATTTTTCCACCCCACCCCTTTTCGGTTTTTAATCCCTGGGTTTTCACGCTGTTAGTTCTCGAGCGATCCCTTGGCAGGATAGCGCTGCCAGCTTTGCGGGGGAAATTGACTTGTTATCATGGCTTCCCATAATTACTGCTGCAGTCTACAGCACTTAGAGAATAGGGGGATATCAAAGCGCGCGCTAAGTGTTCCTGACACAGTTTGGCCAAGTTGTGTCTGCAAGTAACATTATCTCCTCTTGGAACGCAAAACGAAAGGCGCTATAACCCTCGCTTTTGTCTCCGATTTGAAAAAGGTTAAGGTTTTCTCTCTGCCGGAGCTGTTTGTTGGCCTGGTGCCCCCCCGATGTCTCAGACCTACATGCCCCATGATGCTCAGCCAGCCATATGTGTGACTAAGGATCACGGGACAGACATCTGGGATACCAAGGTTGATGGATGATCCTCAGGCAGACACAACGCAGCTGTAGGCTATTGGAGGACCATGGGACTTGATGTCTCGATAACCACTGTATCACCGGCTGCTTTCTTTTCTATGAATGAGAGGTGGGGGTGGTGGTGGTGGTGGTGGTGGTGGAGGTTGAGTTCCTTGTTGACATAATAAGGCCTTGATGTCTTGTACTTTCTTCTGCAGACAATAATAGATACAATGAACCTGCTCATGAATACATTGTATCAGCCGTCGAAGGCTACATACCATTATACGTGTTATATCAACGCAAGACCCTCAGTAATTTTACACTTTTTTTCAGGTTTTCCCAGGGATTTGATTGGCCTGGGGATATCTCAGTCAGTTCCTAGCTTGCTGTGCTTCTACAGCCACAATGTCGCTCACGATGTCACAAATGCTTCATGGGAACCAATGCAAATCTGAGCATCAGTCCCGCGAGCGACACAGCCGTGAGCCCCGTCTCAAGGACACGATAAAATACAGATGACACCAGATAATAGAGGTCCCCATAGTACAAGGAGGAGGTCTGTGTTCCTTCTCTTCGACTATAGACACTCTAATGCCTTGACTTGTAGGGGATGATGTGATCTTTTACTTTATTGTAGCCGTTTATCCCAGACTACGGTCACGTCGGGGCTTTATTTTTCCACTGGTAAAGGAGCCCAGTCCTCTTTTTTATATCCCACGATGTCACGAGAGAAATCTCAATGTATCCTTCCTGGTAAAATACTTTTATTGCTTCATATACCCATATACCCAATGCAAATGTGAGTATCAGTTGTATGAGTATGGCAGCCGTGAGCCCCATCTCAAAGACACGATAAAATATGTATGAACTCTGCAGGAGCCGGGTAATAGAGGTTCCCAAAGTACAAGGACAAGGTCTCCGTTCCTTTGATTTGTGTACAGGAACTCTAATTCCCTGGCCTGTAGAGGATGCTGTGATCTTTTACTTTATTGTTGCCAATTATCCTGGACCGAGGTCATGTCGGAGCTTTGTTGGGTGATGACCATGCCTGGTCCACTCTGGTAGGAGAGGTTTGGCTTGGTATCTCCTGTCTGTGCATCAATTCTGTGCATCAAATAGCTTGAGGTCTATGGTGTTTTTGTTGCTTCTGTTCATTTTCTTGGATGGTTCCATACAATGTGTTCATCTGTGTTGAGTCGGGAGAGACTTCTCATTGCTCTCAGGGTCCTGGCACATGTTTTGAGATACTTTTCGTGTATGAAAGTTCGTTACCATCCAACGCAAATGCCTTCAGAGTCAATATAAAGGAGGATATAACTTCTCTTTTGTGAGGAGGTGCATGACCCTTGTTTTCAACGTACTGGTTTCTCTAGAGGACCATGAGGCGTGTTTTGGTGACCGGTGGTATCATTGGCCTGGAATGGAGCTCTGTGCCCATGTCTTGGGTATATCGGACCACTGGTGGATCCCAGTGGAATGGGGCAGGCTGGACACCTTACATAGGGTCCGTACTGGCCAGGAATGCACGTTTCGCCTATGGTAATGGTGTGCACACACAGGGTTAACTAATTCCAGCTCTCCTGCTCTCTGCCTTCAAAATCAAAGAGTCTTATTTCTAAAATCCATACAAGATGTTACTGTTTTTCCTCTGCTGACACTTTCAGCGTTTAGAAGCAGATTCCTTCCTTGTCAACCCTCCCTTGCTCCTTCTCCCCCTCGTTTCGCATTTCCTTCCATTTATACTTCTGTCTTCCCTTTCTCTTATTCACTCACCCTTCATTATTACTTTTCGCCCCCTCTCCCTCCATCAGTTGTTCCTCTATCCCTCTCCATTCATGTGCCCCTCTCCATTCATGTACCCCCTCTATTCATTTACCCCTCTCCATTCATTTATCCCTCTCCATTCATTTACCCCTCTCCATTCATTTACCCCTCTCCATTCATGTACCCCTCTCCATTCATGTACCCCCTCCATTCATTTACCCCTCTCCATTCATGTACCCCCTCCATTCATTTACCCCTCTCCATTCATTTATCCCTCTCCATTCATTTACCCCCTCCATTCATTTATCCCTCTCCATTCATTTACCCCTCTCCATTCATGTACCCCCTCCATTCATTTACCCCTCTCCATTCATGTACCCCTCCATTCATTTACCCTCTCCATTCATTTATCCCTCTCCATTCATTTACCCCCTCCATTCATTTATCCTCTCCATTCATTTACCCCTCTCCATTCATGTACCCCTCCATTCATTTACCCCTCTCCATTCATGTGCCCCTCTCCATTCATGTACCCCCTCCATTCATTTACCCCTCTCCATTCATGTACCCCTCCATTCTTTACCCTTCCTTCATGTACCCCCTCCATTCATTTACCCCTCCATTCATTTATCCCTCTCCATTCATTTACCCCTCTCCATTCATTTACCCCTCTCCATTCATTTACCCCTCTCCATTCATCTACCCCTCTCCATTCATTTACCCCTCTCCACTCATGTACACCCTCCATTCATTTACCCCTCTCCATTCATTTACCCCTCTCCATTCATTTACCCCTCTCCATTATTGTACCCTCTCCATTCATCTACCCCTCTCCATTCATTTACCCCTCTCCATTATTGTACCCTCTCCATTCATTTATCCCTCTCCGTTCATTTATCCTCTCCATTCATTTACCCCTCTCCATTCATTACCCTCTCCATTCATGTACCCCTCCATTCATCTACCCCTCTCCATTCATTACCCCTCTCCATTATTGTACCTCTCCATTCATTTACCCCTCCATTATTGTCCCTCCATTCATTTACCCCTCTCCATTCATGTTTCCCCTCCATTCATCTACCCCTCTCCATTCATTTACCCTCTCCATTCATGTACACCCTCCATTCATTTACCACTCTCCATTATTGTACCCTCTCCATTCATTTACCCCTCTCCATTATTGTACCCTCTCCATTCATTTACCCCTCTCCATTCATTTACCCCTCTCCATTATTGTACCCTCTCCATTCATTTACCCCTCTCCATTCATTTACCCCTCTCCATTATTGTACCCTCGCCATTCATTTACCCCTCTCCATTCATTTACCCCTCTCCATTATTGTACCCTCTCCATTCATTTACCCTTCTCCATTCATTTACCCTTCTCCATTCATTTACCCTTCTTTCTTTCCTTATTTCAGTTTTTCTCTGTTTCCTTTCCAAGTTGTCGTTCCAAGGTTTTCCCTTCACTCTCGCCCTCGTTGCAGTCTTGAGCCGACACCGTTATGTCCCTCTCTCCCATTACCCCATATTTCTCTTTTTACAGCCACTTTCTTTCTTCCTACCCTCTCTGTTTTTCCCTATCAGTATCTCGCTATGCCATCACACTCTTTCTATACTCACCACTACCTCTCTCTGTCTACCCCCACAGACGCACCCTTTGTCCCTTTTCACTCTCTCTAAACCACCAATCCATTTCCTTCTACCCCCTTAGTCCCTCTGTTTATCTCCACTCTTTCTCTATATCCAACACTCTCCCTATACCCTATATACCAAACACTCTCCCTATACCCTATATACCAAACACTCTCCTTATACCCTATATACCAAACACTCTCCCTATATACAAACACTCTCCTTATACCTATAATACAAACACTCTCCCTATATACCAAAACTCTCCCTATATACCACACTCTCTTAATACCTATATACCAACACTCTCCTATATACCAAACACTCTCCTTATACCCTATATACCAAACACTCTCCCTATACCCAACACTCTCCCTATACCCTATATACCAAACACTCTCCCTATACTCTAATACCAAACACACTCCCTATACCCTATATACCAAACACTCTCTCTATACCAAACACTCTCCCTATACCCAACACTCTTTCTCTATATCCAACACTCTCCCTATACCCTAAATACCAAACACTCTCCCTATACCCTATATACCAAACACTCTCCCTATACCCTATATACCAAACACTCTCCTTATATCCTATATACCAAACACTCTCCTTATACCCTATATACCAAACACTCTCCTTATACCCTATATACCAAACACTCTCCCTATACCCAACACTCTTTCTCTATATCTAACACTCTCCCTATACCCTATATACCAAACACTCTCCCTATACCCTATATACCCAACACTCTCTCTATACCAAACACTCTTCCTATACCCAACACTCTTTCTCTATATCCAACACTCTTCCTATAGCCAACACTCTCGCTGTCTATACCCAACACTCTTCCTGTAGCCAGCACTCTCTCTATATTCAACTCTCTCTATATTCAACTCTCTCTCTATATATTCAACACTCTCTCTATACCCAACACTATTCCTAAGCCAACTTTCTCTCTCTATACCCACCACTCTTACTATAGCCAACACTCTCTATATCCAACACACTCTCTATAGCCAACACTCTCGCTCTCTATACCCAACACTCTTCCTATAGCTAACACTCTCTCTCTATACCCAACACTCTTCCTATACTCAACACTCTCTCTATATTCAACTCTCTCTATATTCAACACTCTCTCTATACCCAACACTCCCCCTATAGCCAACACTCTCTATACCCAACACTCTCACTCTATACATATCCCTCTCTTTTTTATCGCAGCTCCCACAGTCCCTCCCTTTCCTCTCACTCTCTCTTTATGCCCAACACGCCCTAAACCCATCACTCGCTTTTCCTCTACTCCCACGGTTGCTCCCTTTGACCCCACTCACTGTCAGTACCCACCACTTTCTTTACTCTATCTTCACAATCTCTCCTTTTGCCCCTATTCTCTCTCTATACCTGCCACTCAATTTCCTTGACTGCCACACTCCTTCTCTTTGTAGCCCCACTCTCTCTATACCCATCATTCTCTTTCCTTCTACTCCCACAGTCCCTCCCTTTGCCCCACTCTCTTTCTAAAACCACCATTTCTCCCTACACCCTTCACTCTATTTCCTAAACCCTGCTTCCACAGTCTCTCCCTTTGCATCCTTTCAGTACCCACCACTCTCTTTCACTCTACTCAACAGTCTTTTATTTTGCCCAATTATCTCTCTATACCCAACACTCTCTTTCCCACTGTCTGCTGTGTCTTCCTTTTGCCCCGTATTCTCTATTTACACCCATTACATCTATTCCCTCGACTCCCACAGTCACCCCTTTTGTCCCGCTTTCGTTATATACCCAACAATCTCTTTTTCTCTACCCCATAGTCTCTCCTTTTGTCCCCTCTCCCTCTTAATATCCACACTCTTTCCCTCTACCCACAGTCTTTCCTTTGGCCCCATATTCTCTCTATACCCAACACTCCATGTATATCACCACAGTCTCTCCCTTTGACCCATTCTCTATACCCAACATTATCTGTCCTTGTATCCCAGAGTCTCTCCCTTTGACCCATTCTCTATACCCAACATTATCTGTCCTTCTATCCCAGAGTCTCCCCCTTTGACCCATTCTCTATACCCAACATTATCTGTCCTTGTATCCCAGAGTCTCTCCCTTTGACGCATTCTCTATACCCAACATTCTCTGGCCTTGTAACCCAGAGTCTCTCCCTTTGACCCATTCTCTATACCCAACATTATCTGCCCTTGTATCCCAGAGTCTCTCCCTTTGATACATTCTATATACCCAACATTATCTGTCCTTCTAACCAAGAGTCTCTCCGTTTGACCCATTCTCTATACCCAACATTCTCTGTCCTTGTATCCCAGAGTCTCTCCCTTTGACACTTTCTCTATACCCAACATTCTCTGTCCTTGTATCCCAGAGTCTCTCCTTTTGACCCATTCTCTATACCCAACATTCTCTGTCCTTGTAGCCCAGAGTCTCTCCCTTTGACCCTTTCTCTATACCCAACATTCTCTGTCCTTGTATCCCAGAGTCTCTCCCTTTGACGCTTTCTCTATACCCAACATTCTCTGTCCTTGTATCCCAGAGTCTCTCCTTTTGACCCATTCTCTTTACCCAACATTATCTGTCCTTGTATCCCAGAGTCTCTCCTTTTGACCCATTCTCTTTACCCAACATTATCTGTCCTTGTATCCCAGAGTCTCTCCCTTTGACTCATTCTCTATACCCAACATTCTCTGGCCTTGTATCCCAGAGTCTCTCCCTTTGACCCATTCTCTATACCTAACATTATCTGTCCTTGTATCCCAGAGTCTCTCCCTTTGATACATTCTATATACCCAACATTATCTGTCCTTCTAACCAAGAGTCTCTCCGTTTGACCCATTCTCTATACCCAACATTCTCTGTCCTTGTATCCCAGAGTCTCTCCCTTTGACACTTTCTCTATACCTAACATTCTCTGTCCTTCTGTCCCAGAGTCTCCCCCTTTGACCCATTCTCTATACCCAACATTCTCTGTCCTTGTATCCCAGAGTCTCTCCCTTTGACACTTTCTCTATACCAACATTCTCTCTCCTTGTATCCCAGAGTCTCTCCTTTGAGCACTTTCTCTATACCCAACATTCTCTGTCCTTGTATCCCAGAGTCTCCCCCTTTGACCCATTCTCTATACCCAACATTCTCTGTCCTTGTATCCCAGAGTCTCTCCCTTTGACCCTTTCTCTATACCCAACATTCTCTCTCCTTGTATCCCAGAGTCTCTCCCTTTGACACTTTCTCTATACCCAACATTCTCTGTCCTTGTATCCCAGAGTCTCTCCTTTTGACCCATTTTCTATACCCAACATTCTCTGTTCTTGTATCCCAGAGTCTCTCCCTTTGACCCTTTCTCTATACCCAACATTCTCTGTCCTTCTATCCCAGAGTCTCTCCCTTTGACCCTTTCTCTATACCCAACATTCTCTGTCCTTCTATCCCAGAGTCTCCCCCTTTGACCCTTTCTCTATACCCAACATTCTCTGTCCTTCTATCCCAGAGTCTCTCCCTTTGACCCATTCTCTATACCCAACATTATCTGTCCTTGTATCCCAGAGTCTCTCCCTTTGACCCTTTCTCTATACCCAACATTCTCTGTCCTTCTACCCCAGAGTCTCTCCTTTTGACCCATTCTCTATACCCAACATTCTCTGTCTTTCTGTCCCAGAGTCTCTCCCTTTGCACCCTCTCATTACCCACATCCCTGTTTCCCTCTATCCCCGCAGTCTCCCGATTTGCCCCTGCTTTCTCTATATACCCTTCCCCCCACAACCACAGTGTCTCTATTTGCCCCTCTCCCCATTGCCCCCCCACACATTCTCTATCCCTCTCCCCATTTTCTCCCTCTCCATTTATTTTTTTATAGCCTTCTGAAAGAGGCGTTGGGATATTTTGCACAGCTGGTGCTCATCACATTATGCACTATCAATAAAATACCATGTGTAATTAATTTTTAATGCAATGCTGAATGCAGTTCTTTAAAGTCCTGGATGTGAGGAGCTGACACTGTCCATGTCTACGAGAAGAAAAAAAAAAAAAAAAACCAAAGGAGTGAGATTCCTCCGATTTAAAGAGCCCGTCGCATCGCCCGGGAAATATAATGCTCACACAGCTCATAAATACATATAAAGGTCCCCGTGGGCTTATTCACCTGCCAATGGCCAAAAATAGCATCCAAATTAGCCAGAATTGGAGAATTTTCACGTTTCAAGCTTTATGGACTAAAACGCGTTGCCGGTCCACCTTTCCGCACTTTCCCGAGTGTCGCTTTTTAAGGGTTCGGTTTTTCCGAATTCGTGGAGGCCGGTGGTGGACGAGTCATCATTTTAAACTTTGGTTTTTCATCAAAACGCAGCGATCAAGCAAAACACACAATAAATAAGGGGGGAAAAATGAAAACATTCTCCGTGGGTTGTAAGTGTTTATGTTCTGCGTAAACGCAATAAAAAAAATGAATAAAAGGATTAAAAAAAAGCCTAGAAAATTGGTTAAAATGAAGCCGCGTCTCAGACGGAAGGAAACGCTCATCTTTCAGAGTTTTGGATCGGCGCCAGCGAATTTAATTGGGGTCCAGCTCTTTGTTACAGAGGATAAACCGCTCGCAAATTCTGCGTTTCGCTCGCTGGCGTAAGCCTGGATATTTATTATTACGTGATTGGACGGTAGGTGGGCGTCCTGGTCCTGTGTACCCTCTCTCCGGTGCTAACGCCATACATATGTATTTACTTAGCATTATTAATGCCAAGCAAACCCTTTCACCCACGCGTTTCGCTTCCAACGATCAAGTCTGCCCCAATACCAAAAGAACATGAAAAAAAAAAAAAATTGTTCCGTAAAGACAAGTCGCTTTGTCAATCGAACTGCCCGTCACGGATTGGACTGTTTAAAACACGCGTTTCGCCGCTGTCTTCATCTAAATGTAGCACACGCCACTGAAATATGCATTTTTTATTAAAACACAACTTGTAAAGCCACGGGAGGGAGTCGGTCCGATTCGCTGTTCCTTGCGGGTGTGATCTTGGGTGCCCTATTGCCTTTTTATCCCTTTTTTTTTTAAATTCTTCAGCGGTTTACTCGTTCATTTTACCCAAAATGTTTCCTTTTTTTGGAGGGTTCGCACTTTTGAGACGTCGTTTCCAATAGGAAACATTGCTATTGTACCCTGACCCTTCCTGCCGGAGCTACTGCAACCCCTGTCCTTGGAAAACGCCAGTCTAGGGCAAACGGAAATGAGCGAACTGTGTGCCCAACGCGTTTGTTGGTCGTACACTGAATCAGTGGGCGCTGGTGACCATAGGGTTCCATGATGCCTTCTGGCAGCCAAGGCATTATGGGAGTTGGACTGCATGTCTCATCCATCCTCAGTCTTTCATATTAACCCTTTCCTTGTCAACCAGCAGAGCCTGCCCGGCTACGCATCATGGCTAACGTCACGGTTTGTGACACCAATGCAATCTGTCAGCCAGCTAATACGCGTCTATGTGGCTGATCATCATGGGAAACGTAGTCCAGAAGAACTGGAGCGTTAAAGCCACCCGTTTATCCCAGTCGTTTTCCATTACGCTCAGTCGGCACTGGAAACGACAGTAATCGTCGCTCGCCTAATGGGATTGGCGTGAATTGGCGTGAATTGGCGAGAGAAAAATCCCACTTCTGCCACCAGTAATCTACGGAAAACCAATCCTGTGCAGCATAATGCGAATATCGACGCCTCAAATCCAAAAGGCGTGAGAATCCTCACCTGCCTCACTAACCCCCCCATCCCCCCACCCCTGGTGCGGAAATGACATTTATCTTTGTGAGTGTAAGCTCACGCGACCGAGGCGGCTTCCCGTAATTGGTTGTTTTGGTTTGCCCGATTGTATTTATCTCGCACATTCCTGCCGAGCAGCGCCGTGGAATAGGTATGCGCTACGTCGAATAATCACACATGTATAAATACACATATATATATCAGATTTATTTTTTTTGGGGGGGGGGGATTTTGAACGGCTTGATATTTACGTCTTTAACGTTTCTCCAGACCCCGGGAGAAATCACTCAGACCTGTGAGAGAGCAGCGTCACTTTTTAATTTCATGTTGAAGCAGAGCCCTGAGTAATTTTCTCCTTGTCTATTCCCATTGCATCCGCCACAATGATTTTCCCGGCTCCTCACATCAGGATAAAAGGCTATTTTTATTGCATTGCCAGATATAAAAGCAAACAGAGCGGCCGCCTGTGATTGGTTTCCAGACGTTTCAGCTTTTTTTATAGTTTCCTCCCATGGAATGATTGTTTCGGTGGCGTTCGGGTTTCTCCGAGTCCTGTCGGACCCGTGCTACCCGCGTGACGTCGCTGATGGGAAGAAGGATAGCTCTATATAGGGGGCTTATTCACTAAGCAGCGAGTCAGTGAATTGGGAAGACATTGACATTTTGAAGCCATTAGGTTATATATACACAGTATACATACCTTTATACACAAAGAGATCTACACATACACACACATAAATCCATGCATACGCACAGACACATGCACAATCATGCAAGCCCCTCCACATTCACTCATTCACCGACAAGCCTGTACATATACACACAACCCATACACACACACACACACACACAATTTATCTATATTGATACATCTGTAACCATACATGCATAAATATAGGCCGTACATACATACACGTACACACATAAACCCTACATGCATACACACACACACAAACTATACACGAAACACACAACCTATACAATACACACATATCTCATGCCTACTCCCACACAACCACATTCCACACACACACATAACCCATACACACACACACACACACATGACCCATACATACACACAGATAGCACATACACACACACACACATAGCACATACATACACACACACAGATAGCACATACACACACACACACATAGCACATACATACACACACACATAGCACATACATACACACACACATAGCACATACATACACACACACACATAGCACACACACACACACACACACACACATAGCACATACATACACACACACACACATAGCACATACATACACACACACACACACATAGCACATACATACACACACATAGCACACACACACACACACACACACATAGCACATACATACACACACATAGCACATACACACACACACACACACATAGCACATACATACACACACACACATAGCACATACACACACACACATACACACACATAGCACACACACACACACACCACACACACACACACATAGCACATACATACACACACATAGCACATACACACACATAGCACATACATACACACACATAGCACATACAGACACACACACATAGCACATACATACACACACATAGCACATACATACACACACACATAGCACATACATACACACACATAGCACATACATACACACACACATAGCACATACATACACACACATAGCACATACACACACACATAGCACATACAGACACACACACACATATTTAATACCTACACACACATACACACATTCCATACATACATACACATAGCACATACATACATACACACACATTCCATACATACATACACATAGCACATACATACATACACACACATTCCATACATACATACACATAGCACATACATACACCCACATAATACATACACCTAATTAAGCCATAGATTCACACACACACAACCAACCCTTACAATCATACAAACATAAGGCTCTGCGCATTCCTGTACATTTCTGTGTGTTATAATTAACCCCTTCAGTGCTTTATTTGGGAGGAAAATAGAAGGATTTTGATCGGAACCTCTAGTTTCAAAATTTTGGATTTTTTTGTTACACTTTTCTCCACATTTACACTTTTGCCCCAAAATAGTCTTTTCGTCTCTTTTTTATAAATAATATCAAGGTTATTCAGAGAGAGGTGAAAAGCAGGAGAATGACTGGAGAATGGAAAATTCTAGGTCAAAATAGCCGATTTGGATAGTGAGATAAAAGGGAGAATTTTTCTGGTTTGGCTATTTTGACCTAGAATTGTCACTTCTCTAGTCATTCTCCTGAGTTTCACCTCTCTCTGAATAACCCTGTATGTGTTTATAAATATGGGCTTTTGTTTACATTACGGCTCGTTTCCAGATGATACATTGTTTCTCTGGTTCTCTGGGTGTGAGTTTTGTCCAAAGACAGCAGCTACAGTATACCTCGCACTGCGGGCGATTCGCGCCATATCCGAGCCCCAGGAAGCCCGCCCTGCTCACCGTACGTTTATACTATTAAATATCAGGCTTTTTTTGGCTTTGCCAGCAGATGCTCTTGTTTGGAAAGGGGATCACTGTAACTTCCACCACGCGGGGAGGAGGGGCAGGCGGAGGGGGGGATGCAGGAACGCTGCCCCTTTTAACGCAAACTTTACTGGCAGTCGCTGTGCGCCTGGTTTCATTTATGCTGGAGCCAGCCTCGCCGCGCGAGAGGCGTCCTCATGTTGAAATTAGGCCCGGGCCCGCTTCTGTGGCCTTGCCAAATTTGGTGTTTGTGTTTTATTTAGAATTCTTTTCGCGGCTAGTCAGATCCGTCCAGGCGCACCATACGCGTTGCTGCGCCCCATGGGAAAAAAAAAAAATATATATATATATACGGGTATAAATAAAATAAAAAAGCTTGGGCACAAAAAAAAAATCCCACACGGTAACAACAAAATAAATAAATATGTATATATATATATATATATATCAAAAAATGTAAAAAAGCTTTGGTGCAAAAAAAAAACCGCCACAAAGTAACGTCAAAATAAATAAATATTTATATCAAAAAATTTAAAAAAGCTTTGGTGCAAAAAAAACCACGCTACAAAGTAACGACAAAATAAATATATATATATATCAAAAAATGTAAAAAAGCTTTGGTGCAAAAAAAAAACGCTACAAAGTAACGTCAAAATAAATATATATATATATCAAAAAATGTAAAAAAGCTTTGGTGCAAAAAAAACCGCCACAAAGTAACGACAAAATAAATATATATATATATAAAAAATGTAAAAAAGCTTTGGTGCAAAAAAAACACGCCACAAGTAACGACAAAATAAATAAATATATATATATATCAAAAAATTTAAAAAAGCTTTGGTGCAAAAAAAACCACGCTACAAAGTAACGACAAAATAAATAAATATATATATATATATATATATCAAAAAATGTAAAAAAACTTTGGCGCAAAAAATATATATATAAATTTTTTTAAAAAAGCTTGGGTGCAAAAAAAACCCGACAAAGTAATGCCAAATAAATTAATATATATATATTATTTTTTTTAAAAAAAGGCTTGCGCGCAAAAAAACCCGACACAATGTAACGCCAAAAATAAATATATACATATATATATAATTTTTTAAAAAAAAGCTTGGGTGCAAAAAAAAAAAGCCACAAAGTAACGACAAAATAGATCAATATACTTGAAAATGAGAGAAATCTCAATGTATCTTTCCTGGTAAAGTCCTTTATGAATAAATAAATAAATAAATAAATATGATTTTTTTTTTAACAAAGCTCGTGCCGTTTTCTTCGGCAAAAGCCTCAGCCGGAACAAAACAAAAAAAACGCCACAAAGTAACGTCAAAATAAATAAATAGAACATTCCCTATTTCTATTTTTGAGGGAAAGATGGAGGTTGGGAGGGGTTGGGGGGGGGGCGCAGGGCCCAAGCTCTCTTAACCGGTCGCAGATGTGTTAAATAGACGCGCACATGTCAGTCTCCCATGTTTTAATTAAAAAATAATTACTGCTTAATGGCTTGCTAGCGCCAAATGTGGACGCGCTGGAGGAGGGGGCACATTATCACAGCGTTGCTCCATCTTTTACGCTGGCACCCCCCCACCCTCCCCGCCCCATGCATGGCTGCCTGAAACGGCCAGAAATGAGAAGAGATGTGGAAGGGAATCCTGGGTTTATTTTCACGACGTCACGTCAATATCTGTTTTCGGGTTTATTGTGATGGAATGTGGCGTATCCATCCTGGAGGATTCTGTACAGCCCCTCCCCGGGGGGCGATTCTATGCTTCTTTCCATAGGCCTCGGGATCACCAGGAGCCAACAGGTAGCTCAGAGACCATCAACCTGCAAATATATATATATACTCATGGCGTAGCAACTGGGGGGGGGTGGACATACCCCACCGCAGACTCTAAAAGTATAGAGAGAGTGTGGATTGGTTGTTTGGACACCTTGTGATTTGTGTCAGGGAGGGGTCGGGTTATATCTGTGTGATTTGTGTCGGGGAGGGGTCGGGTTATATCTGTGTGATTTGTGTCAGGGAGGGGTCGGGTTATATCTGTGTGATTTGTGTCAGGGAGGGGTCGGATTATATCTGTGTGATTTGTGTCAGGGAGGGGTCGGGTTATATCTGTGTGATTTGTGTCAGGGAGGGGTCGGGTTATATCTGTGTGATTTGTGTCAGGGAGGGGTCGGGTTATATCTGTGTGATTTGTGTCGGGGAGGGGTCGGGTTATATCTGTGTGATTTGTGTCAGGGAGGGGTCGGGTTATATCTGTGTGATTTGTGTCGGGGAGGGGTCGGGTTATATCTGTGTGATTTGTGTCAGGGAGGGGTCGGGTTATATCTGTGTGATTTGTGTCGGGGAGGGGTCGGGTTATATCTGTGTGATTTGTGTCAGGGAGGGTCGGGTTATATCTGTGTGATTTGTGTCGGGGAGGGGTCGGGTATATCTGTGTGATTTGTGTCGGGGAGGGGTCGGGTTATATCTCTGTGATTTGTGTCAGGGAGGGGTCGGTTATATCTGTGTGATTTTGTCGTGTCAGGGGGGGTCGGGTTATATCTGTGTGATTTGTTGTCAGGGAGGGGTCGGGTTATATCTGTGTGATTTGTGTCAGGGAGGGGTCGGGTTTATATCTGTGTGATTTGTGTCAGGGAGGGGTCGGGTTATATCTGTGTGATTTGTGTCAGGGAGGGGTCGGGTTATATCATGTGGGTGTTTGTGTCAGGGAGGGGTCGGGTTATATCTGTGTGATTTGTGTCGGGGAGGGGTCGGGTTATATCTGTGTGATTTGTGTCGGGAGGGGTCGGGTTTATATCTCTGTGATTTGTGTCAGGGAGGGGTCGGGTTATATCTGTGTGATTTGTGTCAGGGAGGGGTCGATTATATTGTGTGATTTGTGTCAGGGAGGGGTCGGGTTATCTGTGTGATTTGTGTCGGGGAGGGGTCGGGTTATATCTGTGTGATTTGTGTCAGGGAGGGGTCGGGTTTATATCTGTGGTGATTTGTGTCAGGGAGGGGTCGGGTTATATATCTGTGATTTGTGTCAGGGAGGGGTCGGGTTATATCTTGTGATTTGTGTCAGGGAGGGGCCGGGTTATATCTGTGTGATTTGTGTCAGGGAGGGGTCGGGTTATATCTGTGTGATTTGTGTCAGGGAGGGGTCGATTATATCTGTGTGATTTGTGTCAGGGAGGGTCGGGTTATATCTGTGATTTGTGTCGGGGGGGGTCGGTTATATCTGTGTGATTTGTGTCAGGGAGGGGTCGGTGTTTATATCTGTGTGATTTGTGTCAGGGAGGGGTCGGGTTATATCTGTGTGATTTGTGTCAGGGAGGGGTCGGGTTATATCTCTTGATTTGTGTCAGGGAGGGGTCGGGTTATATCTGTGTGATTTGTGTCAGGGAGGGGTCGGTTATATCTGTGTGATTTGTGTCAGGGAGGGGTCGGGTTATATCTGTGTGATTTGTGTCAGGGAGGGGTCGGGTTATATCTGTGGTGGTTGTGTCGGGGAGGGGTCGGTTATATCTGTGTGATTTGTGTCAGGGAGGGGTCGGGTTATATCTGTGTGATTTGTGTCAGGGAGGGGTCGGGTTATATCTGTGTGTTTGTGTCGGGGAGGGGTCGGTTATATCTGTGTGATTTGTGTGTCAGGGAGGGGTCGGGTTATATCTGTGTGATTTGTGTCAGGGAGGGGTCGGGTTATATCTGTGTGATTTGTGTCGGGGAGGGGTCGGTTATATCTGTGTGATTTGTGTCAGGGAGGGGTCGGGTTATATCTGTGTGATTTGTGTCAGGGAGGGGTCGGGTTATATCTGTGTGATTTGTGTCAGGGAGGGGTCCGGGTTATATCTGTGTGATTTGTGTCAGGGTGGGGTCGGGTTATATCTGTGTGATTTGTGTCAGGGAGGGGTCGGGTTATATCTGTGTGATTTGTGTCAGGGAGGGGTGCAGGGTTGATATCTGTGTGATTTGTGTCAGGGTGGGGTTCGGGTTATATCTGTGTGATTTGTGTCGGGGAGGGGTCGGTTATATCTGTGTGATTTGTGGTCAGGGAGGGGTCGGGTTTATATCTGTGTGATTTGGTGGTCAGGGAGGGGCCGGGTTATATCTGTGTGAATTTGTGTCAGGGTGGGGTCGGGTTATATCTGTGTGATTTGTGTCGGGGAGGGGTCGGTTATATCTGTGTGATTTGTGTTAGGGAGGGGTCAGGTTATATCTGTGTGATTTGTGTCGGGGAGGGGTCGGGTATATCTGTGTGATTTGTGTCAGGGAGTGGTCGGGTTATATCTGTGTGATTTGTGTCGGGGAGGGGTCGGGTTATATCTGTGTGATTTGTGTCAGGGAGGGGTCAGGTTATAGTGTGATTTGTGTCAGGGAGTGGTCGGGTTATAATATGTTCTGTGTGATTTGTGTCAGGGAGGGGTCGGGTTATATCTGATTTGTGTCAGGGAGGGGTCGGGTTATATTCTTGTGATTTGTGTCGGGGAGGGGTCGGGTTATGTCTGTGTGATTTGTGTCAGGGAGGGGTCGGTTATATGCTGTGTGATTTGTGTCAGGGAGGGGTCGGGTTCTATCTGTGTGATTTTGGTGTCAGGTGGGGGTCGGCTTATATCTGTGTGATTGTGTCAGGGAGGGGTCGGGTTATATCTGTGTGATTTGTGTCAGGGAGGGGTCGGGTTATATCTGTGTGATTTGTGTCAGGGAGGGGTCGGTTATATCTGTGTGATTTGTGTCAGGGAGTGGTCGGTTATATCTGTGTGATTTGTGTCAGGGAGGGGTCGGGTTATATCTGTGATTTGTGTCAGGGAGGGGTCGGGTTATATCTGTGTGGTTTGTGTCAGGGAGGGGTCGGGTTATATCTGTGTGATTTGTGTCAGGGAGGGGTCAGGTTATATCTGTGTGATTTGTGTCAGGGAGGGGTCGGGTTATATCTGTGTGATTTGTGTCAGGGAGGGGTCGGTTATATCTGTGTGATTTGTGTCAGGGAGGGGTCGGGTTATATCTGTGTGATTTGTGTCAGGGAGGGGTCGGGTTATATCTGTGTGATTTGTGTCAGGGAGGGGTCGGGTTATATCTGTGTGATTTGTGTCAGGAGGGGTCGGGTTATATCTGTGTGATTTGTGTCAGGGAGGGGTCGGTTATATCTGTGTGATTTGTGTCAGGAGGGGTCGGGTTATATCTGTGTGATTTGTGTCAGGGAGGGGTCGGGTTATATCTGTGTGATTTGTGTCAGGGAGGGGTCGGGTTATATCTGTGTGATTTGTGTCAGGGAGGGGTCGGGTTATATCTGTGTGATTTGTGTCAGGGGGGGTCGGGGTTATATCTGTGTGATTTGTGTCAGGGGGGGTCGGGTTATATCTGTGTGATTTGTGTCAGGGAGGGGTCGGGTTATATCTGTGTGATTTGTGTCAGGGAGGGGTCGGGTTATATCTGTGTGATTTGTGTCAGGGAGGGGTCGGGTTATATCTGTGTGATTTGTGTCAGGGAGGGGTCGGGTTATATCTGTGTGATTTGTGTCAGGGGGGGTCGGGTTATATCTGTGTGATTTGTGTCAGGGAGGGGTCGGGTTATATCTGTGTGATTTGTGTCAGGGAGGGGTCGGGTTATATCTGTGTGATTTGTGTCAGGGAGGGGTCGGGTTATATCTGTGTGGTTTGTGTCGGGGAGGGGTCGGGTTATATCTGTGTGGTTTGTGTCGGGGAGGGGTCGGGTTATCGGTGGCTCTCTTGTCCTGCGGTGGATTTCTTCGTGGTTTTGCCGCTGTGCCTTGATGAAGCGTTTTTTAGGGATATTATGTGAGTCTGCATCAGGCGGGGGTTTTTGGCGGCGTTGTTGTGTTTGCTTTTGGCACGGCGTCGCGCCTCCCTTCGGATCAATCTGCTTGATAACAGGGTATTAGATCCCAGATTCACCCGACAGATTGAACCTTATTGACGCGGCGTCTTGTAGTGAATTACCCGCCGTGTGTTTTCGTGCCAGGAACAAAGTGGCGAGTGAATTCCTGATTGTGAGCCCCGCTCTCCTTTCATGGGATTCGTCCCCGCGTTAATGGAGCGGCATATGGATTAATCGGCGGCGGCTAATCAAGCGGAAAAATGGGAAGCCGTGACGTTTTAGGGGAATCTGCCGTGGCGGCGCGCATGGGGGACCCCGCCTTGATCTGTTATGGGGGGTTCATTACAAATTTTAGGTAAAAAATGTTAAAATATTTGGTTACGTTTGTGATTTTTGGATATTTTAGCACAAAATGTTTGATTCCAGGAAAGTGCGTTTGTGTGGGGGAGGGGTTTGCTGATCTCAGGAGCGACGTGTGAGGGATTCGAGTAATGGATGGTGACCCCGCTGTACAGGACGCCCCACTTTGTGATTGCGGGAGACTCGCCCCTCTTCCTTGGCCGCCATTTTTGTTGTTGTTTGGGTTGGTTCTTGTGGATCGGGTATCTAATTGCTGCTGCTGAGAATGATTAATGTCCAGCTGAAAGGAGCCACATCCACCAACGGCAATTACAAACAGATGCTCGTTAAATCCATGTGTTCTCCATTCCTGAAACTCTGAGGCTACCGGCCCACATACACACACACATACACACACACACACACACACACACACACATACACACAAAACACACGCAGGTATGTACACACATATACAGACAGAAACAAGCATGTACATACACACACAAACAAGTATACACATACACATACAGAGACCCACAGACATGGATAGGACAGACACATACAGACACAAACAGGCATGCACACACATACACATAAAGACACCCACAGGCATGCACACATATACACACCCACAGGCATGCACATACACATTCAGATGCCCACAGACATAGACACGCACATACAGACACCTATTCAGGCACAAACAGGCATGCACACACATATAAGATACACATGGGGATGGACACATTTACAGACACACACATACAAGCATGGAGCCACTTATATAGATATACACACAGACTTAGACACATATACAGACACACAAAGGCCTCTGCACACTCATAGACACACACAGGCATGCACACACATATTTAGATACACACAGGCATGTACACACAGATACAAACATATACAGATACACACAGGCATGTACATACAGATACAAGCAGATACACACAGGCATGTACACACAGGCACACACATATACAGACACACAGGCATGTACACTGGCACACATATATACAGACACACAGGCACACACATATAACAGACACACAGGCATGTAAACACAGGCACACACATATACAGACACACAGGCATGTACACACAGGCACACACATATACAGACACACAGGCATGTACACACAGATACAAACATATACAGATACACAGAGGCATGTACACACAGGCACACACATATACAGACACACAGGCATGTACACTGGCACACATATATACAGACACACAGGCACACACATATAACAGACACACACAGGCATGTACACACAGGCACACATATATACAGACACACACAGGCATGTACACACTGGCACACATATATACAGACACACAGGCACACACATATAACAGACACACAGGCATGTACACACAGGCACACACATATACAGACACACAGGCAGGCACATACGATGCAAGATGCCCCAGGGGCTTTGAGATTGACTGAGGGGCCACAGGGGAGGGGGGGGGGCACGGTGCATTGAGCAGGGCTGGAAATCGAGGAATTTGGATTTGTACGTGGATTCGCAATATGTTGTGTTTAAAAGCCGCGCAGCTGGAAGCGTGCGACTCGCCAGATATCAAAAGGCTCTGTGTATTCCCTTGTTGTATCTGCCAAAAGAGATCGCTGTTACTGTGTATCTCATGCATCGAATCATCTCTCCGCTCTGTGCTGATCGCTTCCCTCCCCATCTCTGAACCCCCCCCCAGGCCTGTACCCCCATCCTCGGGACCATTTGGTGTCCACTTGGCGCTACATCTTCTAAAGGTGTGTTTATGCCCCTAGGCCTTGTTTTTACACCGTCCTTTATCCCCTGAGTGGGATATATTTAATATATATTCAATGAAGGGGTTAAAACAAGACTTTCCTCCAAATTATCCCTTTTTCTAACCTTGACCTCTGAAAAGTAGACAATAAATGTGTTTTCCCAGCAGTTACTGTGTTGCCGCATGGTTTGGAGTTGAGTTGTACGCGGGGAGCAGGCACCTTATTATATACTTATTTTATTTTTACCAATATTCTGCAATTTTTACACAAAATATCCTATCAGTAAGCGTCGCGAACTAACAGGGTGATGGCACCGGGCCTTAGAAACCAATTCTCAATGTCTGCGGAGAAACGGCGGCTTCTCCTTCCGCAAACTGTCAAAAGTAGTCGGCGCTTTACGTCTCCTGTTGTGAATGTAGGAGGTTGTAGACTCAAACTCCCCGATACGTTCGCTGAAATCGCTCAAAGCTGTTAAGGGACGTTATAGGACTATTAGACATTCTCGAAGACCCCTGACGAAGCCAGGGGAAGATTGTGACAACCCCGGAAGCTGGATTTATATATATAAAACGCGTCGGATTGCCGCTGCTGGCCGGACGTACGGCTTTCCATTTTGCCTGTGCTTGGGGAAGGTTATGGAGGGATAATCATGTCAGTGACTCACTCGTAGCGTGCAGGTGGTGTTTTTCGTCTCCGTGGCGAGGTCGAGAGCGGCAGCCTTAGGGTGTAAGTATGTAAGGCACCGTGTCCACCCTTCCCCTTCCAGAGGAGACGGTTGTGACAGCTGTACAGTACCTGGATTCTATGCAGTTCACTCGTCCCCTCGGGGCACGTTTTACACTTATTTATTATTTATTTTTGTGTTTTTTTTAACTTTTAAAAGCAGAACCCCCCCATCCCCCGTTAAAGGGGGAATCACGACTTGTTGCCCCAGAAGGTCCTGACAGTTTTCCCCCTTTTAACGGAGATTAAAAGCGTTCGATTTGGTGCCAACGTGGCCGAACACGAAGGGTTAAACCCGGTGTAAATGTCAATAGGAAGCGCCGCAGAAGCCAGACGGGAGTATCTCGATTCGGCTCGACGCTGGGGGCTAGGGAGGCTCAACACCCGACCGAGGAACAACTTCCCTTTCCTTCGTCGACTGAGGACGCGAGAAATGTGTTATCGCAGCCCCTCGGCACACGCAGGGTTAATGCCGCCTTTTAATCGTTCAGATGTATAGCAGAGGGGTCAGTTTGGTTAACGGCGAGTTGCGTCAAATGGACACCTGTGCAGATCCTGGGTTTTGCTGCCCACAGCACTCGGGCCAAAAATAACCCCAAAAATAAATAAATAAATAAATATATATATATTTATATGTAAAGGATTTTAGCAGGAAGGATACATTGAGATTTCTCTCCTTTACCAGGAAGGATACATTGAGATTTCTCTCCTTTACCAGGAAGGATACATTGAGATTTCTCTCCTTTACCAGGAAGGATACATTGAGATTTCTCTCCTTTTCCAGGAAGGATACATTGAGATTTCTCTCCTTTACCAGGAAGGATACATTGAGATTTCTCTCCTTTACCAGAAGGATACATTGAGATTTCTCTCCTTTTCCAGGAAGGATACATTGAGATTTCTCTCCTTTACCAGGAAGGATACATTGAGATTTCTCTCCTTTACCAGGAAGGATACATTGAGATTTCTCTCCTTTACCAGGAAGGATACATTGAGATTTCTCTGGATTTGCAGGAAGGATACATTGAGATTTCTCTCCTTTACCAGGAAGGATACATTGAGATTTCTCTGGATTTCCAGGAAGGATACATTGAGATTTCTCTAGATTTCCAGGAAGGATACATTGAGATTTCTCTCCTTTACCAGGAAGGATACATTGAGATTTCTCTGGATTTCCAGGAAGGATACATTGAGATTTCTCTAGATTTCCAGGAAGGATACATTGAGATTTCTCTCGTTTTCAGTATGTCCTGGGTTCAAGAACAGTAAAATGTTACACAGGGTAATTCAAAGAGATCTGAATGGCTGGCGAAAGGGAACCGAACACTGAAATTCAGCGTACGGTTACCTTTCCTGGCCATTCGGCTATTCAGAGAGCAGCAGTTTGCCACATGTTGGCGAATTGCCTGCACATACGGTGCCTGTTCGAGGGCAGTGAAATCCCCATGAAAAAGCACTGCTTCGTCTATTCAGAGAACACAAACCAGCAGTGAAAGGTTCCCCTAATGCCCTGCCATTCGGTGGTTTCATTCGACAGGTTTATTCAGGAGAATCCCATAGGATTCAATGTTAAAAATATTCCCGTTTTAATTCAATATCTAATAAACCGTTCATTATAAAATTCTGCAGTAAAAAGTCTCTTTATTTTCTGATTCTTTGGATATTTTAAGCAGTTTTCAGGATTTTTTTTAAAAAAACTTTTTAAACGTTTTTTCTTTTTTCTGTAACAGCCCTCTTTATTATCATTCATTGGATTTTATATGTAAATTTCAGACATTTTCGCTCAGTAGTTTCTTTGCAAACAGCGTTTCACTTTTCAAACATTCAAGCAAACTGTTTTTTTTTCTCACTCCATTCGTCTGCGGTGTCAGGTTTTTCCGGCGGCTGTGCTGTGACCGGCTCCTGCTCGGGTTTCTCCGGTGTCTCCGGCATGTTAATCCAGATGTTTTTGCAGGTTTCGGTGTGCGTTTGCCCTCATTTTGCGGTGAGTTTTTGGTGGGTTTGCGGCGGGTTTTCCCTGCATTTCGGCGGCCCTGTGGTGCTTGCTGAATACACCGCAGAGTCACCGAAATGGGATTGCCAAATCGTACCGAATTGAAGAGAACCGAAAAGTCACCGAACATGCGGTGACTTTTCAATTCTCTTTGAATTACCCTGACTTTGTTGCAGAAATACAAAGTAATAAAATGCAAGATATTAAAAACAAAACACAAATATACTGATTAAACCAGAAAATATATATGTAGGAAATATAGTCACTGTGTTACATGTTTGTGCATTCTGTATATAGTCACTATGTTACATGTTTACAGGTGCATTCTGTATATAGTCACTGTGTTACATGTTTACAGGCGCATTCTGTATATAATCACTGTGTTACATGTTTACAGGTGCATTCCGTATATAGTCACTGTGTTACATGTTTACAGGTGCATTCTGTATATAGTCACTGTGTTACATGTTTACAGGTGCATTCTGTATATAGTCACTGTGTTACATGTTTACAGGTGCATTCCGTATATAATCACTGTGTTACATGTTTTACAGGTGCATTCTGTATATAGTCACTATGTTACATGTTTACAGGTGCATTCCGTATATAGTCACTGTGTTACATGTTTACAGGTGCATTCTGTATATAGTCACTGTGTTACATGTTTACAGGTGCATTCCGTATATAATCACTGTGTTACATGTTTTACAGGTGCATTCTGTATATAGTCACTATGTTACATGTTTACAGGTGCATTCTGTATATAATCACTGTGTTACATGTTTACAGGTGCATTCCGTATATAATCACTGTGTTACATGTTTTACAGGTGCATTCTGTATATAGTCACTATGTTACATGTTTACAGGTGCATTCTGTATATAGTCACTATGTTACATGTTTACAGGTGCATTCTGTATATAGTCACTATGTTACATGTTTACAGGTGCATTCTGTATATAGTCACTATGTACATGTTTACAGGTGCATTCTGTATATAGTCACTATGTTACATGTTTACAGGTGCATTCTGTATATAGTCACTGTGTTACATGTTTACAGTGCATTCTGTATATAGTCACTGTGTTACATGTTTACAGGTGCATTCTGTATATAGTCACTATGTTACATGTTTACAGGTGCATTCTGTATATAGTCACTATGTTACATGTTTACAGGCGCATTCTGTATATAGTCACTATGTTACATGTTTACAGGCGCATTCTGTATATAGTCACTATGTTACATTTTTACAGGCGCATTCTGTATAAGTCACTGTGTTACATGTTTACAGGCGCATTCTGTATATAGTCACTATGTTACATGTTTACAGGTGCATTCTGTATATAGTCACTGTGTTACATGTTTACAGGGGCATTCTATATATAGTCACTGTGTTACATGTTTACAGGTGCATTCTGTATATAGTCACTGTGTTACATGTTTACAGGTGCATTCTGTATATAGTCACTGTTACATGTTTACAGGTGCATTCCGTATATAGTCACTGTTACATGTTTACAGGCGCATTCTGTATATAGTCACTGTGTTACATGTTTACAGGCGCATTCTGTATATAGTCACTGTGTTACATGTTTACAGGTGCATTCTGTATATAGTCACTGTTACATGTTTACAGGTGCATTCTGTATATAGTCACTATGTTACATGTTTACAGGTGCATTCTGTATATAGTCACTATGTTACATGTTTACAGGTACATTCTGTATATAGTCACTGTTACATGTTTACAGGTGCATTCTCTTTATAGTCACTGTGTTACATGTTTACAGGTGTAGTGTATATATACTAGAAACTAATATAAAGTCTATGGGCTATATTACAATCTTTGCGCAAAAACCCTTGCGCAAAGCGTAAAACCTTTGCGCGTGCAAATAACTGCTGGAATCACAATCCTCGCGGCTTTTTTCTTCCGCCGCACAAATGCAGGTGCGGTGCTGTCTCGCACAAAAATCTTTGCGCGCGCTGTTTTTTGCACCAATTCGGCCAATCAAAATGAAGATACAAACCTAACAAACACAGCTGAATTGCGTCTGCCAGAGGCATCAGAGACGGGTTCTGCGTCTATGATGTAAAACGAGCACATATGCTACAGTAATAATACACACACACCTGCATCATCCAGTATATTGTTGCTGCATTCCTTTTTATGGGTTCCTTTTGTTTTGGGTTCGGCAGGTTGTTCAGATTTTCCGTTAACACCAGCTTTTAGGAGTTGCTAAAATTATGCGCGCAAAGGCCAATGCGGTAAATACCCCAAAATAGATTGTAATACCATCCTCGTACCAGCGCACATTCGCATTTCCGCTCACAATGTTACGTATAGCATGCGCGCAAGTACAGTAAGCTCGCGCAGGGTTCACGCAGGTACAACCGAGGTAAACGATTGTGCGCGGTTGTTGGGCTGACTGTGTAATACGGGATTCGGCGCATATGGTTTTACCTCTCGCGTTAATGTTTTTTTGCGCCGTCGCAAACGTTTGCGCGAAGATTGTAATTTAGCCCTTAGAACTTTAGTATTTTCTATAATATATATTGTTTATATATATAATTCTGATAACTTGCTACACGAAGACTTCATCATAAGTAGAAAAATAAAATTTTATTGCTGATCGACGTTTCAGTCCACGCAGAGATTTTTAATCAAGAAATATTTATATATAATATATATTTATGAAATAGTATTTATATATACTGTATATAATATTTTATTAATATTTTAAAATAAATTAACTATTTTATTTACATTTATTTTAAAATAATATATATTTAAATAATTTTTGATTTTTTTTTGTGTTTTGCGTCACATATAGAGAGATTTTATATATCATTAAAATAGTGTATATACAGTATATATATATATATCTTCAAGAAGTGTTGATGAGCTGTTTGCTGTCAGCGGCGGTTAGCACTGGTGCAATTAGAGGTGGATATCCTGGCTGTGGGTCCCCTGGTGAATCTATATATATATATAAATAACATTTTAAAATAAATAATAGATTTTTAATATAAGACATACTTGAAAATGAGAGAAATCTCAATGTATCCTTCCCGGTAAAATACTTTATAAATAAATAATTTATATATAATGTTAGACAAAACACTGAAAATTGATTAAATAAATATATTTATTTTATTTATTTTGCGGGAGTCTATAATATTTTATTTTATTTTTGCCGTTTTAAAAAAAAATATATAAAAATAATTATTTATTATAAAAGTTTTGAACAGCCCACGGGGGGGGATAAAACGAGATGATAAAGGTAAGGAGCACCGCGGTTTAATCCGGGCCGGGCAGGTTGACCAGGTTTAAGGCCCGTGAAAGCGGATCCCGCGCAGGTTTTGGCGCCGGCGGACGGTAATTCATTCCACTGACAACAATCAGAATCCAGAGGCTGCGGGAAACGTCCCCTCTAATTGAGCTGGGAAAGGTAAACGGGTTTCAGGGCTCTGCGCACTGTAATTGCAATAATTTAATTTAGCTATTTAACCTGTAATTCCGTCGTATTTATTAAAGAGCGCGGGAGAAAATGAGGCCATTAGGAGCCAGAGATGAATACATTGAAATGAAAATGAACACTTATAACTGCTAGTTGACCTTCGTTTTGTCGCCGTTTTTATTAGGCCGGTCATGGTAATTACCGGGACGTGAATCATACAGAAAAGTGAATAATTCTGCAATGACTGATTTTTATTCTTCTGAGCCGGCGTTTCCTGCGATAAGTACGCGGCGCACGGAGCTCGTTTTGCAGCGCAGCCATCATGGCAAAATAAATGGGTTGCTGGTGGGCAGGGCCACCACTAGCGTTTCAGTGCAAATTTTTGGGGGCCCCTTGCAATGCTTTCAGCGACACACCTAATAATCCAGCTTCTTTCACACACCTCCCCCAGATACACCCCATTCACCACCAGATGCACACCACCTCAACACCTCCCCCAGATACACACCGCATTCACCACCAGATGCACACCACCTCAACACCTCCCCCAGATACACAACCCACTCACCCCCAGATGCACACCACCTCAACACCTCCCCCAGATACAGCCCCACTCACCCCCAGATGCACACCACCTCAACACCTCCCCCAGATACACAACCCACTCACCCCCAGATGCACACCACCTCAACACTCCCCCAGATACACACCCCACTCACCCCCAGATGCACACCACCTCAACCCCTCCCCCAGATACACAACCCACTCACCCCCAGATGCACACCACCTCAACGCTTCCCCCAGATACACACACACCCCACTCACCCCCAGATGCACACCACCTCACACTTCCCTCAGATACACACACGCACTCACCCCCAGATGCACCCCACCTCAACACTTCCCCCAGATACATAACCCACTCACCCCCAGATGCACACCACCTCAACACCTCCCCCAGATACACACCCCACTCACCCCCAGATGCACACCACCTCAACACCTCCCCCAGATACACACCCCACTCACCCCCAGATGCACACCACCTCAACACCTCCCCCAGATACACACCCCACTCACCCCCAGATGCAAACCACCTCAACACCTTCCCCAGATACACAACCCACTCACCCCCAGATGCACACCACCTCAACACGTCCCCCAGATACACAACCCACTCACCACCAGATGCACACCACCTCACACTTCCCTCAGATACACATGCCACTTACCCCCAGATGCACACCACCTCAACACTTCCCCCAGATACACACCCCACTCACCCCCAGATGCACACCACCTCAACACCTCCCCCAGATACACAACCCACTCACCACCAGATGCACACCACCTCAACACCTCCCCATAGACTGACATCCCCTTTCCCCCAGATAGAGAGGTTGCTTGACATCTTTTCTCACGGAGGGTGAGGGTAACTTTTCTTTACGGAGGGTGTTGGCAGTTGAGCCCAGGGTGAGTGCCCTGCTCGTCCCACTGAAAAGGGTGTGTCTGATTGTGGATTTCTAGAAGTCAGCTGGGCGCCACTTTCCAGCCAGTGTGTTGATATCATGGGTTTGTCGGGCCATGATATGGATTTTTGTCCTCACGTTGCGACTGGCGTTCGAGCTGATGGTTGCGGCAATGACTTATGATGTCATGGCGCACAAAATCTGGCTATCACTAAAAGCGTACCTAAAAGGATGCTTCATCCAACCGAAGTCTAACCCAGCAACATGTTTTGCTTTATCATTATATTTTTTGACAGAACAATATAGTATGTAGAGCTGCGGTGAGCACCGGGATTGCTGCAGTTAACCGTCACCAGCCTGGGCCGATTTGACGGTGAGGGTTGAGCGTGCACGATGAGGCTTCGGAGAAAGAATATTGCCCATTTTTCTGACATTAAACCAACGGGAAATTGAGTTTCCAGCCTGCTTGTCAGCCATTGGCTGTGCAGCTTTTTCTTTAGGATGGTACACGCCCACGCAGAACAGGCCTCATTCAATACGGGGTTTATTTGGCAAGTCAAGAATTTGGGAATAAAAAAAAATGACAGCTTAATGGCCGAGCTTCAAATACAGCTGACTCCCTTTGGCAAAAAATTCCAAATGATCTTGTCAGCGCGCTACGGAGTCCAATGGCGAGAGCGTGTTTGCGAGACACGCCCCCACGGTGCTCTACAATTCAGACAAGTCAACTTGTTTATCGTTCCGTTCGGTGCGCTCTCCTCCAGACAGTGGTAATGCCTGAGAAATGTGGGTACACACAGCACAAGATCAGACACTGGATCTCACGCTTTCGGGATTATATCTTTGTATGTGGCCACTCCCCCGAGGAGCAAAAACCTGCAAGTGTATTCACTGAACCTGCTGAATAACCAGGGAAATGCTTGTTTTAGACCAGGGGTCTGCAACCTTGGACCTCCAGATGTTTCTGATTTATATATCCCCCGCGAGGGCTCTGCCATCCTATGAGTAGCTGAGCATCATGGGAGGTGTAGCTCCAAAATACCCGGATGGCCAACCCTGCCGACCCATGTTTTAGGCCAGAGAAAATAATGGGGTCCATAAGGTGGGACCTTCGATGCATTCTGGTGGAAGGAGCTGGTACGACGCGCTAAGACTACCTGTAATTTTAATGAGCGGCGCACGGGACGCCGCGTGTAGCGTCGCTGTCTAACCGCGGTCCCTAGACGATCCAAAAGTACTCGGTGTCATGTACTGGAACCCTCGGTCTGTTCTGTTGCCTAGAAACAGGTTCATTTGTCATGTATTTTAAAAAGGGGGGGTTGAGCGAAAGGGGAGGGTTATGAAAATTGCATTTGTGTTGGGAATGCGATGAGCACATTCGATTACATCTAATTCCCATTTATATTGCCAGGGACATCCTGACTGCCCAGCTGCCCTCTGAAAGACGGCGGCGGCGAGCTGGGGGACTTTGTCATGCATGAATGAACGCTGGGACGCCGGCCAGGATGCCGCTCATAAGCTTCTTCATCATTTATTACCTTCCAGTTTTAATTGTTTTCCTGTTTTTCACGTTCTCTCTGTGTTTCTGGAGATACTCATCTTAAAGGACGTTGGGTTTTCTTAGGGCGGCCCCAACCCGCGCGATATCGAGGGCCACCAGTGGAGACAACGGCTCCGCAGCACGTTACTTTATTATTATGTACCGCGGCGCCCACGCATCACTTCCTCTATGTATCGCCACACGCCAAGCCGTCCTTTATTCTATTTCTTATCTTTACCTGTGACCGTTGCTCGTCTGACGTGAACTGGTCAATGACCGGAGCGGATTAACCCCTCTCTCTCTTAGCTGTAATGACTATGAGGGACAGACGGGAAGATCGATCAATACCCGAACCAATCGATCGAGTGATACACAGCCGCATAGATAATACATACATACACAGGTGGACAGATGTACAGACAGGTGGATTGATGTTGCCACATTGTTTCCACATTCCCTGGATTAATTATGGGGATTGTTATCAATGTAACAGAATTGCATTAGAACTGTGAGAAAAGAATATTACTTTTCATGTTTCTCACAATGTCTCTTTCTCTCTCTCTCGTTCTCTCTCTTATTCTCTCTCATTCTCTTTCTCTATCACTCTCACTCTCTTTTTCTCTCATTCTCTCTCTCTCTATTATTCTCTCTCTTTCTCTCTATCATTCTCTCTTATTCTCTCTTTCTTCTTTCTCACTCTCGTTCTCTCCCGTATTCTCTCTCTATTATCCTCTCTCTTTCTCTCTATCATTCTCTTTCTCTATCATTCTCACTCTCTTTTTCTGTCATTCTCTCTCATTCTCTCTCTCTATTATTCTCTCTCATTCTCTCTCTCTATTATTCTCTCTCTTTCTCTCTATCATTCTCTCTTATTCTCTCTTTCTTCCTCTCATTCTCTCTCTTTCTTCTTTCTTACCCTCGTTCTCTCTTATTCTCTTTCTTCTTTCTCACCCTCATTCTCTTATTCTCTCTTTCTTCTTTCTCATTCTTTCTTATTCTCTCTCATTCTCTGTTGCATTCTCTCTCATTCTCTCTTCTTTCTCATTCTTTCTTATTCTCTCCCCTTCTCTCTTTCTTCTTTCTCATTCTTTCTTATTCTCTCTCATTCTCTTTCTTCTTTCTCATTCTTTCTTATTCTCTCTTATTCTCTCTTCTCTCTCATTCTCTCTTTCTTCTTTCTCATTCTTTCTTATTCTCTCTCCTTCTCTCTTTCTTCTTTCTCATTCTTTCTTATTCTCTCTCATTCTCTCTTTCTTCTTTCTCATTCTTTCTTATTCTCTCTCCTTCTCTCTTTCTTCTTTCTCATTCTTTCTTATTCTCTCTCATTCTCTCTTTCTTCTTTCTCATTCTTTCTTATTCTCTCTCATTCTCTTTCTTCTTTCTCATTCTTTCTTATTCTCTCTCATTCTCTCTTTCTCATTCTCTCTTTCTTCTTTCTCATTCTCTCTTATTCTCTTTCTTCTTTCTCATTCTTTCTTATTCTCTCTCATTCTCTCTTCTTTCTCATTCTCTCTTTCTTCTTTCTCATTCTTTCTTATTCTCTCTCATTCTCTCTTTCTTCTTTCTCATTCTTTCTTATTCTCTCTCATTCTCTCTTTCTTCTTTCTCATTCTCTCATATTCTCTCATTTTCTCTTTCTCATTCTCTGTTGCATTCTCTCTCATTCTCTCTTTTTGTCTCTCATTCTATCCCTTTCTCTCACACATTCTCTCTCTTTCTCCTTTATCTTTCTCTCACTCTCATTCTTTGTTTCATTATCTCTATTTCTTTCTTCTCACTTTATCTCTCTCATTTATTCTCTTTCAAATTCTCTCTCTCAGTCTCTCTCCCTTCTCTCTCTTTCTCATTCTCTGTCTCGATCTCTCTCTTTCTCTCTTCCTGTCTCTCATTCTATCCTTTTCTCTCTCTTTCTCTCATTTGATTTTGCTGACTCTCTCATTCTCTCACATGTTATTTCTCTCCCTCACATTCTCTCTCTTTCTCCTCTCTCATTCTGTTTCATTCTATCTCTATATATTTTGTTCTCTTTCTCTGTGTGTCTCATTTTCTCTTTCTGTCTCTTTCCTGCTTTCACTCTCAATTCAATTCAATTCAATCAAAATAATCTTTATTGGCAGGACAAGATACATTTTAGCATTGCCAAACCATATGGGGAGGTTATATGTGATGAGGGGGTTAGTGGGACATATATATGGGGGGAATGGGCAAGTCCATGGACATTATATGGGGTAAGGGATAATGTGAAGGATGGGGGCGAGTCCGTATTGGGGATTTATAAGTCCGGGATCTCTCATGTTCCTCTCAGTCTGTGACATTCTGTGACGTATTGGGCAGATATTTTCACCGCCGGCTCCTCTTCTCCCAGTATGATGTGGAGTTTCCTTGTCTCTTCTATAGAGGTGAAGTCCGGGATGAGAGCGGAGAGTCTCTGGAAGTCAGTTTCCCTCAGTGCTCAGTACTTGGGGCACTGTAGGAGGAAGTGGACCTCATCTTCCAGGGCCTCCTGGTCACAATGCTGGCACAGTCTATTCTCCCTGGGCTTGTAGGTCTGTCTATGCCGCCCTGATTGGATTTCCAGACTGTGGGCGCTCATTCTGTACCGGCTCAGGATCTGTCTGTCCTTGGGGTCTTGTAGTAGCTCCAGGTATGGGGCCAGTTTGTATTCCCTCTGTAAGGATTGGTAAATGGTGAGTTTCTGGGAGTTTGCTATATCATGTCTCCATTCTCTGATATAGTTTTCCCTGGAATCGTTAATTAGGGCCTTTATTTGATATTTTGTCAGGTTGCCTTCATGGGGGCTTTGGATGATCAGGGTGGATATGAGTTTTACAGCCCACATGGTTTGGGATGGTCCTTGTTGGCCAGTAGGGCTTTATGGTGGTATGAGTTGAGGCTGCTGATGTTTAGATGGTCCCAGTATGATAGCGCCCTCTTCTGTACTGCAAGAAGTAAGGGGAGTCTGCCCAGCTCGGCCCGGCAAGCATTGTTAGAGGTGCTCCGATGGACTTGGAGGAGGTGCTTGCAGAATTCCAGATGGAATATTTCTGTTGGGCTGGTGTCCCATTTGGGTTGGTCAGGGTAGGTGATGGGGCCCCATACTTCACTGCCATAAAGGAGGATTGGAGTGATGACACTGTCAAAGATTTTAAGCCAGACTCTTACAGGCGGTTTTAGTTTGTAGAGGTTTCTCCTGATGGCATAGAAGGTTCTACGCACCTTGTCTCTTAGGGCCTCTATGGCTGGTTTGAAACTTCCCGATCGGTTTGTTTCTAGGCCGAGGTATGTGTAGCTGTTGGCTTCATCAAGAGTGCAGTCATTAAGTGTGAAAGAGGAACTCTTGGTTTTTGCGTTCTTCCTTAGGAAAACCATGACCTTTGTTTTCTTTTGGTTGATGGGTAGTGCCCATGCTGCACTCTCTCTCTCCTGCTTTCTCTCTCTCCTGCTTTATTCTCTCTCCTGCTTTCTCTCTCTCTCCTGCTTTCTCTCTCTCCTGCTTTCTCTCTCTCTCCTGCTTTCTCTCTCTCTCCTGCTTTCTCTCTCTCTCCTGCTTTCTCTCTCTACTGCTTTCTCTCTCCTGCTTTCTCTCTCCTGCTTTCTCTCTCCTGCTTGCTCTCTCTCTCTCTCCTGCTTTCTCTCTCTCTCTCTCTCTCTCTCTCCTGCTTTCTCTCTTTCTCTCTCTCTCCTGCTTTCTCTCTTTCTCTCTCTCCTGCTTTCTCTCTCTCCTGCTTTCTCTCTCTCCTGCTTTCTCTCTCTCTCCTGCTTTCTCTCTTTCTCTCTCTCTCTCCTGCTTTCTCTCTTTCTCTCTCTCCTGCTTTCTCTCTCTCTCCTGCTTTCTCTCTCTCTCCTGCTTTCTCTCTCCTGCTTTCTCTCTCTCTCCTGCTTTCTCTCTTCTCTCTCTCTCTCCTGCTTTCTCTCCTGCTTTCTCTCTCTCTCCTGCTTTCTCTCTCTCTCCTGCTTTCTCTCTCTTTCTCTCTCTCTCCTGCTTTCTCTTTTTCTCTCTCCTGCTTCCTCTCTCCTGCTTTCTCTTTCTCCTGCTTTCTCTCTCTCTCTCTCCTGCTTTCTCTATTTCTCCTGCTTTCTCTCTCTCTCTCTCTCTCTCTCTCTCCTGCTTTCTCTCTCTCTTCTCTCCTGCTTTCTCTCTCTCTCTCCTGCTTTCTCTCTCTCTCCTGCTTTCTCTCTCTCTCCTGCTTTCTCTCTCTCCTGCTTTCTCTCTCTCTCCTGCTTTCTCTCTCCTGCTTTCTCTCTCTCTCTCTCTCTCCTGCTTTCTCTCTCTCTCCTGCTTTCTCTCTCTCTCCTGCTTTCTCTCTCTCCTGCTTTCTCTCTCTCTCCTGCTTTCTCTCTCCTGCTTTCTCTCTTTCTCTCTCTCTCTCTCTCTCCTGCTTTCTCTCTTTCTCTCTCTCTCTCTCCTGCTTTCTCTCTCTCCTGCTTTCTCTCTCTCCTGCTTTCTCTCTCTCCTGCTTTCTCTCTCTCTCCTGCTTCTCTCTCTTTCTCTCTCTCTCCTGCTTTCTCTCTCTCTCCTGCTTTCTCTCTCCTGCTTTCTCTCTCTCTCCTGCTTTCTCTCTCCTGCTTTCTCTCTCTCTCCTGCTTTCTCTCTCTTTCTCTCTCTCTCCTGCTTTCTCTCTTTCTCCTGCTTTCTCTCTCTTTCTCTCTCTCTCCTGCTTTCTCTCTTTCTCCTGCTTTCTCTTTTTCTCTCTCCTGCTTCCTCTCTCCTGCTTTCTCTTTCTCCTGCTTTCTCTCTCTCTCTCTCTCTCCTGCTTTCTCTCTTTCTCCTGCTTTCTCTCTCTCTCTCTCCTGCTTTCTCTCTTTCTCCTGCTTTCTCTCTCTCTCTCTCTCCCTCCTGCTTTCTCTCCCTCTCTCTCCTGCTTTCTCTCTTTCTCTCTCCTGCTTTCTCTCTTTCTCTCTCCTGCTTTCTCTCTTTCTTTGCTTCTTCTCTCTTCTCTCTCTTTCCTCTCTCTCTTCTCTTCTCTCTCTCTCCTGCTTTCTCTCTCTCTCTGTCTCTCTCTGTCTCTCTCTCTCCTGCTTTCTCTCTCACTCTCTCTCCTGCTTTCTCTCTCTTTCTCTCTCCTGCTTTCTCTCTCTCATATATATATATATATATATATTATATTTTTCCCAGTCTCCTCCCCCACATGTACCAGGTCCGTGTGTTGGGGGTGACGGTGTGAGTTCTTGCTGTAAGTGTCACCCACCTTTATGAGAAAGTTCCGCTCGCTTTCTGTAAGATGTTACCATTTCCTGCCTGCGCTCACATCACTGTCATCTTTTCCTCCAATTAACCTCAGTGCGCCGGGCTTGAGGCTGAACACACTGATTTAATGTCGACACATTGTCTCCTCTGGCACGGAAAGAGTTAAACCCATCTGTCCCTCCTATTACCCTCAGTGCGTCGGGCGTAGGGCAGAAATGTGGCGATATGTCAATAAATAGCCTCCTTGGCATGGAAAGCGTTAAACTCAAGTTTTCAAACACAGCCTGTATCCCTCTCCATCCCAAGGTGTATTTAAGGGCAGCGCTCACCCACCGTCAGGGAAAGGGTTAAATTTGTCACGTATTTAAATAAATGCTCTGTTTAATCACTTTTCTTGCTATTTTTATTAGATTTCTTTTTCGTTAAATCACTCGCTAATTGCATGGGGCGACTCGGATCAGTTTGAAGACATAATGAGATGCTTGTGGCAGAGCGAGGGGCAAAAAGAGAGGAAAAAGACAGAAAAAAAACACATACAAAAAAATATACAACACCCAGGACAAATAGCAGAACATAGGGAGAGCAAAAGGCCAGAAAAAGACATTTATTTAGGTTTTAATAACCAGCAGATTAAACGTTTAACCAGGATGTGGACCGTTAACCCCTCACCTGCCTGGCAAAACCCTTAAAAAATAAGGTAAACCCGCTTTTGGCGGTTTATTCACTTAATGTTAAATTATTAATTAAAAATATATACTAATATAAGGGAAAAACAAAAATTTGCCAAATTAGATTGTACTTACGACACTGAGCTTTTTTAGCCTTTAAATTTGAAAATGTCAGACCTCCGCAGCTCACCATTCAGTAAATAAGCCCCTCAATGCATTTAAATGGCTCTAATTATGGTCTAATTATTTGCAAAGATTTATTTTATTATTATTAATACTACTTTTTATTATTGGGATGATTTTGTTATTATTATCATTTTTTTTTACATGTAGAGATTTATTTTAATATATTTAATATTATTGCAATTATATTTTTAAATGACATGATTTATTATTATATGCAGAGGTTTATTTTTGTTATTTTATTTTTTATTATTATTTATTTTTTAAATGCAGAGATTTATTTAAATATTATTATTATTATTATTATTATTGCATTTATTATATATTTTTAAATGGAATAATTTATTATTACATGCAGAGGTTTTTTATTATTATTGCTATTTTATTTCTTATTATTCATTTTTTAACTGCAGAGATTTATTTTAATAATATTATTATTATTGTAATTATTATATATTTTTAAATGGAAAGATTTATTATAAATATTATTACATGCAGAAGTTTATTATTATCATTACTACGGTTATTTTATTTTTTATTATTAATTTTTTAAATGCCGAGATTTATTTTATTATTTTTTAGGCAGATCTTCTTCTTATTATTTTATTATAGTTTTTAAATTGCAAAAACTAGCCTGTGAGGGCTTTTTGGGGAATGGGTATGGTTAGAGGGTCCCGAATCCCCGAAGAACCAAATCAGTACAGAAGATATAAAAATCCAAAACTAATATCACATTGCGTGCACGTCGTGCGCCAGCGGCTGTGATCCCGTAATGGGATTTGCAGTAGGGTCAGGACAACAAGGTAAATTTTTTTTTGCTGGGAGGCCTACACTGCACTTTGCAACCACGACATATCACGAGAAAATAAATAAATAAAGCTAAAATTTAAAAAAAAAAAAATATTGGCAAAAAAGGGAAAAAAAATAGATTTTTGCTTATTCACTTCTATTTTAATGCAACAGATTTAAGGCCTATGCAGACATGTGCAAACAATGGGGTACCCAGCTTTATGAATGAATGTTTTTCTTTTTTTGGTAAAAGAGGAAAATCCTGTTAGAATTTCCCCTGGTTTGTTTAAAAATTTATTTAAATAAAAAAATAATAAAAATAAAATTAAAATTAATAATATTGGCAAAATAAAGAAAAAAAAATAGATTTTTGCTGATTCGCTTCTATTTTAATGCAACAGATTTAAGGCCTATGCAGACACGTGCAAACACTGGGGTCCCCAGCTGTATGAATGAATTTTATTTTTTTTATAAACCAGGAAATTTGTGTTAGGATTTCCCCTGGTTTGTTTAAAAATTTATTTAAATAAAAAAATAATAAAAATAAAATTAAAATTAATAATATTGGCAAAATAAAGAAAAAAAAATAGATTTTTGCTGATTCGCTTCTATTTTAATGCAACAGATTTAAGGCCTATGCAGACACGTGCAAACACTGGGGTCCCCAGCTGTATGAATGAATTTTATTTTTTTTATAAACCAGGAAATTGTGTTAGGATTTCCCCTGGCTTGTTTAAAAATTTATTTAAATAAAAAAATAATAAAAATAAAATTAAAATTAATAATATTGGCAAAATAAAGAAAAAAAAATGGATTTTTGCTGATTCGCTTCTATTTTAATGCAACAGATTTAAGGCCTATACAGACACGTGCAAACACTGGGGTCCCCAGCTGTATGAATGATTTTTTTTTTTTTTATAAACCAGGTAATTTGTGTTAGGATTTCCCCTGGTTTGTTTAAAAATTTATTTCAATAAAAAATAATATATTTAAAAAAAAAAAAATTATTGACAAAAAATGAAAAAAAATTAGATTTTTTTGCTGATTCGATTCTAATTTATTGCGACAGATTTAAGGTCAATGCAGACACATGCAAACACTGGGGTCCCCAGCTGTATGATTGCATGTTTTTTTTTAGGAAATCCTATTAGGATTTCCACTGGTTTGTCCCCGAAAACTATCCGCCGCCAGGAGGACCGCGCAGCGCTCGGCGTGTTACTAGAAAACGCGTGGCTAGGACGCGTCAAACGAGAGTGCTACTGTATGCAAGAGAGATACTCGCTGTGTGTGCTATCCAAGGAACGCCTGCCAAGGCAGTGTATGAACCGCAGCCAAACAAAATAAAGGCGCCTTTCCAGCCAAAACCGGCGCACTTCTGCAAATAGAGGAAAAATTGACTCTCATTCTAGTGTTTCTATTGCAGCGCTGATTGTATTAAAAATAGCTTTTAGGCAGCGCGCTCTCCGAGGAGTCGAAATTCCTTGCATTCTTTTTATTCCGTCTCTTATGTAACGAGCGCGGACCTGGAGAAAGAACGCCGGGGTTTTCTTTATTTATTTATTTTTAGTCTGCGCCGCGTGTGTGTTTGTGTGTGCGCACATTTTTTTTTTTGCCTGGTAAGATTTTTCCGCCTCGATTTGCCAGCAGGAAAATAAAGACGGAAAAAGGGGAGAGAGAGAAAAAAAAAAAAAGAGAGCGAGAGAGAAAGAGTGTAGCAGGATCCTGCAGGCTGTGACATCACTGAATGACATCACGGGGGAGTCGTAAACACATTTCATACGTATTGGAGATCCTGGTAGTTTTTTCTTTACTGTTTGTGGCATAGGTGATATATATTTATTATTCTTGAATATTTTTTAATATTATTTTTTTTCCCAAAATCGACCTTTTTAACTGTTTTTTTAAAAAAAAAAAATTCAATATTAACTGTTGGTTGAAAGGATATTTTTAATGTGTGGTTTGTGTGTCGCATATAAGGCTTTGCCTAACGTTTGGGGGCGGCACAGAACGGCACAATGCGTCCCTGGTGCCATGTTGCATGAGGTCATAACGGCAGGGGCTACCCTGGTAACTCTGCGCCCTTAAGAACAGGGCGAATATAAATATATATATATGTAGGGAGAGTCCTTACATGTGTATATATCACTGACAACTCCACTTTACCTGATAGAGATAAATAGATAGAGATCAGGGGTGTGTGTTTCTATAGGTCAGCTAGGCCTGTGCCAAGGGCCACAGATTAGGGGGGCAGCACTTTTTCCCCATGTCCTTTCTATTAGAGATCCAATAAATTCAGGGTGTGCGGGTGTCTTTTTAGGGTCTCCTCCATATAGTCAGGGTGTGTGGGTGTCTTTTTAGGGGCTCCTCCATATATTCATGGTGTGTGGGTGTCTTTTTAGGGGTTCCTCCATATATTCAGGGTGTGTGGGTGTCTTTTTAGAGGCTCCTCCATATATTCAGGGTGTACGGGTGTGTTTTTAGGGGCTCCTCCATATATTCAGGGTGTGCGGGTGTCTTTTTAGGGTCTCCTCCATATAGTCAGGGTGTGTGGGTGTCTTTTTAGGGGCTCCTCCATATATTCCATGTGTGTGGGTGTCTTTTTTAGGGGTTCTCCATATATTCAGGGTGTGCGGGTGTGTTTTTAGGGGCTCCTCCATATATTCAGGGTGTGCGGGTGTCTTTTTAGGGTCTCCTCCATATAGTCAGGGTGTGTGGGTGTCTTTTTAGGGTTCTCCTCCATATAGTCAGGGTGTGTGTGGGTGTCTTTTTAGGGGCTCTTCCATATATTCAGGGTGTGCGGGTGTCATTTTAGGGGCTCCTCCATATATTCAGGGTGTGTGGGTGTCTTTTTAGGGGCTCCTCCATATATTCAGGGTGTGTGGGTGTCTTTTTAGAGGCTCCTCCATATATTCAGGGTGTGTGGGTGTCTTTTTAGGGGCTCCTCCATATAATTCATGGTGTGTGGGTTTCTTTTTAGGGGCTCCCCCATATATTCAGGGTGTACGCGTGTCTTTTTAGGGGTCCTCCATATATTCAGGGTGTGCGGGTGTCTTTTTAGGGGCTCCTCCATATATTCATGGTGTGTGGGTGTGTTTTTAGAGGCTCCTCCATATATTCAGGGTGTGTGGGTGTCTTTTTAGGGGTTCCTCCATATAGTCAGGGTGTGTGGGTGTCTTTTTAGGGGCTCCTCCATATATTCATGGTGTGTGGGTGTCTTTTTAGAGGCTCCTCCATATATTCAGGGTGTGTGGGTGTATTTTTAGGGGCTCCTCCATATATTCAGGGTGTGTGGGTGTATTTTTAGGGGCTCCTCCATATATTCAGGGTGTGCGGGTGTCTTTTTAGAGGCTCCTCCATATATTCAGGGTGTGTGGGTGTGTTTTTAGGGGCTCCTCCATATATTCATGGTGTGTGGGTGTCTTTTTAGGGGCTCCTCCATATATTCATGGTGTGTGGGTGTGTTTTTAGAGGCTCCTCCATATAATTCAGGGTGTGTGGGTGTCTTTTTAGGGGTTCCTCCATATAGTCAGGGTGTGTGGGTGTCTTTTTAGGGGCTCCTCCATATATTCATGGTGTGTGGGTGTCTTTTTAGAGGCTCCTCCATATATTCAGGGTGTGTGGGTGTATTTTTAGGGGCTCCTCCATATATTCAGGGTGTGTGGGTGTATTTTTAGGGGCTCCTCCATATATTCAGGGTGTGCGGGTGTCTTTTTAGAGGCTCCTCCATATATTCAGGGTGTGTGGGTGTGTTTTTAGGGGCTCCTCCATATATTCATGGTGTGTGGGTGTCTTTTTAGGGGCTCCTCCATATATTCATGGTGTGTGGGTGTCTTTTTAGAGCTCCTCCATATATTCAGGGTGTGTGGGTGTATTTTTAGGGGCTCCCCCATATATTCAGGGTGTGTGGGTGTATTTTTAGGGGCTCCTCCATATATTCAGGGTGTGCGGGTGTCTTTTTAGAGGCTCCTCCATATATTCATGGTGTGTGGGTGTCTTTTTAGGGGCTCCTCCATATATTCAGGGTGTGTGGGTGTCTTTTTAGAGGCTCCTCCATATATTCAGGGTGTGTGGGCGTCTTTTTAGGGGCTCCTCCATATATTCAGGGTGTGGGTTTCTTTTTAGTTGCTCCCCATATATCTCTTTATTATTATGGGGGAGTAGGTAATTATGGATGGACATATAGATTTTTTTTGCAGTCCATTGATTTCAATTATAATAGGAGACCCCCTCCTCTCCTCTCTTCCCCTCTCCTCCTCCTCCCCTCCCCTTTCTTTTCCTCTCCTCAACTCTCTTTTGTTCTCCTCTCCTCTCTTTTCCTCTCCTCCTCTCATCTCCACTCCTCCTCTCCTCTATTTTAATCTCCTCTCCTCTCTTTTCCTCTCCTCTCCTCTTCTCCTCTCATCTCCTCTCCTCCCCTCCTCTCTTTTCCTCTCCTCTATTTTCCTCTCCTCTCCTCCTCTCTTCTCATCTTTTCCTCTCTCTCTCCTCCCCTCCTCTCTCCTCTCATCTCCTCTCCTCTATTTTCCTCTCCTCTCCTCCTCTCTTCTCATCTTTTCCTCTCCTCTCCTCCCCTCCTCTCTCTCCTCTCATCTCCTCTCCTCTATTTTCCTCTCCTCTCCTCCTCTCTTCTCATCTTTTCCTCTCCTCTCCTCCCCTCCTCTCCTCCTCTCATCTCCTCTCCTCTCTTTTCCTCTCCTCTCCTCTTCTCCTCTCATCTCCTCTCCTCCTCTCTTCTCTTTTCCTCTCCTCTATTTTCCTCTCCTCCCCTCCTCTCTTTTCCTCTCCTCTCCTCCTCTCCTCTCCTCTCTTTTCCTCTCCTCCTCTCCTCCTCTCATCTCCTCTCCTCTCTTTTCCTCTCCTCTGTTTTCCTCTCCTCTTCTCCTCTCATCTCCTCTCCTCCTCTCTTCTCTTTTCCTCTCCTCTATTTTCCTCTCCTCCCCTCCTCTCTTTTCCTCTCATCTCCTCCTCTCATCTCCTCTCCTCTCCTCTCTTTTCCTCTCCTCCTCTCCTCCTCTCATCTCCTCTCCTCTCTTTTCCTCTCCTCTATTTTCCTCTCCTCTCCTCCTCTCTTCTCCTCTCTTTTCCTCTCCTCCCCTCCTCTCTTTTCCTCTCCTCTATTTTCCTCTCCTCTCCTCTTCTCCTCTCTTTTCCTCTCCTCCCCTCCTCTCTTTTCCTCTCCTCTCCTCTCCTCTCCTCCTCTCTTTTCCTCTCCTCCCCTCCTCTCTTTTCCTCTCCTCCGCTCCTCTCATCTCCTCTCCTCTCTTTTCCCCTCCTCCTCTCATATCTTCTCCTCTCCTCCTCCTCTCATCTCCTCTCCTCTTTTCCTCTCCTCTCCTCTTTTCCTCTCCTCTCCTCTTTTCCTCTCCTCTCATCTCCTCTCCTCTCATCTCCTCTCCTCTCTTTTCCTCTCCTCCTCTCATCTCCTCTCCTCTCTTTCCTTCCCCTCTCCTCCTCTCCTCTCTTTTCCTCCCCTCTCCTCCTGTCCTCTCCTCTTCTCTCTTTCCTTCCCCTCTCCTCCTGTCCTCTCCTCTTCTCTCTTTCCCTCCCCTCCTCCTTTCCTCTCCTCCTCTCCTCTCTTTTCCTCCCCTCTCCTCCTGTCCTCTCCTCTTCTCTCTTTCCCTCCCCTCCTCCTTTCCTCTCCTCTCTTCTCTTTTTCCTCCCCTCTCTCCTGTTTTCTCTCCTCTTCTCTCTTTTCCTTCCTCTTCCTCCTTTCTCTCCTCCTCTCCTCTCTTTTCCTCCCTCTCCTCCTGTTCTCTCTTCTCTCTTTCCTTCCCCTCTCCTCCTTTCCTCTCCTCCTCTCCTCTCTTTTCCTCCCCTCTCCTCCTGTCCTCTCCTCTTCTCTCTTTCCTTTCCCCTCTCCTCCTTTCCTTTCCTCCTCTCCTCTCTTTTTCTCCCTCTCCTCCTGTTCTCCTCCTCTTCTCTCTTTCCTTTCCTCCTCTCCTCTCTTTTCCTCCCCTCTCCTCCTGTTCTCTCTTCTTCTCTCTTTCCCTCCCCTCTCCTCCTGTCCTCTCCTCGTCTCTCTTTCCCTCCCCTCTCCTCCTCTCCTCTTTTCCTCTCCTCTCTTTTCCTCCCCTCTTCTCCTGTCCTCTTCTCTCTTTCCCTCCCCTCTCCTCCCCTCCTCTTCTCTCTTTCCCTCCTCTCCTCCTCTCCTCTTCTCTCTTTCCCTCCCCTCTCCTCTTCTCTCTTTCCCTCCCTCTCCTCTCTCTCTCTTTCCCTCCCCTCTCCTCTTCTCTCTTTCCCTCCCCTCTCCTCTTCTCTCTTTCCCTCCCCTCTCCTCTTCTCTCTTTCCTCCCCTCTCCTCTTCTCTCTTCCCTCCCCTCTCTCCTCTCCTCTTCTCCTCTTCTCTCTTTCCCTCCCCTCTCCTCCTGTCCTCTCCCCCCTCTCCTCGCCTCTCTTTTCCTCTCCTCCCCTCTCCGGTTCCATCTATAGTGAGTCATGTCAGAGTTTTGGGGGCAAACACCAATCCAAACTCACACCAACACCCCTTGTGCTTCTTCCCGTTGGTTGAGACACATTGTCTGCAGACAGGCGTTCTTACAAAAGACGCACGCGCACCAGACCCCAAAACATGGATCAACCGTGACGCGTGACAGCGCGCGTTGTGCACGTGCTCTCTGTTGGCGCGCCGGACTCTGGCATCCGAGCAGGGCCCTTTCTTTCTTTCTTCTTCTTCTTTTTTATTCATTCCATCAGCCGGCTTTTACATTCAGGACGGGAGGGAGAGCGGCGGCGGCAGCGGTGGCAGCGGTGGGAGCTTTCAGCCCCGGCGAGATTGACCAGCGGTTCCTCTCTCAGGTTTTTTTTTTTTTTGCTCGGTGAAGTCACATGAAGGAAGTTGGCATTGTCAAACGACTGAAAGCTCTGCAGAAGTGCCGCAGGTTTTTCATATGGAAATGCGAAATAATGGGGTGATTAAATAGAGCTGTATATTAAAGTACATCTGACATTAGAATTAGCATAATGTGCTCTAGCCCTAGGCAGAGTACTTTATTTGCCATCTGCGTTGGACCAAAATCCCCCAGGGAAGCGCTAAAATATTCTGAATAAACTCAGCCCAGAGTTCTTATTGAGAATAAAATACCATTTGTGGCACGTCGTATTGATTTGTCTTAATTGCGGAGCAGAAAAGAACATTCAGCCGCTGATGACTTTTGTGCTAGGTGACAAGTCTGCAGGAGAATTTCTTACACTGCGGTTGGTTAACCTGAACAGACTGTCGTGCGCCGGCGAGGCAAAAAAAAAAAACCAACAACCTTTTACCTCTCGCCCCGAAAACCCCGTAGCGTCAGGAGAAAAAAATAAATAATATAAAACAGAGATTATCTGGTTTAACGCCACCTCTGTACCTTGATTTTTTTTCCCCCAGCAGCTACAAAATATATTTATATAAATATTATATATATTTCTTTCTACGTGTAAGCTTTTTGAACGGAGGAAGACGTCACAGACACGTCCTGTGTCTATGACATCATTCACCGTGCAGAAAGGTTTCTCATAGAAATTTCTGAGCTTTTATTACGTTATATAATAATATAAATGTTATATATATACACACTGTATATATGTATTTCTTTCAACATGTAAGCTTTTTGAATGGAGGAAGACGTGACAGATGCGTCCTGCATCTATGACATCATTCACCGAGCGGAAAGGTTTCACATACAAATTTCTGAGCTTTTATTATGTTATATATTAATATCAATTTTATATATATATACTGTATATATGTATTTCTTTCAACATGTAAGCTTTTTGAATGGAGGAAGACGTGACAGATGCGTCCTGCATCTATGACATCATTCACCGAGCGGAAAGGTTTCACATACAAATTTCTGAGCTTTTATTATGTTATATATTAATATCAATTTTATATATATATACTGTATATATGTATTTCTTTCAACATGTAAGCTTTTTGAATGGAGGAAGACGTGACAGATGCGTCCTGCATCTATGACATCATTCACCGAGTGGAAAGGTTTCACATACAAATTTCTGAGCTTTTATTCCGTTATATAATAATAAAAATTTTACATATATATACTGTATATATGTATTTCTTTCAACATGTAAGCTTTTTCAAAGGAGGAAGACGTCACAGATGCGTCCTGCATCTATGACATCATTCACCGTGCGGAAAGGTTTCACATAGAAATTTCTGAGCTTTTATTATATTATTTAATAATATAAATATTATATATTTCTTTCTACGCGTAAGCTTTTTCAAAGGAGGTAGACGTCACAGACACGTCCTTCGTCTATGGCATCATTCACCGTGCATAAAGGTTTCACATAGAAATTTCTGAGCGTTTATTATATCTTATAATACTATAAATATTATATATTTCTTTCTACGTCTAAGTCTAAGAAAGACGTCACAGACGCGTCCTACATCTATGACATCATTCACCGTGCATAAAGGTTTCACATAGAAATTTCTGAGCTTTTACTACATTATATAATAATATAAATATTAAATATTTCTTTCTACGTGTAAGATTTTTCAACAGAGGAAGACGTCACAGACACGTCCTGCATCTATGACGTCGTCCTCAGTTCGAAAATGTTACACATAGAAAAAAAAACATAAATATTTATATGGATTATATTTTGCAGCTTTCTGAGCATTTATTATATTAAATATTAATTTAAATTATATATCTATATTTCTTTCTACGTGTAGGGTTTTGGAACAGTGGAAGATGTCAGACGTGTCCTTTCATATATGATGTCGTCCTCTGTTCGAAAAAGGTTGCACATAGAAAAAATATGTAATATTTATACTAATACATTTTGTAGTTTTTGGAGTGTTTATTATATTAAGTAATAATATAAATATATATAATAAAATAAATAAATGGAGAAGGACGTCACGGACTCATCCTTCGTTGATGATGTCATCGACTGTTCAAAAAGGTTAATGTAGAAAAAAATATATAATATATATAATAGTATAACTTTTTGAGTGCTTGAACCTCCATCTACGTCTCCACCATGTCTCGCCACCCGCGGAATTAATTTCCTGCCTAAAACGCGACGAGAAACAGAGATGGAAGTTAAAATGCTCAGATCAGACCTGGAAGAGAGAATTCACTGTATTATTGGTCCTCCTGTTGCTCCTCCTCCCTGTCTGTCCGCCCCCTCTCTTCTAACTCCTCCCTAATCCTTATGAGAATGTTGATACTAAGTTGATACAATGTATCTCTTATCGATGTTCTCAGGAAACGTTTCGTCAACGGATCAAGTGCTTCCCATGTGCTGCGAAATATCAGTAAAATTCTGAAATTCCATAAAATGATGACGTTTAATTAGCCCTGGGCACAGATGATGATGCAAGCTGTAACAGCGGTGCCAAATTTGGAACAACACCGGTGATACGGAGGGGAAAAAAATGGGCACCTTGGCCAGGATGTCGCCAGTAATTAGCAGTCTGAGTTTTTTGGTCTTTACTACCCTAGAAATTCCCCTTATTATACACAATTTGGACAATTTTCATTCGTAAAAGTTTCGCCACCGACCCGGCTCCATCACGTTTTATTACACGTTCAGGCTGACCTTTAGCTTCAGAGGCGACCGAGTGATATTTACAGGAGCTCGCCTCTTGTTTTCTCGTGTCCTATAAATCCCTGATGGTCCTGAAAACACTATTCACCCCCTTATAATGTCACTCGGTACAATACACATTTATTAGTCCTCGTTCGTAACGGCCCTGTTAATGGGTTAGCTTTGTACTCAATATCCTATACAATACGGCGCTCGATTTGGCCGCGGCATCGGTTATTGCTGCTTGGATAAAATGCGTCTGCATATGAGTCCTCGAGTATTTATCTGTGATTTTTTGAAGAGTCAGCAGTTTAGAAAGCAAGGGTATTGTTTTATTTTTATTAATTACATTTTTTAAAATTTGTTTTCTTTAATTTTTTCTAGTTTATTTTTTTAATCTTTTATTAATTTCAGGAACACACGATGCTCGCAACACAGAGTTTTGCTTAAATATTGAATGTTACTTTTTTATTGCACCAACGTTTCAGTCAGGAAGGCCTTTTTTTTATTATTTTCATAATTTTTTTATTTATTTTTATTATATATTTTTAAGTTTTTTTGTTATATTTATATATTTTATTTTTATTTTTAGTTATTCATTATTTATATTTTTATTATTATTATTTTTTGTTTTTTATTTATTTTTTAAAAAAAATTATATATATATATATTTTTTTTTAGTTATTTCATTTTCCCGTCCCTTCTCTGTATATGGCACTTTACGCTTTACTGTAAGGAGCTGCTGTCTCTCAGACAGGGTGTTATGTCATAGCAGTATTAATGCAAATTTTTGTGTGTTTTTGTGTTTGTGTAAGACAAGTGTGTGTTTTACACACAAACACAAAAACACACAAAGATTGCATTATTACTTTGATTGATTTATGTGATCTTCGTCACCCTGCCTGACTTAATCTGTGTTGTGTTTGAAAGAATAACCAGTGGAAAACACAATAGTAAATACGTACTCTCAGTGATAAACACTTCCCCTGTAAGATAATCACACGGGTCCTTGATAGAAAAAAATCCCCCACATTAAACCTTTTGATGTTGTATCGTGGCAATCAGACAGCTAGTCACCGGCATGTACATTATATCCACCTGTACAATGTACCCATTAAGTCTGTAAATTGTGTCCAGGCATGAGTCCATGCATTGTATACTGCCATTAGTGCAATCATTGTATCCAGATATTAAATCCATGCATTGTATCCAGACATTGAATCCATGCATTGTGTCCGGACTTTGAGTCCATGTATTGTATACTGCCACTAGTGCAATCATTGTATCCAGATATTAAATCCATGCATTGTATCTGGACATTGAGTCCATGCATTGTGTCCGGACTTTGAGTCCATGTATTGTATCCACACATTGAGTCCATGCATTGTATCTGGACATAGTGCATGCAATGTATCTGGACATTGAGTCCATGCATTGTATCCGGACATTGAGTCCATGCATTGTGTCCGGACTTTGAGTCCATGTATTGTATCCACACATTTAGTCCATGCATTGTATCTGGACATAGTGCATGCATTGTATCTGGACATTGAGTCCATGCATTGTATCCGGACATTGAGTCCATGCATTGTATCCAGACATTGAGTCCATGCATTGTATCCGGACATTGAGTCCATGCATTGTGTCCGGACTTTGAGTCCATGTATTGTATCCACACATTGAGTCCATGCATTGTATCTGGACAGTCCATGCATTTATCCGGACATTGAATCACTGCATTGTATCCACACATTGAGTCCATACATTGTATCCCCACATTGAGTCCATGCATTGTATCCGGACATAGTGCATGCATTGTATCTGGACATTAAGTCCAAGCATTGTATCTGGACATTGAGTCCATGCATTGTATCTGGACATTGAGTCCATGCATTGTATCTGGACATTGAGTCCATGCATTGTATCCGGACATTGAGTCCATGCATTGTATCTGGACATTGAGTCCATGCATTGTATCTGGACATTGAGTCCATGCATTGTATCTGGACATTGAGTCCATGCATTGTATCCGGACATTGAGTCCATGCATTGTATCCGGACATTGAGTCCATGCATTGTGTCCACAAATTGATTCCATGTATTCCATAGTGCATGCATTGTATCCGCACATTGAATCCACGCATTGTATCCATAGTGCATGCAATGTGTCTAGCAAATGCTGCCAAACAATGTACTGAGACATCGAGTCCATATAATGTATCCAGGATCCAAGCCCATTTATCATATGCATGCATTAAGTCAATACATCATACTAATTAATGCATCGTATCTGTACATTGTATCCATGCATTATTTATGCACATCGTACCCATACATTGTGCAGGCGCCGCACATTCGAGCATCGTATTGAAGCATGATATCATACATCCTATCATTTCAGATAAAATGCGCTTGAATGTGTTATCCTGCACCGCGTTTGTTCCTCGTAGCCATACATTGTATCCTGGAGTGATTTACTCCTAGTGTGTCCACCCACTGTGTACTCAAGTGATGTCCATTCATCATATCCTTGCGTCATATCCACATATTGTATTCATACATTGCTTCATGCCAGTGGCCAGTTCTATTGTCATGTCAAAGCTGGGGATCGAAGGGATTCTTTTGGTTTGGTCGCAGTCGTATTTCATTCGTTTGATGGCCAATTGGTCATTGGCCACTTTATATTTTTTGGATTTTCTGCTCATTTGCTTTTCTCGGGTAGAAACCAGATTTTGGCATAAAACGTAAGCTTTTCATAGGCTTACCACAAACCACAACAGAATCTGAGTGACTTGCCTCTTTTCCCAGTCCCATTCTCACATCCCTCTTCTCCACCATCCAAAACAAAAACATGGACGTACAATCGCCGTCCCCACCGAGCAGGGCCAGTGTGGAATTTGATCAATGTAATTATTGCCCACATAGACCTACTTTGCTGGCGGTAAACACACACATTAAGACAGCACCATTCACAGGGTCTGGTGCAAACCATCGGATGACCTGCGTAACGTAAGACGGTTTCCCACCAAAGTACATTTTTAGAAAGCTCATACATTAGCTGCGGCAGACGATTAGCTTCTTGGTTAACCACGAGCAAATATAGAACAGTTTAAAAGTAGGTTAAACCTATCCGTTCTGCAATTGTATTCAAATTCTGTCCAGACGTTTTCTCATAAGTACGGCCAACACGCGTCATCAAACTGTCCCTTCATCTGCAGCACCTCAGACCAGCATTGTCAACCAAGCACCTGCTGTACACAGACCATTAAACCCATTACACGTGTCTGCATGCTGTGTGGCCTAAATATGTAAATTATGTAAGAATCTAAAATATTTCAAATAACAGAGAATTTTGCCCAAGGTTTTAATTTTTAACTCTTTCCAAAACCTTGGAATTCAATATGAGACAAACCCAAAGAGAGGAGCATATTTTGGCACCTGGAGAAAGTCTTATGATGAACAAATATACCCCATCTCTACAGTGAATGTGCAAACTGGTCAGTTGGCCCTGCTATGAGTGTTGGATCATCATCATCATTGCTCCCATGGATCATTGCCAGAGCTCATTTCCATTGTTGTCGAAGCTCTGTTGGATCTTCATTGGAGATCTCTTTGACCATTGTGATAGCTCATTTTGATTCTCATTGAATCTCTGCTGCATCTTCATTGAAGATCTCTTTGATTGTTGTTGGAGCTCTCCTTGATCATCATTGGACATCACATAAATCACCATTTGAGCTCTGTTAGATAACCATTGAAGCTGTCTTGGATGATTGTTGATGCTTGTTTGGATCAGCCTTGGAGCTCTCTTGGATCATCTTTGAAAAGCTCCTAGATCATCGTAGGATCATTCTTACAGTTATCAAAAGCACTTTCTTAGACCATCATTGGAGCTCACGTGGGTCATCATTGGAGTTCTCTTGAAGCTGTCCTAGATCATCACTGGCAGTTGAAAAAAGAAAGAGTTCACACACACCAAAAAAAACCTATTAAATTTGACAGAGATGGGTTCCACAATGGCTCCAGAGCAGCCAGCCACAAGCAGCAGCAAAAAGAACTGAGAAGCCAGTCAGACCATCTTTATTCATTCAATGAGTGATTTATTGTGAAGGGCGCATTGTTTCATCTCTATCCTTGGTTCTTTCTCAAGGATCTTGCTTGAGAAACACACTGGGAGGGATCTGACACTGAGCACTCGCCATAATAAATGAGCTCCGTGAAATGAGCTCTGTGGACCGATAAAAGATGGTGTGTCTGGCTTCCAATTCCTTTTGCTGTTCGATCATCCTTGGAGCTCCCTTGGATCATTGTTGAAACTCTCATATCTCATGATCATTTGAGCTCTCCTGGAGCATTGTTGGAGCTCTCTTGAAACTTGAGCTCTGTGGACCGATAAAAGATGGTGTGTCTGGCTTCCAATTCCTTTTGCTCTTAGATCATCGTTGGAGTTCTCTTGGATCATTCTTAGAGCTGCCTTGGGTCATTGTTGGAGCTCTCTCAGATCAAGTTTGGCGCTCTCTCAGATCATGTTTGGAGCTGTCTTAGATCATCGTTAGAGTTCTCCTGGATCATTCTTAGAGATGTCTTGGATCATTGTTGGAGCTCTCTCAGAACATCTTTGGAGCTCTCTTGGATCATTCTTAGAGCTCTCTTGGATCATTGTTGGAGTTCTCTTGGATCTTTAGCTCTCTAACATCATTATTGGAGTTCTCTCGGGTCCTTCTTGGAGTTGTTGTAGATCATTGTCGGAATTCTATTGGCTCAGTTTTGAAGCTCATTCAGATTATCTTTGGGGCTTTCTTGGTTCATCCACTGGGCCTTCTGCCTTCGTTCTAGCTGGTTTTCCATTCTCCTCATTAATTAGACAAATCATGAGTCCACAATTTCTAAAACCCAAACTGTATTGGAATATAAAAGTATAAAACCTCCCTTTGCACTCATAAGATATATGTGACCTGATGGTGAAAACATTTTATATGGTTAATCCATATTTTTGGCAAAATTACCCAATTCTTGATCCGTGCGTCCATCTATTTTAGGGTCCACTATACCTTTTAATGTTGGTGAGCTTTGTGGAGGACCTACTTTTGTCTTCTTAAACCTTTTAAACAATCTTGCCGTGTCTCGTTCACATTTTTTAGACATTTGTGGGTCCTACAAGCTAAAACCTTGTAATCATGGGACGCGGCTCAGCTCCCACGGTGCCTCGGAGGTCGTAGATGCGGAGCCAAGGCCAGGATTTAAGTACAGTAACACGTCTTGGGTTCTATTTCATTTTTCACAGAAATACTGACATCATTTTATTAAAAAAAAGACAGAAAAATTCCTCCTAACTTGCCCGGACAGATTCGTGACGGACGGATTGTCGTTTCAAAGAATAATATCCATTTAGGTTTTTTTTTTTATTGAATTTAGTGAGTTTAGTAATCCAGGTTTACCTGAATGGAACTTGTCGTGTCCTGGCACGTCGGTGGAGAGTCTGTGCGTAAACTGAACATAGACGTGGAATGAGAAAGAGAGCGAGTACGGCTTCATATCATTTCTTTCCACGTTTAGGGAACCAGGTCTTGCGTCCTTCACCAGGAGTCCATGGCTCCCGTTGGGGTTGTTTAGTGAGCTCTGCATCATGCCCCCCTTCAGTGGACCCAAAAAAAGTAATTCTAGTCGATTTTAAACTAAGGCTTGATAAAAACGAATCCAGAGTCAACTATCTCTTCCACAACTTACGGCAACCACGGACGTCTGCTCTGTGTTGCGTGCACTGCCTGAGTCATGGGGGTGGAGGACGATTGAGGGAGGTTGTGCAGAGGCTGGGTGGTGTTTGTGCAGGGAGCAGGAGATGTTAAAGAGGACTGAGATCAGCTTACAGAGTAATATAGGAAGACAGAAGGCTTCTCTGCAAAACTTATGTCAAACTCCGGAAATGTTTTATCTAATAGACTGTGTATTTTAGAGATTGTCGTGCGTTCGCTGCCATTGGTTGGATTGCTTTAGTCTGATCGGCTAGAATCGGCCAACCAGAGTGCAGTTTTCTTCTAGACTGGGACAAATTTCTGTTTTGCCCTCCTGGCTTCAACTACAGTTCACAAAAAAGTCACATGGCCACGTGCCGGCCGCGCAGCCAGAAGACCTAAAGCTGCCGCGTTACATAGTAATAAGTTAGAATTCTCACTGTGTTATCTTAATCGTGTTTATTAAGGTATTGGTGGTGATGGCTAAATCCCGTCCCGCTGTGTCTCCCCGCCGTGTTCTCTAGTTTAGTGTTGTCTGTATGAAAGGGGCCCCCGGTGGAAGATGGCGCTGGGGCCCCCGGTGGAAGATGGCGCTGGGGCCCCCTGAGAGAGGCCGGCTGGTTACAGTATAAACACATGCAGGTCTAGGTTTGTTGAATGAGGCTCGGGGAGCCCTGAGCTTCGTCTCTTCCTTATTGTGACGGTGTCTTGTCTCTACCTGTCTGCGGTTTGAGCTCAGCCAGGGATTTGGGATCTAATTTCTGCTCTCGCCGCGCGCTGGCTTGCAAAAATACAGGCGGAATAAAGGAACAACATAAACCCAGCGCTGGCGTTTATTATCAGCCTGCTACGCCCCAAAAGCCTGGATATTCCCGATCCGTGGCCACCATGTTAGTCTACTTATCTATCTATCTATCTATCTATCTATCTATCTATCTATCTATCTATCTAATCTATCTATCTATCTATCTATCTATCTATCTATCTATCTATCTATCTGTATCTATCTATCTATCTCTATCTATCTGTATCTATCTATCTCTATCTATCTATCTATCTATCTATCTATCTATCTATCTATCTATCTGTATCTATCTATCTATCTATCTATCTGTATCTATCTATCTATCTATCTCTATCTATCTGTATCTATCTATCTATCTCTATCTATCTATCTATCTATCTATCTATCTGTATCTATCTATCTATCTATCTATCTATATCTATCTATCTATATCTATCTATCTATCTATCTATCTGTATCTATGTATCTATCTATCTATCTATCTATCTGTATCTATGTATCTATCTATCTATCTATCTGTATCTATGTATCTATCTATCTATATCTATGTATCTCTATCGATGTATCTATCTATGTATCTATCTATCTCTATCGATGTATCTATCTATGTATCTATCTATCTATGTATCTATCTATCTATGTCTATCTGTATCTATGTATCTATCTATCTGTATCTATATCTATCTATCTATCTGTATATCTATCTGTATCTATCTATCTGTATCTATCTATCTGTATCTATCTATCTGTATCTATCTGTATCTATCTATCTGTATCTATCTATCTGTATCTGTATCTATCTATCTGTATCTATATCTATCTATCTGTATCTATCTATCTGTATCTATCTATCTGTATCTATATCTATCTATCTGTATCTATCTATCTGTATCTATCTATCTATCCATACGTCTATATATCTGCTACTGATCTATTAACATGTCTCCCTGTTCACATTGTTTGGTGATAAAGCAGCATTTCTCTCCCGTGTGATTAATATCAGACATTTGTAAACCCATCTCCTCCGCGTTCTGAGTGATTCCGGATAAATGCGCTGCACATATTCAGTAGCCGGGAAGTCTTCTCCTCGCAGTTAACGACGTTGGATTTTTATAGTTGCTGTGCATATAAAATAAAATCGATTTGCGCGCTTAAAGGTGACGTTTATTGAGTCGTCTATTGATCTTTAGTCTATACACTTAAACGTAGAGCTGATAGGAGCGGGCTGTGCGACGCGCATCCCATGGAGACATTCCGTATCGAGGAGAATAAAAGAAGAAGCACAGCGTAGCATAAATACAATCAGGGCTGCCATCACTTTTTGAAAGTGTCAGGGTGCTCTTACTGTCCCCACATTCTGCGACCCACTGGGACATTTTTTGGTGTCTTGGTGGCCCAGTCATGAGGGTCATGGGGGAGTCTCATACATCTGTGGCTCTTAGACAAGCTTCACAAGTTTCGGCAAAGTTCAGGGCCCCCTGGAGCCACTGGGCCCCTGGACATATCATGGACTGTCACCCCCTGATAGCAGCGCTGAATACAGTTAATTTGAGGGCTTGGGTTGGGTTTAGAGCATCAATAATGAGTTTAATTTATATCAAAAATTTATATATACATACAGGCTCATTATCTTTTATCAAAATATTCCAAAACACTGCATTTTTTTTACACTAAAAGTGGGAAATCCCCACCCTGACCTCATGCGACGGGATAAAATGATTAAAAATACTGTATAAAATGTAATAAACATAAATAAATGTCGTGTTTAGACTTAGGTCCCCGAAGTATCTCAATATAACATGCAAATATCCCGAAATCAGAAAAGACCCCAAACATAAAACACTTCCGGGTCCAAGCGCTTCAGATCATGGAGACTCGACCTGTATGTACAGTATATATCATAATTCTACTTGCCAATGGTTACTTTCGTTCGGCATCCAAATGGAGCGTACTACAATGTCTGTCATGCCCCAGTGGCCTTTTGGCTTCTACTACTGTGATGGGGACTTCAGCCCACCATTGCTGGTGCCATCTCTGGTCTACCAGCCTAGGCTTTGTCTCCATAAGGTTTCGGTTGCTCTCGGGCTCTTGGTCGAGAAATAAACCTGTTGTTAAAAATGCTTTGATTGTTCTGTGTGTGATTTTGTGATTTCTCGTTTTGTCCTCCATAATGCTGGTTTTTAATGATCTCTCTCGTTTCCCCCCCCCTTGTCGTCCGCAGGTAAAGATGAGCCTTCAAGCTATATTTGCACAACATGCAAGCAGCCATTTAACAACGCGTGGTTCCTGCTTCAGCATGCTCAAAACACACACGGATTTCGTATCTACCTGGAAACAGGCCCGATAAGCAGCTCAATCACTCCACGCATCACCATCCCTCCACCTCTGGGACCGGAGACTGTTGCACCATCCCCTTTGATGAACTTCCTTGGAGACAACAACCCCTTTAACCTTTTACGAATGACAGGACCCATTCTACGCGAACATCCAGGCTTCGGTGACGCACGGCTCCCTAACACGCCACCGCTCTTCAGCCCACCCCCTCGCCACCATTTGGACCCGCATCGCCTTAGTGCCGAAGAAATGGGGTTAGTTGCCCAGCATCCGAGTGCCTTCGACAGAGTTATGCGTTTAAACCCTCTGGCAATTGAATCTCCAGCTATGGATTTTTCCAGACGGCTACGAGAACTGGCAGGGAACAACTCTACTCCTCCACCAGTCTCTCCGAATCGTGGAAATCCTATGCATCGCCTCTTAAATCCCTTTCAGGCAAGTCCGAAATCACCTTTTATGAGCACGCCACCTCTGCCACCCATGCCCCCCAACAGTACGACCCCTCCACAAACACAGGCCAAGAGCAAGTCCTGTGAATTCTGTGGCAAAACCTTCAAGTTTCAGAGCAATCTCATAGTCCACCGCCGCAGTCACACTGGTGAAAAACCGTACAAGTGTCAGCTTTGCGACCACGCATGTTCCCAAGCGAGCAAGTTAAAACGACACATGAAAACACATATGCACAAATCCGGTTCTATGACCGGTAGGTCAGACGATGGACTTTCTGCAACAAGCTCCCCAGAACCCGGCACTAGTGAGTTGACAGGAGAAGGTGGGAAATCCAACGAGCATGATTTCCGAAATGAGAGCGACCCTTCCCACGAAAATGAGGAAGAGGAGGAGGAAGAGGAAGAAGAGGAAGAGGAACTGGAGAACGAGAGCAGACCCGAATCGAGTTTCAGTATGGATTCGGAAATGAGTCGTAACCGCGAAAATGGCGCAAAGTCGCTTCTCGAAGAGAAGTCCATGATCCTCGGGAAAGTCATTGAGAACGTCAACCTGACTAGTATGCAGCAGTATAGCGACATGCTCCACGAGAAGCAGAAGAGAAGTCATTTCATAAAGCGTTCTTCAGACCCTCGAGACCTTTGCCGGAGAATGGCAATCGACGAAGACGGAGTTGAGAGAGAAATCATTCGTAATGACGAAGGGACCATCAACGGAAGAAACTTTGGCTCAGGTGAACCCTTTCCAGGCTTGCTCCCCCGAAAACCGATGCCCATCTCCAGTTCCGGTCTGAACAACTCATCGAAAAGGATAAAGATTGAGAAAGACCTGGACTTGCCAACAGCAACGATAATCCCTTCCGAAAACGTTTACTCTCAGTGGCTGGTGGGCTACGCGGCCTCGCGGCACTTCATGAAGGATCCGTTTCTAGGATTCACAGACTCTCGACAATCCCCTTTTGCAACTTCTTCTGAGCACTCTTCGGAAAACGGGAGCCTGCGGTTCTCCACTCCACCAGGCGACATGCTGGATGGAGGTCTCTCAGGTCGGAGCGGGACAGCGAGTGGGGGCAGCACGCCTCACATCGGCGGGCCGGGTCCTGGCCGGCCCAGCTCGAAGGAAGGGAGGAGAAGTGACACGTGCGAGTACTGTGGCAAAGTGTTTAAGAACTGCAGCAACCTCACGGTCCACCGCCGGAGCCACACTGGAGAGCGGCCTTACAAATGTGAGCTCTGCAACTATGCATGTGCCCAGAGCAGCAAGCTGACGCGCCACATGAAAACACATGGCCAGTTAGGTAAGGAGGTCTACCGCTGTGACATTTGCCAGATGCCCTTCAGTGTTTACAGCACCCTGGAGAAACACATGAAAAAATGGCATGGAGAACATTTGCTGTCAAATGACGTCAAAATTGAGCAGGCAGAAAGAAGCTAAGGCCCCCTATATGGGTTAAATCAGGGGGTCCGGGTGTCCATTTAATTTGTACAGATTTAACTATTGCCAACTGAGAAAAGCTGACCTAACTTGCCTCCATAAACATAATTTAGAATAAATATGTTAGGTGTCGGGAAGTGGCACTTAAAAAAAAAAAAACCTTGTGTCTGCAAAGTTCTGTGGAACCTGAGGGTTGAATAAGGCAGTCAAAAATGTGGAGCGTTTTTTAACTGTGCAATAATTTCTGTATTTATTGGGGTTTTATTTGTATTTTTTTTAGAAAAAAAAAAAATTGGCATGTGCAGGTACTTTTTTTTCGCCCTTTAAATTTATTTCCTCATTTAAAAAAAAAAAAAAAAAATAATAATATTTTTTTATTATTTTTTATTTTTTTTGCTCATCGTTATTGAAAACTGTCCTTGTGCTGAAGGGGAGCGCAACCTGTCATAAAGCATCCTATGCTATTCCCCTCCAGAACAACCAGAGTCCTGATCCCTCTTCCCCAGATTAGCCTAAATTGTATTTTCCTTGTGGGGGGAGGGGAAGGGTGAAAGAATATTTTAAATTATAATTTTTTGGGGGGAGGGGCTGCTACATTTCTGGAATTTAAGCTAAAACATATGTAATTTCTTGCAAAGAAGCCATCAGCTATTTTTTTTTGTTTTTATATACTCGTTTTATATAATTTCTCGTTTTCATTTTATTATTTTATGATTTTGTTTTGCCATTTGTAAAAGATGGGGGTCGGAGAGAGAAAAAAAAATTATGCAGCGGCTTACAATCTTTAAAAATATAAATATTCTTAGCACTTATTTATTTCGTATGTTTTGATTTACCCTTGTCCCGCTTAAAATGACAGGATTTACGAAAAAAAAAATATAGTTCTTAAAAATGTATTAAAAATAATAATAATAATAATAATAGTTATCTGAGATTTTAAATAACAGTTTGTCCTGCCTCCATTAAAGATAAAGTTCAGATTTGAGGTGAAGCAAGGGATAAAAAATGAATTGCTGAAGAAAGGTCTAGGTGTGTGTAGAGATGGGCATAAATTGGGACTAGAAAAAAATTAAGAATAAAAATTAACTACATAAAACCGTTAAAAATTTGATAAAATTCAAAATTAAATAAAATTTTAAAAAATTGGGAAAAAAATAAAATATAAATTAAATAAATAAAATAGTTTGAAATTTTAAAAATTGGGAAAAAATAATAAATTATGTTAAGTAAATAAAATAGTTTGAAATTAGAAAATTGAAAAAAAAATAACATTGTTCAAAATTGAAAAATTCTGAAAAAAATATAAAATTTAGCAAATATTATTCCACAAAATTGGAAAGTTATAGTCTGTCTCCAGGGATAAGTGAATATTTCCATAGAGGACAAAAAAAAATATATAGCACACTGTGAAAAAATACAAAATTTAATATTTTTTCGCCCATCCTTACAACTATTTGCCCTTAATGTATCCAGAGTGCCCTGCAAAAAGGTAGAGGGGCAGTGGGTGGGTTGCCGCAGCAGCAGTGATAGCCCTTGTCCCGTTTCTTTTGCTGCCCCTGGCATCCGAGGGGTTAATTCACTGTAATCTGCAGCTTCAGATGCGTCAAGGGTTATCACTGCTCTCTGAATCACACGTTTTGTGGGTGTTTTTGTGTTTTTTTTAAAATTTCTATTTTTTTCGTACTTTTGTGGTTCCGTCTCTGTTTTCGAATTTTACTGTTGATTTTTTTGGGGATTTAAAAATGTTATTTATTCTAAAAATAATGAAAGTTTCCATGAATGACACCTGCTTTTAAGACCCTCTCTCCATTTTTTTTTTCCTTTTTTTCCCTTTGCGCCCACCAGGAGGACAGCAGAGATCGAAAGGTTACCCGTTTTAATTATGTTGATCGCACTTTAAAACTTGATTTTCTAATATTTTTCAATGGCTTCTGAACAAGAAATTATAGCATATTCTCCTTGTCAACCCCGACGGCGGTTGAGCTCTATAAGGGAACACCTGAGATTAAGTGTCAGCGTTGCTAAGCATGGCATTCACAATGCTGACACTATAAAAAATAAAAAAAGATATATATATAATTTATTGGACGGTTCGTCTACTGCCATTCAATTTGTAGCGAGTGCCTTGAAAACTGATCTTCCTATCTTAACGTCTCTCGAGAGACAAAATGCAAAACGTTTTTGTGAAACAAAAAAAAAAGACTTTTAAAAAATAGTAATACAAGAAAAAAAAGTACGTTTCTTTAAATATTAAAAAAAAAACAAAAAAAATTCAAAAGCCACATTTTACTTATAAAACGCAACAAAAGGAAAAAAAAACAACAACAACAAATATTAGTAATTTTGGTTTGAAGATAGTGGATCCAGAAATGCCATAAGACCCAATCACATGAAGATGTTTACCCAGCACAACCTTGAACGTTCTCGAGCTGAATTATTGTCAGCTTTTTTTTTTTCAGGACAACGCTGCTTAGAAAACGGAATGAAAATTATTTACTGCTGAACTGAAACTGAAAAAAATCGTTTGAATGGGGAAAAAAAAACAATTCAGGAACAACAGCTATTTTTTTTTTCCAAACATTAAATTTTAGTGCACTCTGTCTTAAAATACGTTTACAGTATTCAATACGTACGAGGGTAAAAAAAAAAAAAAAAAAGGAAAAAAATTTAAAAAAAATAATTGTGTGTATGTGTGTTTGGACGATCATTTTTTTTTTAAAGTTTTGCTTAAATAGGTTATAAAATGCCATCATGGGCCCTGTGTATAATATTGTTTTTATTTTGGTGATGGGGTTTTAGTATATATTATATATATTAAAATTTCTTGATTACTGTAAAAGTGGACCAGTATTTGTAATAATGGAGAATGACCTGGCATTTTACAAAAACCAGAAAAAAAAATCCTTGAAAATGTTGCAGTAAAATTTTAATGGTGGGTCTATAAATTTGTTCTTGTCACTGTAATTGTAAAGTCTCAGTTTTAGTATTTTTTTCTGCCTTGGGTGTTGAATTTCCTTTTTTTTATATTAAAAATGTATAGAAACTTGTATTTGGGGATTTAAAAGGTGATTTGCTACACCATGTAGAAAAAAAAGTTAAGTAGAAAAAAAGTGCTTCATATTGTTCTTGCTTTGCAGAAAAAAAAATCACATTTCTGACCTGTGTTTAATTTCCCCCCTCCTTCCTCTCCCTCCCTCCCCCTTATCCTTATGGAATGGATATTGATTGGTTCAAATGATGTAGGCACTTGCTGTATTTTTACTGGAGCTTGTAATTTTTTATCTGTACGCTTGTCCTTTTAAAAGGATTAAATGTACTTTTTTTTTCGTTAGTGAATTTGAAGAATAAAAAAAAATAAAATAAAAAATAAACACGAAAAAAAAGAAAACGTGCTGCCATAATATATATTTTTTTTATTTGGCAGGATAAAATATCACACATACACAAAAAATCGTTAAAAAAAAGTCAAATTATTTGTAATTGAAGTCCTACTGTACAGAGAAGAATATAAATTGTTTAACAGTTTCAAGGTACATTTAAACAACACAGAGTTCTTCACTGGTTCTTTCCATGTTTAATTTTGGTTGTACGTTTTTGTTTCCAGAATTGACCTACAAAAAAAAATACAAAAAAAGTGCTGTTCCTACAGGGATGTGATAACCCATTAGGTGCCCGGACCTTGTATCAAGGCCTCAGCAAGTATGGACTGATTGGCGATCCATATCCATGTGAAACAAAGTAACTGTTTTTGGTTAAAAAGAATTAAGGAACATTCCATTTTACACCCATGAAAACTCCTGAATGAACCTCCTGAGAGCGAGATATTCATACTTTTGCCCCTTTCCATCTTGAGTAATTTATTGAAGGTACGGAAGATGATGCATCTTCACCCATGATAGTCCAGGCACAGCCATGGGAACCCTGTTCGAACAGGATCTTAAGCTCTTGCCGTTTTTTTGTAATGTGTGCTTATTTGCTCCTCTGCTCTTTCGTTTTGTACATTCCATAAACTTCTGAATGTTCGCTGGGCTGAGATGAATCGTCGGCACGATGGGGCGAGCAGACCCTGAAAAAAAGCCACCGATTTGCTGTAGACTTTCGATGCAGCTTAAACTACCTACCTTGCTAACTGTCAGCCAAATTCTTCTCAAAATGAGATATCACGTCTACTTGGTTCTTCAAAAAAAATGCACTTCACCAGCAATTCCAGTGACCTCTTTAATGTCTTCTGCTTGGCAACCCATTGAAAGGTCATCTGGCTGACCCGTCCTTGAAATTGCTAATAGACATTTAATGGAATGAGTAAAGCACAAACAACATTGTATTTGGTTAAAAAAGAACACCAAAATGACCAAGTTACCATGTGGGTTTCCCAAGAATGCCACCCTTGACCGAAACATGCAAGCACAATCTGCTTACTTTCGACAACCGGCTGCAATTTAGACTCAACCTCCTTGGTCCTGGCCGTAAATTATGGCAGCACCTCCTGCCTAAAATGCTAAGGACGTTATGGCTTCGCTCCCCATGGTGATCCTACGATTTTCATCTCAGCCCACGGAAAAGACAGTCCAAGACTTTGTGTATTGCAAGCGGCCTCATCATTATGGTGCTCTTTGTATATTAGAACTGCAAAAGCGAAATCTACGTCACTTAAGTTGTTTGCATTTGTACGGCAAGGCAAAATATTTTTATTACCTTTTTCTATTATTGTATGAGCTTTCGTTGTTTACTTGGAATTTTTTTTTGTCTTTTACTACAAGTTTGAAACTATTTATTAACGCTTGGTATTTTTGCGCTCTGTTTGAAAAACGAGAGCAATTTTTTTTTAATTATAATTATTATGGATAAAATGTTGGGATGGCTAGAGGTCTTTTCAACATGGCTTTGTGAAATATTTATTGTTACCTTATTTCTCTGTAAAAGAATATGGCCTCTTTTCTTTTTGTTGTTTTTTTATTTTAATTTTTTTATTTCTTTTCCTGTCACATTGTTGATTTCAGCATGTGTCTGCCATTTCATTTGTACGCTAGTTCGAAAAAAAAATAACAAAAAACAAGGCTTGTTTCCAGTTTTCAAGTTATAAAAACAAAGAAATGAGAAAAAAAAAACAAATAAATAAATAAATTGGACTTTTAACTTGACCAACTGCAGATTGTTCCTGATTTATTTGTTTAATGACGGTGGATTTGGAAGACGAATCGTTTCTTGCATTTCTTTTCTTTTTCTTTTGGTGATCGCCAATAAAATATTCAGAATACTCGTGTCCCAAGGAGCGAACATTTTGTGTCACAGTTCTATGACAATGACATTAAATCAACAGACACACACACACACAAACACACATTAATTACTTTGAGTCATGGACAAAAATGTCGTGTTTTAGCCAATAGTATTGTCAAAAATTCGGTTAAAATAATTTTTTTGGTCTTCTTGGTGTGTTTAACCTAATGGTAAATGGGATTTAAGACAACAATTTATGGAGACCTTCTAGGATTCTAAAGAGTTGTGATACCAAGAGACATTAACAAGGACATGGGACATCACTTATCACTTGAGTAACGTTGGCCTAATTTAAGAAGTCTTTATTTATGTTACCTGGAGAACATCAGACAACTAGACCATGATCACTTAGATTAAGATAAGAGCACTAAGACAGTGACACAACAAATTATTTTCTTCTCAATACACAATTATCACGAAATTGAAGAAGTCTAAGTCCTTAAATGTTCTAAAGGGTAGTTTGAGCCTTCAATGAAAATACTGTGGAGTGGAGATGGAAACCTCTCTTATGGATACCCCACCATTAGAGTTTTGGAAACATCTCATAAATTTCGTCCACCTATAGAGATTTGGAATACTCTTCTAGATTTCCTCCACCTGTAGCGTTATGGAAACCTCTCTTGTGGTTCCTCCACCCAAATAGTTCTGGAAATCTTAAACATACAATGAAGAATGAAGTTTGAGCCGTCAATGAAAATACTGTGGAGTGGAGATGGAATCCTCTCTTATGGATCCCCCACCATTAGCGTTTTGGAAACATCTCATACGTTTCCTCCACTTATAGAGATTTGAAATACTCTAGTAGATTTCCTCCACCTGCAGAGTTATGAAAACCTCTCTTACGGTTCCTCCACCCAAAGAGTTATGGAAATCTTAAACATACAATGAAGAAGAGGGTCCAGGCACGCCACATAGGCTTCAAGTAGCATAGCTTTATTGGGAAATCGGCAAGTTTTTGGCCAAACAGATGGCCTTTCTCAAAGTTCCAAGGGCTTGAGAAAGACCATTTCTTTGGCTGAAGCATTGCTGATTTCCCAACATAGCTATGTTACTTCAAGTCTACGTGGAGTGCCTGGACCATAAGGTGGTGACATTTCTAAGGGATGTGATATTCAAACCATGAAGAGTGTTTCAAACTTCTGTACCTTGGTTGTGTGTTAGATATAGTCCTTAGTAAACGTGCTTGTTCAAGTCCTAGATATGTACATTAGATTTTACTTTATTTTAACCTTATTCCCAATCGCTGGAGATGCAGCTGTCGATAACTAGTCAAGACGCCAATGTCAAAACCATCATTTGCTAAGAGGATAGTGCTCTAAAGATGCTTTACAAAAAAAGTTTTTATTCAAATGAGCAAACGTTGGAGCAAAATATAAAGTCAAAGTATTACAGAAAGTTTACGTAAAGTTGTTTTATGTTGAAACTTGTTCCAACTCAACTGGAAGACCAACCCATTCACCAGAGTAAAGTAATTCCATTTCAGTCCATTCATTGAGTCACATGTTGGTCCGAATGATTTGGAAACATGATAATATACAGAGTACGAACCAATCCCCACACCATTCCTGGTGATAGGAGAATGATGATCAAAAATGCAGAATTATCCGGAATCCCACATATTTGTGGCTCTCATTACATATTACCCTGTGTGTGATGACACTAGTGATGTCCCTAAACCTTACAATCCACAAAGTGGTACTTAATGTAAGTCAATAGTCATTCGAAAGGTTTCTACTCATGTCCTTATGGTTTTTGGGACATCAGGTTGCCGATAACACCTTGACCTGTTTCGTTACAGTAAGACTGAAGGAATCACTAAGTTTCATTTCATGATTTTTCACGCCTCTTAAGACATTAAATTTAAATTCACCTCATGCTGAAAGCAGAACAGACGCAGCCGAGAGGCCGGAGGTTACCACACTCCATATACCTTCTGATATCCCTGGTCTTTTGATATCTGATATTTTAAAAATGGCAAGACTTTGATACTCACTTTTATCGGCTAATGCGCCGCTTTTACAGTTCTTAATCACCCACAAAAAGTTCTACAACAAGAAAGTCGATGTCGAGGGTGTTTTGGCAAACTTTTCCAAGTGTTTATTAAATTGTTATGGAAGGAACACCAAACCACTCTACCTAAAAATGGAGGGTTAAGTAGCAACCTCTGATGACCACCACTGAGCTTTTCGAGATGGGGATCAAGTGTTAAAGCTCACCTTTCTCTCAGGGATGGTCTCCTTGGTATTCGTTCTGCTTGTGTGTTCATCCTCTCCTATGACTTTGACAATGGTCTACTTCAATGGATCCCAACCGCGGTCCTCAAGTACCCCCAACAGGCCAGGTTTTCCAGATAGCTGAAGCACAGCACAGGTGATATGATTTGCTGTTCAGTGATTGCAGGATTCAGTCTGCATTTCCCCAAGGCATTCCTTAAAACCTGGCCTGTTAGGGATACTTGAGGACCGCGGTTGGGATCCACTGGTATACTTGATGACTGGCTAGAGTGTGGCCAATACTCATGCAGCCAGTCAGAGATCCTCCTAACATTAAATCAACACTGTCATTATATTGTCTTGAATTGTCCATAGCCCTTGGAAGGCTGTCCATCACTGATGGACAGCCTATTACTGTTGGACAGCCTTCAGGGCAGATGGGAGACTTCTGCTTGGAAGGGTTGCCATTGTAGACGGGGACAGTCAGGAGGTAAGGTACAGAAGACACACTCCTGCTACCATGGCCATTCAAATACTTTATTGTGATCATGGCAGCCAGAGTGCCATTACATTCCATGTAAAGGAATCATAACACCCTGGAGGAGAACGGTTAGGTAGGTCCCCTTCTATTCTGTCTAGATAAGTCATAATGTCGGCTACTAAATATCCCCAAAGAAGACATTGACCCAGAGATCTTTAGAAACTAAAATGCAACCATATCATATATTTCTGGTGCTTTAATAAGGAAACATATGGTTTGAGCCCCGTAAAAGCTTCTCGGTTTGTGGACCAATAGGGAACTGCGTTCCTTCTCAGAAAACAGAAGAGGAACAGCGTTCCCAGTCCACATAATGCAACAAGTGTCCCTTTGTTAAACACAGGCAACATGTATTTAAAAAATCTTCCATGGCTGCTGGGGAAAAAAAACCATAATAAAATGTGGCATTATATATTTTTCTCTCCTTATTATATTTTATTTGTAATAAATGATAAGTTATGCACATCTATATATAATTATGGTTTTATAATGAAGCCTTAAAATCCCTTTATGTAATTCGTGTGGCTGTGCAGAATGAGGAGGAGTGATGTGGCAGAGCAGATACTCGGCTGAAAGGTCCGTATTACTTACTGAGCTCATTGAATGTAGCAATATTGAAAAAGAAACAAAAATAAATAGAAAAAAAAAGGAATTCTCAAATTCTCCTCTCGATGGGGTTTAATGACTCAAACATTTAAAGTGTTTACTTTATACACTTGAAGATCCACTGGACAGGCTTGGATTGGAATATTTGATGCTCAGTAAGTACGAGTTAACTTTTGCATCTTTTCGTAAGGTTTTTTCCCCCCGAAAATGTAGAATATTACAGCAGAAAGATGCACATGTTCTTTCAAAGAACAAATAAATATTTGAAAGCCTGCCATCCTCTGCGGTGCCTGTAAATTACCCCCAGGTTTTGTCTTGATAGTGGTATCGATAAGGTCAAGTCAGAAGTCCACGTTGCTTTCGTCCACTTAACGACATAAATTAATTTATTAAAAGCTACTTGAGCGCGGAAGCCAACTGAAGAGGGGGAAAAAAAGGTTGAACTAATTAAAGCCGGCTATTATTATTACTATTTCTTAGTAATGCTTTAAAGGCGTCTGATCAAAATCTCTAAATGGTTTTGAAGAAAACCCAAAAAAAAAAAAGAGAGAAAGAAGAGCCGCAGCTTCCGACGGCTTTAATGGGTTAAAAAAGATAGCACAAGAGTGTGACGAGATGTAAAATAAGATTATTTTCCTTTAAATTCTCGTTTTGTTGAAAATCGGATTTGGTTTTCTGCACTAACTATTAGTTTTCAGCAAACGTTAAGTGTAAAATTTATTAAAATCAGGTTTTTTAGATCACTGGGTGGAAACTTTTAATTCAATTTATACACAGTTTCTGTTTTTCATTTATTTTCTTTTTGGCGCTTTAATGTAATTGAAAGAAGAGTCACTAATGTTATAAATGGCAAAAGTTAAACTTACCTTGATATTTCTCTGCATTTTTCACATTTCCTCTTGTCTTGCAATCTGCCTCCCACCCTCCACCCCGTGATGTCATGTGAGAAACTCCGCTTCCTCTTTCCCCTGGCCAAGCTCTTGTACGTTGTGAGAAGCAGCTTTCAGCTGGTGGAGAGGACCTCTTTTACACCTCTTTCCTTTCATCTTGATATATCTTCTTCTTTTCCTCTAATCTCTACGTGTTTTTCCAATAGACTATCATCCTTTCTATTTCCTCTTGCTCTCCCACTAGTCTGTATAATTTTTCATTTTCCTTCTAATTTTAGCATAGTTTCCCATTCCTTATAATTTCTGCATCATATGCACGTCCCATTAATCTCTATAAATTGATCTTTTCCCCATCATGTTCCCGTCATTTCCTCTTCCTTCCAATCTCTAGAGTTCATACACGTCCCACTAATCTCTATAATTTAATATTTTCCCTCTCATTTCCTCTTCCTTTTAATTTCTGCATCTCACACACGTCCCTTTAATCTCTATAATTTTACATTTTCCCTCTAATTTTCGTGTCATTTCCTCTTCTTTATAGTTTCTGCATTTTATACACAACCCATAAATCTCTATAATTTGATCTTTTTACTCTAATTTGCACATCATTTCTCCTTCCTCTTAATTTCTGCATCTCACAAACTTCCTAATAACATTTTCCATATTTTTACCTTCTTCCTCTAATTGTCCTGTAGTTTCCTCTTCCTGCATTGCTCCAAGTATTTTTTTATCACCGCCGCTTCCTCTCTAAAATCATTCCAGTAATCTTTATGCCTTTTACTGTTTCCTCTATTCTTCCTCTATTCTTCCCTTCATTTCCTCTTCCTTGTAATCTTCACATCTCACACACATCCCATTAATATTTTTACCTTCTTCCTCTAATTGTCCTGTAGTTTCCTCTTCCTGCATTGCTCCAAGTTTTTTTTTTATCACCGCCGCTTCCTCTCTAAAATCATTCCAGTAATCTTTATGCCTTTTACTGTTTCCTCTATTCTTCCTCTATTCTTCCCTTCATTTCCTCTTCCTTGTAATCTTCACATCTCACACACATCCCATTAATATTTTTAACCTTATTACCAACTATCCTGTAGTTTCCTCTTCCTGCATTGCTTCAAGTTTTTTTTATATCACTGTCGCTTCCTCTCTAAAATCATTCCATTAACCTCTATTCCTTTTACAATTTCCTCTATTCTTCCCTCCATTTCCTCTTCCTTGTAATCTTTACATCTCACACACATCCCATTAGTCTCTATAGTTTTTCCTTTTCCTCTATTTTCCCATCATTTCCTCTTCCTAATAATTCCTACACCCCATACACATTCCATCAATTTCTAAAATGTTACCATTTCACTCTAATTTCCATGTCTCTTCCTTCTAATTTCCACCTCTCATGCAGAGCCTATTAATCTGTAGAATTGTATCATTTCCCTGTCATTTCCTCTCCCTTCTGATTTCTACATCACACACACACACACACACACGCCATTAATCTCTATTATTTTATCTTTTTCCTCTACTTTCATGTCATTTCCTCTTCTTTATAATTTCTGCATCTCATACACAACCCATATATCTCTATAATTTGATCTTTTTGCTTTAATTTGTATGTCATTTCTACTTCCTCTTAATTTCTGCATCTCACACGCTTCCTGATAACATTTTCCATATTTTTACCTTCTTCCTCTAATTGTCATGTAGTTTCCTCTTCCTTTCATTGTTCCAAGTTTTTTTTATATCATTGTCGTTTCCTCTCTAAAATCATTCCAGTAATTTTTATGCCTTTTACTATTTCCTCTATTCTTCCCTTCACTTCCTCTTCCTTGTAATCTTCACATCTCACACACATCCCACTAATCTCTATTATTGTTTTATCTTTTTCTCAAATTTTCCTGTCATTTCCTCTTCCTTATAATTCCTACACCCCATTCCATCAATTTGTAAAATGTTACCCTTTCCCTCTAATTTCCATGTCTCTTCCTTCTAATTTCCATCTCTCATGCAGATCCTATTAATCGTTAGAATTGTATCATTTTCCTGTCGTTTCCTCTTCCTTCTAATTTCTACATTTGATTAGACATGTGCATTCGTTTTAGTACTAAAACGATTTAGTCCGAATTTTGGGATAATTTAGTTTTAGTATGACTCAAGAGATACGAAACTGCTCAGTACAAAAAACGAAAGAAACTAAAATAAAATGCACTACATTTTAGTTTGTCCTTTTTGTGATATTACATTGATGAGTGAAGGAGACCAGTGAAGGAGACCAGTAATGAAGACCAGTAATGAAGACCAGTAATGAAGAGAGGGACTTTATAAATGTGTGTTATCTCCCCTCCCGCTCTGCATAATAGGGGCTTAGATCTGATACATTTTATATTATCCAGGAGCACTATCCCACTTTCCTCATCTATACTACACATTTTATATAAAGTCCCTCTCCTCTCCCAGTGCAGTTTGTTATAAAGTTTTTTTTTTACGTCTGATACATTTAGTATCCAACTCACAGTTACTCTGTTATTAGGAGCTGTCAGTGTGATTTATTTGAATGTTTTCCCTGGATTTAAAGTGCTTAATTTTATTATAAAAATAAATTTGCACCGGACATCTCTTCTCTGAGCTTTCAGACCGATTTATGTTAATATTTTCCCTCTCCCCTGCTTTTATATTCCTGTCTCTCTCCCCCCACAGAGATGCAAACTTTAAGTAAAAGTTCCCTCTCCTGTGCTGGATAAGCATTGCATTCCGAAATTCTGCACCCTCCACATGCCAATGCAGTAGGTCCTACTGAGTAGGATGTTCTATACAGAGAGGGGCATTAATGAATGCAGGAGGATGTTCTATACATTATACAGAGAGGGGTATTAATGCAGGAGGAGGTTATATACATTATACAGAGAAATGTATAAATTGAGGAGGATTGTTCTATTTATAGAGGGACATTAATTCAGGAGGATGTTCTATACATTATACAGAGAGGGGTATTAATTAATGCAGGTGGATGTTGCATACATTATACAGAGAGGGGTATTAATGCAGGAGGATGTTATCTACATTATACAGAGAGGAGCCTTTTTTTTAGCCCTTTAAATCCAGTGGCTGTGAGCGCTGAGATCGGCTGCTTGTTATATTATCTCTCAGTACAATGTATCCGGCTCAGCTGTTACAGTAACTGACTAACCGCGCTCAGTTTCAGTAAAACTAGGAAAATAATATTGTTATAACCTCTTATATATAAAAATATTATTTACTAGTTTTACTGAAACTCTGAGCGCTGGGATGAGCAGCAGTCAGTTACTGTAACAGCTTTGCCTGACACATTGTGCTGAGAGTGAGAGATACTGTAACAAGCAGCGATCTCAGCCCTCTGAGGAGCCACTACAATAGTAATTGTATCCACTGGTTTTCAGATGAATGAAATTAGTTTTCATACTAAAGAACTGAAAACGAATTTCTTTAGCAACTAAATAAATTGCATTGTAGGACTAATCCATTAGTTCAAAACGAAATTTTGTGCTGTGCACATGTCTACATTTGATACACATTCTAATAATCTCTATAAATTGATCTTTTCCTTTTTCCTGTCATTTCCTCTTCTTTCTAATTTGTACAACTCGCTCATATCGCATTACTCCCTATAATTGGATCTTTTTGCTCTAATTTGTATGTCATTTCCTCTTCCTAATAATAACAATGTCCTCAATGTGTTTATTTTATGTTGCTGATATCTTACATGCAATTTGTTTTTCTCTTGTATGTTTCGCTAAGAAAATATTTTACTCTATATGTGTCAAAGGGCGAATCCATTATGTGATATTTTGTGTTTAAACTGCCCCCTCCCAAGTATCTTTCCATCACGTGCTCCTCACTGTGTGGCTTTGGCCATAGATTGGAGGCTATGGACTAGAAGTAAAGAAAAATGGCTCATAAAGATTACATTTTGTGGAATGAATGTAAATAACATCACCAGGGGGTAGAATAAAGTGATTAACTCCATCATCAGATCTCACACAGCCGCCTTCTCTTATCTTGGGTAGCCTAGACAACACAATAGATCCCCTGTAGCCTTGTCTAAACATTCCACACCACCCAATTGACACTTCAATGCTGCTGTATCCTATACCACAGCTGTAAAGTGAGACTGGCCATAAGATTTTGATAAATGTTGCATCATGGGAAAATTCCACAAAATGGAAACGGCAGATAAAAATCTAACTTTTCCTTTTACATGCAATTAATTCAAACATAGAAAGAATCAGCAGCATGCGTTTTACAATGTGCAATATAAAGTGTATGATAAAGTGTTTTATAATGTGTTTTTGTAATGTACAAGTAATCTAGTTATCGTTTGTGTTAGTGGTAGTGTGCCTTTAAGGCAGAAAACTGAAAAAACAATAGTAATAAAAAAAACAAGAACAAAGAGAAAACAGAAATAAAAGAAAAAAGAGAAAGAAAAAAATAGAAAACAGAAATAAAAGAAAAAAAACAGGAAAAAAAGAAAGAAAGAAAACAAAATAATTAAAAAAAACAAGAACAAAACAAAATAAATGAAAAAAGAGAAAAGGAAAGAAAACAAAATAATTAAAGAAAAAAAGAAAATAATTAAGGAAAAGAGAAAAAAAAGAAAGAAAAGAAAATAATTAAAGAAAAAAAAGAAAATAATTAAAGAAAAAAAAGAAAATAATTAAAGAAAAAAAAGAAAATAATAAAGGAAAAAAGAAAAAAAAGAAAGAAAACAAAATAATTAAAGAAAAAAAGAAAATAATTAAGGAAAAAAAAAAAAAAGAAAGAAAACAAAATAATTAAAGAAAAAAAAGAAAATAATTAAGGAAAAAAAAAAAAAAAAAGAAAGAAAACAAAATAATTAAAGAAAAAAAAGAAAATAATTAAAGAAAATAGAAAAAAAGAAAGAAAACAAAATAATTAAAAAAAAGAAAATAATAAAAGAAAAAAAAGAAAGAAAAGAAAATAATTAAAGAAAAAAAAGAAAATAATTAAAGAAAAAAGAAAGAAAAGAAGAAAATAAAATAATGAAAGAAAAAATGTCTGCAAGGTGTTCTGTGACATACAGTATACAGTATGATTAAAAAGTCTGAAAGTCGGATGTGCGTGTTATAATAGGGTATTTTTGGGGGGGGGATCGAATGACCTGAGGTTTAAGGCCTTTCGTATCCGTTCTTGCCAGCGACTTATCTGTGTGGTAACTCCCGGCGACCGGTGGAAACGCCGGCTCTTAATTACCTCAGGAGGAGAGAATGCCCCTGAAGCAATCATGGCCGCTTGTTCACACCCCACCTAGCAGGCCGCGCCTTATAAATAAAACATAATGCAGATTATATCGCCGCGCTCCCAGTCTGGACCCCCGGCCCTGCTAACCGATAAGTAGGGGGTAACTACTAACCTTCACACAGATTCCAGGGTTTATACAGGAGCGTCTCATGAAGGAAATGTGTGTGTATGTGTGTGTCTATAGTGTATGTACAGTATGTATATGTATGTGTTTATGATGTGTACATTTCTGTGGACATGTGTGTATGGGAATGCACTCACCTCTCTGTGTTTACATGTGTGTCTGTTTGTGTGAATGACTGTGTATGTATGCTCGTGTACACACATGTGTGAAAGACTGTGTATGTATGCTCGTGTACACACGTGTGTGAATGACTGTGTATGTATGCTCGTGATACACATGTGTGAATGACTGTGTATGTATGCTCGTGTACACACATGTGTGAATGACTGTGTATGTATGCTCGTGTATACACATGTGTGAATGACTGTGTATGTATGCTCGTGATACACATGTGTGAATGACTGTGTATGTATGCTCGTGTACACACATGTGTGAATGACTGTGTATGTATGCTCGTGTATACACATGTGTGAATGACTGTGTATGTATGCTCGTGTACACACATGTGTGAATGACTGTGTATGTATGCTCGTGTACACACATGTGTGAATGACTGTGTATGTATGCTCGTGTATACACATGTGTGAATGACTGTGTATGTATGCTCGTGTACACACATGTGTGAATGACTGTGTATGTATGCTCGTGTATACACGTGTGTGAATGACTGTGTATGTATGCTCGTGTATACACATGTGTGAATGACTGTGTGTATGTATGCTCGTGTACACACAGGTGTAAATGACTGTGTATTTGTGTAAATACACGAGTATATGAAAACATATGTATATGTACAGTATGTGGATAAAGGTGTGTATGGCCAACTGTGTATTTGTGTGAAGGAATGTGTCTCTGTGTGAATACATGTGTGTGCCAATGACAGTGTGTGCTTGAATACATACTTGTTCAAGTGACTGTGAGTATATATTTGTGAGAAGACTGTGTATGTGTGGGAATTCATGTGTGTGCTAATAATTGTGTGTATTCGTGTGTAAATGCAGTTCTGTGTGTGAATGTGTTTGGATATATATGTGTATGATTAACTGTATGTGAATACATATGTGCGTGAATGATGATGCGTATTTGAATACAAGTGAGAGTGATTGTGTGAGTATATATGTGTAAGAATGACTGTTTGTATGTGAATACATGTGCCTGTGAGTCTGTGTGTATGTCTGTGAATGACCATGTGTGTTTGAATACATGTGAGAGTGACTGTGAGTATATATGTGTGTGAATGACTGTACGTTAATACATGTGCCTGTGAGTCTGTGTGTATGTCTGTGAATGACGGTGTGTTTGCTTACATGTGTGAGTGGCTAATTGTGAGTATATGTATGTGAATGACTGTGTCAGTATGTAAATACACGTGTGCATGAATGTGCGTGAATGACCCGTGGAATTGAATGCTTGTGTGTTCGAATGGTTGTGTGTATATGTGTGTGAATGACTGTGTTTCTGTGTGAATAAATATGTGTGTGAATGATTGTGTATGTATGTGTCTGTGCACTATACATGATGCATGTGTGTGTCTAACGACCTTTCTGCACAATCTATAACATAAAACGATAAGGGCTGGCGTGTCCGTCGCCAAAACTCTTCTGCGCATGCGCGCGCAACCAGCGGCAGTTGGCTGCGCGCGCATCCAACGGGCCGCGGCACGCGCACAGCCGGCGTGCGCGAGGGACAAAACAAATCCGATCCATTGGAGAGGCGCACAGCACAGCGCTTCTCCAATGGATCGGATTTGTTTATCTCCTCAGTGCCCGGCCTGCATCTCCTCCATGCCCGGCCTCCATCTCCTCCGTGCCCGGCCTCCATCTCCTCCATGCCCGGCCTGCATCTCCTCCATGCCCGGCCTCCATCTCCTCCATGCCCGGCCTGCATCTCCTCCGTGCCCGGCCTCCATCTCCCTCATGCCCGGCCTCCATCTCCTCAGTGCCCGGCCTGCCAGCCATATTACCAGTCTGCCATGCACATTGCCATGCACAGTACCAGTCTGCCATGCACAGTACCGGTCTGCCATGCACAATACCAGTCTGCCATGCACATTGCCATGCACAGTACCAGTCTGCCATGCACATTGCCATGCACAGTACCAGTCTGCCATGCACAGTACCAGTCTGCCATGCACATTGCCATGCACAATACCAGTCTGCCATGCACAGTACCAGTCTGCCATGCACAATACCAGTCTGCCATGCACAATACCAGTCTGCCATGCACATTGCCATGCACAGTATCAGTCTGCCATGCACAATACCAGTCTGCCATGCACATTGCCATGCACAGTACCAGTCTGCCATGCACAGTACCAGTCTGCCATGCACAATACCAGTTTGCCATGCACAGTACCAATCTGCCATGCACAATACCAGTCTGCCATGCACAGTATCAGTCTGCCATGCACAATACCAGTCTGACATGCACATTGCCATGCACAGTACCGGTCTGCCATGCACAATACCGGTCTGCCATGCACAATACCAGTCTGCCATGCACATTGCCATGCACAGTACCATTCTACCATGCACATTGCCATGCACAGTACCAGTCTGCCATGCACAGTACCAGTCTGCCATGCACATTGCCATGCACAATACCAGTCTGCCATGCACAATACCAGTCTGCCATGCACAGTACCAGTCTGCCATGCACAATACCAGTCTGCCATGCACAGTATCAGTCTGCCATGCACAATACCAGTCTGCCATGCACATTGCCATGCACAGTACCAGTCTGCCATGCACAGTACCAGTCTGCCATGCACATTGCCATGCACAGTACCAGTCTGCCATGCACAATACCAGTCTGCCATGCACATTACCAGTCTGCCATGCACAATACCAGTCTGCCTGCCTTAATACCAGTCTGCCATGCATAATACCATTCTACCATGCATAATACCAGTCTGCCATGCACAATACCAGTCTCCCATACACAAAACCAGTCTGCCAGCCATATTACCAGTCTGCCAGCCATATTACCAGTTCGCCAGCCATATTACCAGTCTGCCTGCCATATACAATACCAGTCTGCCAGACATATTACCAGTTCGCCAGCCATATTACCAGTCTGCCATGCACATTACCAGTCTGCCATGCACAATACCAGTCTGCCAGCCATATTACCAGTCTGCCATGCACAATACCAGTCTACCAAACATATTACCAGTTCGCCAGTCATATTACCAGTCTGCCATGCACAGTACCAGTCTGCCATGCACAATAACAGTCTGCCATGCACAGTACCAGTCTGCCATGCACATTGCCATGCACAATACCAGTCTGCCATGCACAGTACCAGTCTGCCATGCACAATACCAGTCTGCCATGCACAGTATCAGTCTGCAATGCAAAATACCAGTCTGCCATGCACATTGCCATGCACAGTACCAGTCTGCCATGCACTTTGCCATGCACAGTACCAGTCTGCCATGCACAGTACCAGTCTGCCATGCACATTGCCATGCACAATACCAGTCTGCCATGCACATCGCCATGCACAATACCAATCTGCCATGCACATTACCAGTCCGCCTACCTTAATACCAGTCTGCCAGCCATATTACCAGTCTGCCAGCCATATTACCAGTTCGCCAGCCATATTACCAGTCTGCCAGCCATATTACCAGTCTGCCTGCCATATACAATACCAGTCTGCCAGACATATTACCAGTTCGCCAGCCATATTACCAGTCTGCCATGCACAATACCAGTCTGCCATGCATATCACCAGTCTGCCATGCACAATACCAGTCTGCCAGCCATATTACCAGTCTGCCATGCACAATACCAGTCTGCCAAACATATTACCAGTTCGCCAGCCATATTACCAGTCTGCCATGCACAATGCCAGTCTGCCATGCATAATACCAGTCTGCCAGCCATATTACCAGTCTGCCATGCATAATACCAGTGTCTCATAATACCAGTGTGCCTAAATACCAGCCTGCCATGCCATGCATACCACGTGCCATTAAATATCCGCATAATGTATACGGTACAAAAAAAATGCCCGCCCAAGCCCAACACAATCTAAGGGGCCCCATGAGTTTACAATCTAAGGGGCCCCATGAGCTTACAATCTAAGGGGCCCCATGATCTTACAATCTAAGGGGCCCCATGAGCTTACAATCTGAGGGGTCCCACGGGTTTACAATCTGAGGGGTCCCATGAGTTTACAATCTGAGGGGTCCCACGAGTTTACAATCTGAGGGGTCCCATGAGTTTACAATCTAAGAGGGAAGAGGAACCTGCTCTAATATATAAATGCCTTTGTAATGCGCTGTCAGATGTGCGCACACCCATCACAGCTGCTCAGTTGGCCCTCCTGTTGCGGATGGACGCGTTACAAACTCATTTATATAGAGAGATACTCTTGGATAGGACATTGAAAAAAAACTATGTGGACGTGAATTCTGAGCTGGCGACAACAATAGACTGCCCTCTGGGCCGGCTTTCCACCTAGTATTTAACTAAAAGAGTAAAAACATTTTTTTTTGCCTTTTTTCTAGGATTTAATGAGATTTCTGATGCATTTTGTTGCAGATAAAACATATTACAGGTCACTTGAACAATACAGGGATATCCCTTTAACAAGAGATAACACACTGCATAGAAACCCCCAAAACATATTATATGTGAAATAAACAGAAAGCGCATAAGTTCAATCACCAACACGTTAATTCACACGCATCTACAGACTTTAATTAAACACTAATAAGAAATCGCATGGACACATTGTAACTGAAATCACTGACGCAACGATGAGAAAAAAAATGGAAATAACCTGTTTCTGTGAGCAATATGTAATGCGGAGCAGACGATGGCTCGCTCAGAAACTCGCCGCGGAGCTGGTCTGTGTCCTGTGTTTACCGGGGGGAAGATTTCTGAATACGCAATGCTTTGCGATGGCAGATTATTCGTGTCCGTTAATCCTTTAATACCTGCGGGACCCCCGATCATGTTTACACTTTATATACGCGCGCAGCGGGATGTAAATTGCACGTTGCGGCTCCGGAGTATTTTTTAATAAGTATTATTTATATATTTCTTTTGCGGATCGGCTGTGTCTGTGTTTTACAGGATCGGCTGTGTCTGCGTTTTTCAGGATTGGCTGTGTCTGTTTTTTGTAGGATCGGCTTTGCCCGTGTTATACAGAATCGGCAGTGTCTGTGTTATACAGGATGGGCTGTGTCTGTGTTTTACATGATCGGCTGTATCTGTGTTTTGCAGGATCGGCTGTGTCTGTTTTTTGCAGGATTGGCTGTGTCTGTGTTATACAGGATCAGCTGTGTCTGTGTTTTACATGATCGGCTGTGTCCGTGTTTTACATGATCGGCTGTGTCTGTGTTATACAGGATCAGCTGTGTCTGTGTTTTACATGATCGGCTGTATCTGTGTTTTACATGATCGGCTGTGTCTGTGTTATACAGGATCGGCTTTGTCCGTGTTTTACAGGACCGGCAGTGTCTGTGTTTTACATGATCGGCTGTGTCTGTGTTATACAGGATCGGCTTTGTCCGTGTTTTACAGGACCGGCAGTGTCCGTGTTTTACATGATCGGCAGTGTCTGTGTTTTACATGATCGACTGTGTCCGTGTTTTACAGGACCGGCAGTGTCCGTGTTTTACATGATCGGCAGTGTCTGTGTTTTACATGATCGACTGTGTCCGTGTTTTACAAGATTGACTGTGTCTGTGTTATACAGGATTGGCTTTGTCCGTGTTACAGGATTCGGCTGTGTCTGTGTCATACAGGATTGGCTGTGTCTGTGTTATACAGGATCAGCTGTGTCTGTGGTTTACATGATCGGCTGTATCTGTGTTTTACAGGATCGGCTTTGTCCTTGTTTTACAGGATTGGCTGTGTCTGTGTTTTACAGGATCGGCTTTGTCCGTGTTATTCAGGATCGACTGTGTCTGTGTTTTACAGGATTGGCTTTGTCCGTGGTACAGGATCGGCTATGTCCGTGTTACAGGATCGACTGTGTCTGTGTTTTACAGGATCGGCTGTGTCTGTGTTTAACAGGATCGGCTTTGCCTGTCTTATACAGGATCGACTGTGTCTGTGATATACAGGATTGGCTGTGTCTGTGTTATACAGAATCGACTGTGTCTGTGTTATACAGGATCGGCTGTGTCTCTGTTATACAGGATCGGCTGTTTTTGTGTTTTACAGGATCGGCTTTGCCTGTCTTATACAGGATCGGCTGTGTCTGTGTTATACAGAATCGACTGTGTCTGTGTTTTACAGCATCGGCTGTGTCTGTGTTATACAGGATCGCCTTTGTCCGTGTTTTACAGGATCGGCAGTGTCTGTGTTTTACAAGATTGGCTTTGTCCGTGTTACAGGATCGGCTGTGTCTGTGTTATACAGGATTGGCTGTGTCTGTGTTATACAGGATCAGCTGTGTCTGTGGTTTACAGGATCATCTGTGTTTTACAGGATCGGCTTTGTCGTTGTTTTACAGGATTGGCTGTGTCTGTGTTTTACAGGATTGGCTTTGTCCGTGTTACAGGATCGGCTGTGTCTGTGTTTTACAGGATCGGCTTTGCCTGTGTTATAAAGGATCGTCTGTGTCTGTGTTATACAGGATCGGCTGTGTTTGTGTTTTACAGGATCGGCTTTGCCTGTCTTATACAGGATCGGCTGTGTCTGTGTTATACAGGATCGGCTGTGTCTGTGTTTTACAGAATCGGCTTTGCTTGTCTTATACAGGATCGGCTGTGTCTGTGTTATACAGGATCGGCTTTGCCCGTGTCATACAGGATCGGCTGTATCTGTGTTTTACAGGATCGGCTTTGCCCGTGTTATACAGGACCGGCTATGTCTGTGTTATACAGGATCGGCTATGTCTGCGTCATTCAGTAACAACACAACATGTCTGCAGTTCGGCACCGTCTGCTGGCATGATACAATCTGCCCAATTAAAGCTGGATACCTCTGTCGTATTTAGATCATGGTTGACCTTGAATGGGTTAATTTCTGGAAGGATGCATACGCAACCGGTTCCTCCCTCTAGTTTAATGAAGAAGCTGGTGGTGACGTATGATGCACATTCTCTGTATCGTCACTGTCTGTCGTGCCTAACTGGCAGCCGCTCCCGTCTGAGCCCCGCGTCAGGTTCTTCTCTGGTTCCCTGGTGGCGTCAATGTGGCCCTTTTCTATGGCATTCAGGCACCAGGTCTTCCAGCTCCCATGACTCGGGAACCCTAAAAATAACCCTATCTCAAAAACAAACCCTAACCCTAAAAATAATAGTAATCCAAAAATAACCTTAACCCTCAAAGTAACCCTAACCCTAAAAGTAGCCCTAACCCTAAAAGTAGCCCTAACCCTAAACATAACCCTAACACTATAAATAATTGTAACCCAAAAATAACCTTAACCCTAACAGTAACCCTAATCCTAAAAGTAACCCTAACCCTAAAAGTAGCCCCAACCCTAAACATAACCCTAACACTATAAATAATTGTAACCCAAAAAATAACTTCTACCCTAAAAGTAGCCCTAACCCTAAAAGTAGCCCTAACCCTAAACATATGTGTTGAAATATGTAAACCTCTGTTCTTAATCTTTCAAGATTCTTTTCTTTCAGGAATAGTACCAGAGGATTGGAGAAAAGCTGACGTGGTCCCTATATTTAAGAAAGGTTTAAAATTTGTGCCTGGGAATTATAGACCTGTGAGCTTAACATCTGTGGCTGGGAAAGTATTTGAGGGGTTACTAAGGGATAGTATTCAGGAATTTATTGGGAGGTATAATGTAATTGGCAAAAATCAGCATGGTTTCATGAAACACAGATCATGCCAGACTAACCTAATTACGTTCTATGAGGAAGTAAGTAGAAGTATAGATCAGGGGGTCGCAGTGTGATAGTGTCAGTATAGATCAGGGGGTCGCAGTGTGATAGTGTCAGTATAGATCAGGGGGTCGCAGTGTGATAGTGTCAGTATAGATCAGGGGGTCGCAGTGTGATAGTGTCAGTATAGATCAGGGGGTCGCAGTGTGATAGTGTCAGTATAGATCAGGGGGTCACAGTGTGATAGTGTCAGTATAGATCAGGGGATCACAGTGTGATAGTGTCAGTATAGATCAGGGGGTCGCAGTGTGATAGTGTCAGTATAGATCAGGGGGTCGCAGTGGATGTGATTTACTTAGATTTTGCTAAAGCTTTCGACACAGTTTCCACACAAAAGGTTACTATTTAAATTAAGAAAAATTGGTCTAGATGAAAATACTTGTTCTTGGATAGAAAACTGGCTAAAAGATAGGGTACAGAGAGTGGTCATAAATGGTACATTTTCAAGATGGACACCAGTGGTAAGTGGTGTCCCTCAGGGGTCTGTTATAGGACCAATACTATTCAATTTATTTATAAATGACCTTGAGATAGGCATTGAAAGTCATGTATCAGTGTTTGCAGATGACACAAAACTAGGAAAAGTAATACAATGTGAGCAGGATGTTACTTTGCTGCAGAGGGATTTAGATAGATTGGGGGACTGGGCACTTAAATGGCAGATGAGATTTAATCTAGATAAATGTAAAGTTATGCACTTTGGAGTGAAGACACACAAGCAATTTATACCCTAAATGGTACGGAGTTAGGGAAATCCAAGCAGGAGAAGGATTTGGGAATAATAATAGACTTCAAACTAAGTAACAATGTGCAATGTCAAACAGCAGCCGCCAAGGCCAGCAAAGTACTGGCATGCATTAAAAGGGGAGTTCACTCACGGGATGAAAACATAATTTTGCCTCTGTATAAATCAATGGTCAGGCCGCACCTTGAATATGCCGTGCAATGTTGGGCACCTGTCTTAAAAAAAGATATTATATCGCTAGAAAAAGTGCAGAGACGAGCAACTAAATTAATAAGGGGAATGGAAGGGTTAAGTTATGAGGAAAGACTAACAAGCTTACACCTGTTTAGTTTAGAGAAACGGCGCCTTAGAGGGGATCTGATAACCTTATATAAATATATACGGGGCCATTATCAACCATTGTCTGATAACCTATTCATTAACAGGACTATACACAGGACACGGGGTCATCCATTTAGACTGGAAGAAAGAAAATTTAGCTTAAAGCATAGGAAGGGTTATTTTACGGTGAGAACAATAAAGCTGTGGAATTCTCTGCCTGTTGAGGTGGTTGAGTCAGAGTCTGTACAGACTTTTAAAAAACGAATGGATGACTTCCTGCAGACACAGAATATTAAGGGTTATAATATTTAATATGTGGGTAAAAGCTTCTTGATCCAAGGAGAAATCTGACGCCATTCTGGGGTCAAGAAGGAATTTTTTCCCAGTATGTTGCATATTTCAAACTGGGTTTTTTGCCTTCTTTTGGATCAACAGCAGTAGGTTATGTGGAGAGGCTGAACCCGATGGACGCATGTCTTTTTTCAGCCTATATAACTATGTAACTATGTAACCCTATCACTATAAATAATTGTAACCCAAAAATAACCTTAACCCTAACAGTAACCCTAATCCTAAAAGTAACCCTAACCCTAAAAGTAGCCCTAACCCTAAAAGTAGCCCTAACCCTAAACATAACCCTAACACTATAAATAATTGTAACCCAAAAAATAACTTCTAACCTAAAAATAACAATAACTCTAAAATGAACCCTAACACAAAAAAAACCCTAAAATAATTGTAACCCAAATAATAAACTTTACCGTAAAAGTAACGTTAACATTAAAAATAACACTAACTATTTCCTCGGGGTGTCTAGGACTTTTAGGTTCAGAGTTGCCTTTAGGGTTAGTGGTAGTTTTAGGGTTAGGGTTAGATTTAGGGTTATCTTTAGGGTTCAGATTAGGGTGATTGAATCACTAAAGCAAAGAAGTAGAGGCGCGAGAGCCGTTTACCGAGCTGAATTTTTATCGGGAATCATCGCACCAATATGCTCTCAATTAACCCTTTCACTGCTGAGGACGTGTGGGGAACGTCCTCATTGACTCCTAAGGAAAGATGGGGTGGAGATAGGGGGTTTCTTTGAACCCCATTGTCTCCCGACTTTTGGCAGCTAGCAGGGTCATGTTTGGTACCACTTGAAAGGCCAGAGCAATGGCCTTTCCAATGATACCAAACATGACCATGTTTAAAGTAAAGAAAAAAAAAATTAAAATAATGAAAAAAAGAAAAATGAGTTTTTTTAAGAAGTGAAATGGCTCAGCAGTGAAGGGGTTAAATCTCCAGACCTGAAAAACGGCCGAATTAAAGACATCTCACTAAAATCTGACCAAATTAAATTGCGCCCTCGGCCTCTCGCTCTGCGATTCTCTGTATTACCCAATCTTTGTTTACCCAGACACCCCCGAAAACACTCGCTCTCTTGGAAACTCTGTCTCTGAACCTTTCTCTATTCATGTTCTCTCTAACATCGTCTAAAGTATTCCTCCTCTTTCCAGAACCTTCTTTGTCTTCTAACCGCCTTGGCTCTTTCTGCGTCTTTGTTGCTCGCTCTGTCTCTACCCATCAGCTTCTATCCTTCTCGATATCCCTTTTCCTCCTTTTCACTCTCCATCGCTCTCGCTGTATGGGACTCAGTCCCTTTGTATCACCTCCCTCTCTTCTCCTTCTCCTCTCACTATCTGCCGATGTGTCTTCTACCTCCTGTCCCAACCAGCCACTGTCTCTGCCTCCATCTATCACTCTCTCATCTCTTTTCCTCCATCACGTTCCTCTTCTCAGTCCCTTTGTATCACATCCCTCTGTCCTTCTCCTCTCACTATCTGCCGATGTGTCTTCTACCTCCTGTCCCAACCAGCCACTGTCTCTGCCTCCATCTATCACTCTCTCATCTCTTTTCCTCCATCACGTTCCTCTTCTCAGTCCCTTTGTATCACATCCCTCTCTCCTTCTCCTCTCACTATCTGCCGATGTGTCTTCTACCTCCTGTCCCAACCAGCCACTGTCTCTGCCTCCATCTATCACTCTCTCATCTCTTTTCCTCCATCACGTTCCTCTTCTCAGTCCCTTTGTATCACATCCCTCTCTTCTTCTCCTCTCACTATCTGCCGATGTGTCTTCTACCTCCTGTCCCAACCAGCCACTGTCTCTGCCTCCATCTATCACTCTCTCATCTCTTTTCCTCCATCACGTTCCTCTTCTCAGTCCCTTTGTATCACATCCCTCTCTCCTTCTCCTCTCACTATCTGCCGATGTGTCTTCTACCTCCTGTCCCAACCAGCCACTGTCTCTGCCTCCATCTATCACTCTCTCATCTCTTTTCCTCCATCACGTTCCTCTTCTCAGTCCCTTTGTATCACCTCCCTCTCTTCTTCTCCTCTCACTATCTGCCGATGTGTCTTCTACCTCCTGTCCCAACCAGCCACTGTCTCTGCCTCCATCTATCACTCTCTCATCTCTTTTCCTCCATCACGTTCCTCTTCTCAGTCCCTTTGTATCACATCCCTCTCTTCTTCTCCTCTCACTATCTGCCGATGTGTCTTCTACCTCCTGTCCCAACCAGCCACTGTCTCTGCCTCCATCTATCACTCTCTCATCTCTTTTCCTCCATCACGTTCCTCTTCTCAGTCCCTTTGTATCACATCCTCTCTCCTTCTCCTCTCACTATCTGCCGATGTGTCTTCTACCTCCTGTCCCAACCAGCCACTGTCTCTGCCTCCATCTATCACTCTCTCATCTCTTTTCCTCCATCACGTTCCTCTTCTCAGTCCCTTTGTATCACCTCCCTCTCTTCTTCTCCTCTCACTATCTGCCGATGTGTCTTCTACCTCCTGTCCCAACCAGCCACTGTCTCTGCCTCCATCTATCACTCTCTCATCTCTTTTCCTCCATCACGTTCCTCTTCTCAGTCCCTTTGTATCACCTCTCTCTCTTCTTCTTCTCTCACTATCTGCCGTTGTGTCTTCTACCTCCTGTCCCAACCAGCCACTGTCTCTGCCTCCATCTATCACTCTCTCATCTCTTTTCCTCCATCATGTTCCTCTTCTCAGTCCCTTTGTATCACCTCCCTCTCTTCTTCTTCTCTCACTATCTGCCGATGTGTCTTCTACCTCCTGTCCCAACCAGCCACTGTCTCTGCCTCCATCTATCACTCTCTCATCTCTTTTCCTCCATCACGTTCCTCTTCTCAGTCCCTTTGTATCACATCCCTCTCTTCTTCTTCTCTCACTATCTGACGATGTGTCTTCTACCTCCTGTCCCAACCAGCCACTGTCTCTGCCTCCATCTATCACTCTCTCATCTCTTTTCCTCCATCACGTTCCTCTTCTCAGTCCCTTGTTGGAGCTATCTCTTTCACCGTCCTCTTCTTCACTTTCTTTTTCAGTTTCTCGTTGTCCGTTAGAATTTTGCTCAACATTTCACATCTTTTTTTCTTTCTCTATGGCCTCTCTCCTCCCTTGAAACCCTTTCTCTATCCCTCTCTCTTTCTCAATCCCCCTCGAAGTCTCGAACCCTACCTTCTGGTGGATCTCCCCTCTTCTCTATCTCTGCATCCCTCGTTATTTTTCTTCCAGTCTCTCCATCATTTTCACTTTTCATCCCCTCCCTTTCTTGGTCTGTCTGGCTTTCTGATCTTCTGTTCCTCTCTTGATCTCTTGCTCTGTTTTTTCATGCACCCACCATCTACCATACCCTCTTCATGCGTCCACCAATTCCTTGTTACAAATACACCATTCGTTCTTTCCCTGTGGCTTTGCGAGGTATCCATCATGCATTGACGTTGGTTTTCGCACGTTTTCAATGCATCCACCATTCTCTTACTGCCTGTTGGCCATTCTCACATCATGGAAGATCATCGGCATTTTTCTATTTGGCTTCCCTCTTTCAATCGCATGGTGTCCACCACTTTCACGATCAGTATTCTCTCGCTTTGCATTCTTCCCCTAAATTTTTTTTGCTTCATTTCTCCTCTCTCGCAATCTCTTTTATACTTGTGTCCACCATATTTTCCTCACTTTCCTTCCTCTGAACAGAGCTATCATCTGTGGCAGTGCTGGGTTAAGGGCTTCATGGGCCTGGACCTGAAGATTTTAGTGGACCTCTGCCTCATCCCACTCAACTGCATATTGCCTCTTTCATATCTTCTCACCTCCTAATATTTCTTTGCCCCATTCTTCTCAGCACCCAAGGTTCTTCTTTCTCTTTCTTCTCATCAACCATTGTTCTTCTGCCCCATTTTTCTCCCCTTCCAATGTTCCTCTGCTCCATTGACGTTCCATGAAGTTCAACTGAGGACATGTTGTTGACCTGGGCAAACAGCTGTTTAGGAATTTCTTATATCTGGATGGTATGTTGAGTTGTTTTTTATTTAGGTTCCACGTTCCTCCTAGGGAGTGAAAATACCTATCATTAAATAACAACATCCTTATCATCGACAACACCTTGGGTGATGACACTATGAAGAAGGTAATCCCACCATTGATACTTCATGAGGGACAGACTGCCTGGATTTTTTTTACCACTAATCACTGGCAGAAACTAGAAACATGGTGGAGAGCCAGGATAATTCCAATGGATGACTACTACACCACTGGTTTTCAGGTTGAGAGAGAAAGGAATAGGATCTTCTTTGCACCATTATCTATAGAAGAACCATGTATGGGCCTGTTGGTCAGAGTAACTGGATCTTTGCTCTAGCTGTTCGACTGAAGAAACAACAAGGAAGTTGTTTTCGTGGACTTTAGACCTGACGGCCGAGCCAATTATTTCCTGGAAGGAGATTCCATTATTCCCCGAATGAGGTGGCGAGTTCTAATAACGTTCTTATTGTACCAGGAGTTATCCGGAAGACAAAGAAATAATAAAAATAGCAAAACAAAAGAGGTAAAAAGAACCCGACCTGCAGATCTCACCTTTCGACATTGACCGTCAAGTAGCGTCCAGTCCAGTCCTTTCCATTGTCTTCAATGAGCAGATCCTATTGATGCCTTCCTAGGCTTCATGGGATGTGTAGTTTGGCACTCGGCAGGAGGTCCATTCATTGGAGAAGATGAATGAACCCGAAGCCCAAGTCGAAAGAGGCCGCACTGCAGTTGTTTGATGTCCTTACGGTTTCTAGTTTGCCGAAGAATCACAGTTCTTCTTACAAATACATTATTACCGTTGCTCGTTTGCATGAACTTCCTTTCTGTTGGACCTTTTTTGCATTTTTCGGATGAGCGCCGGGGCTGAGGTGCCCCGGGAGTATAAATATCTTGCAATAAGAGGACACGGTAAAACAGACACGGCATCTCGTTTGACTGAGGACTTTAATAAATGCATCATGTTCCGTTGAGTAGAATAGGACTCGCATCCCTCTTCCCATCCACTCCAGGTCCTTCCAAAGATGTTATCTCGTCCCTCCGCGTTACCAACAGTACATTTATCTCGGCACCCGGGATCATCCGATCTATCAATCACTCCCCGTACCCTATAAAACCGGAGAGAGAGAGAGAGAAAGAGAAGAAGAAAAAAAACGTAACGCTTGGCAACATTGTTCTCCCTGTAACTCCATCTGTAAATGATGGATTAAGTCATTTTTGTTCTTCAGGCTGAGAACGAGAGGAATCGCTCACGGCCGGCGTGTACGAGAGCCTTTTTTTTATATATTATTATTATTTATTTTTCATTTCAAAAGGAGAAAGAAAAGGAGGAGGAGGAGGAGGAGGAGGGGGGGGGAGACAAGTCACAATTTCTAAAATAAAACTCCATAGCTGGCAGAGAAGTCCATTAACATGCGGAAGAGGGAGAATGGAAATAATCCATCGGAATGGTAACGCGGATTTACATCTCGTCCTATCTCCGCAGCGGCTTTAGGCTGTTCTGCATCCGATCGTGTAAAAACATTTATTTGTCTGATAGGCCACCAAAGTCAGGCATCTCTGCAATCCATCAGTCCGTACCACGACGATCACTATCTACAGGGAAGGCAGCATGGCAGGGGATGGTGGGATGCCTGTGGAGGAGACAGTCATGGCCGGTGGCATTTTAAAGCAGCAAATGTACGTTTTTCTGCCTATCAATCCCGATCTCCCAGTCAGCGTGATACTTATATGCCACGCTGAGGAATCAGACACAATGGTCTTTGATGCCCGTTAGGTATGAGCATTCCGCTTGTTTGTTGTTTCGTTTGAATTGATTATCGGGATGAAATATGGGCTTTTCGGCAAGTCTGGAGCACCCAAAAATTACAAGTCAAAATGAGCGAAAACAATAAAAAAAATTCAAATCGATCCTAACCGAAAAAAAAGGAGCACGCTTTGTGCAATACTAACCCTAACCCTAACTCTAGCCCTAAACCTCACTCTAATAGATGCAGAAACTGTAACTGTATAACCCTTACAGTATCCCAACACTAGAAGTAATCTTAGTCCTAACCCTTATACATGCAGAAACAGTGCCTGTAACCCTATTCCTAACACCAGCCCTAGCCCTAACAGTAACCCTAACCCTAACTCTAGCCCTAAACCTCACTCTAATAGATGCAGAAACTGTATCTGTATAACCCTTACAGTATCCCAGCACTAGAAGTAACCTTAGTCCTAACCCTAATACATGCAGAAACAGTGCCCGTAACCCTATTCCTAACACCAGCCCTAGCCCTAACAGTAACCCTAACCCTAACTCTAGCCCTAAACCTCACTCTAATAGATGCAGAAACTGTAACTGTATAACCCTTACAGTATCCCAACACTACAAGTAACCTTAGTCCTAACCCTAATACATGCAGAAACAGTGCCCGTAACCCTATTCCTAACACCAGCCCTAGCCCTAACAGTAACCCTAACCATAACTCTAGCCCTAAACCTCACTCTAATAGATGCAGAAACTGTAACCTTACAGTATTCCAACACTAGAAGTAACCTTAGCCCTAACCCTCATCCTAATACATGCAGAAACAGTACAAGTAACCCTAATCCTAACCCCAGCCCTAGCCCTAACCGTAACCCTTATACATGCAGGAACAGTAACTGTAACCCTAAAAGTAACCCAACACTTAAAATAACCCTCACCCTAGCACTAACCCTCACTCTTATACTTGCAGGAACTGACTGTAACCCTTACCCTAGATCTAACCCTAACACTAGATCTAACCCTAACAGTAACTCTAAATCTTATGCTAATACATGCAGAAACAGTAACAGGAACCCAAACAGTAACCTTAATCCTAACACAAACAGAACCAGTAAGCGTAATGGTAACCCAACCCTTGAAGTAACCTCAACCCTAACACATGCAGAAGAAACTCTAAGCCCAAAAGTAGCCCTAACCCCCTCATACATGTAAAAACAGTAACTGTAACCCTACCAGTAACCCTTACTTATGCATAAACAGTAACTATAATCCTAACTGACCCCCTTCTGATTGGTTTCCACTAAGGGTACCCGTGTCCCACATATGTTGGGCCTTCAGGCTCTTCAGAGGTCTAAAAAGCATGGTCTTCAAAGGAACATTCCACTGTTTTCAAATGAATCCATGATGTCCTTGTGTGATACTGATATAAAAGGGCTATTGTGAGAAACATTGGACTGGTGATTGACCTCTGACCTGGAGGTTTCTTGAGACATTGTTGGGTCTCCTACGGATGGGAAAAAGTAAGTAATACGCTAAATATATAAGTATTTCTAGCTTTTTATCTAAGGTTGCAAACTTAAAGACAATAGGAAGATTGTCCAACCACCCAACAGCTTGGTTGGACCCCATACTTGAACATAGCTGATGTTCTATCACGATAATAACAAGTTCCAAATTGACATGTGGTGGGAGGACACTATAATGCAGTAGACAGTCACTCTTAATGGAGGTCTGTAGCCATGACCCCGCAATATAAGACAGTCACACTGCCACTTTATAGTCATAAAGGCCTTGGAACCCTTGGTGGAATTCGAACTTGCAGCCAAAGGCAACATGTCCAAGGATCTATTTAGTGGACCTTCGTCCTATGTGCTATTTGGAAAGCAATGGGGCAAACTCAGGTTCATCACATGATGGCTTGGTAGAAGATAACTTATTTCTGAGTAGGTGCCCAGATTAGAACCCAACCTCAACACAAGGCATGAATTTTGTGGAACTAGACAAACCACCAATACCAAAAGTGGTTTGGTGACTCTGCGACTCAACGGAGGAGCTATTGGAGAGAACTGATAAAGACGGAAACAGTTTCAACTCAACAGGGGACATTTTGAGAGAACATATTACGACAGATCCAAGATTTACATCCTTGATATTGGTGGCAGAAGTGGGATTCCAAATCCCAGATTTATCAGAGGAACAAGGGGGCATCTAATATTCAGACGCAATAAATGAGCACCAAGTTCATACAACATATGGTGGTTTTTCAGGAGACAAAACTCTCAGAAAAGGAATCTTTGAACTGATAAGGTCATTCCGTGGTCATACTGGCTGAAACGAAGCATTCTCGGAGATAACCACCACATAGATCGTTATATCATTTAAAAAATAAAATGCGGGCAAGAAAGAATGCTCGAGAAAAAAAAAGACGTCATGCCTGACTAGCAACCCCCAGAATGCTTTGCGGTTCACACGGACAGCTCTGAACTCCCGACCTCTTAGATCCAAGCGGGGCTTGTTGGTTCAGGTAGATGTAGTTGATGTTTAAAAATTCCAAAAGTTAAAAAAAAAAAAAAAAACGCAAAAAACCAGTGTATCCAATAACAAAATAACCTGAGACGATGTGAGGAGAAAGAGGTGAATTCACTCAAGGTCATCGTGGTGTCGCCTGCAGGATCTTCAAGGAAAGGAGGAAGTATTTATCATAATAGCAACAGGTTGTTTCCCTCACTAAACCTAAAAGTGACAGGTTTCACCTTAAAACGCCATGGTTTCCAGATCGATTTCATGCCCTCTCTCTGTTTATTTCATTTTTTAAGGAGGAAACCCTGAAAAAGGTCAAATAAATGTATATTTTGTCATAAGAAATTATTATTATTGTGATATTTTTGCAGAATCTTGAAATTTTAATTTTTTATGACCAAATAATCAAAGTAAATAAAAATATCCTGGCTTCATTTCTGATCTAAATCATAGATTTTATAGGAAGAAAGAAAGACGTTCCTGCATCTGAAGGCTCCTCGGGGGCGGAGCTGATACACTGTGTAACTACTGCACTTACTGCTCTGCACCTCCATCTACTGTAATGTATCCTGTAAAGCATTGAGTACACCTGTTACTGCTATATAAATATACACTGTATAACTACTGCACTTACTGCACCTCCCTCTACTGTAATGTAACCTGTAAAGCGCTGAGTACACCTGTTACTGCTATATAAATATACACTGTATAACTACTGCACTTACTGCACCTCCCTCTACTGTAATGTAACCTGTAAAGCGCTGAGTACACCTGTTACTGCTATATAAATATACACTGTATAACTACTGCACTTACTGCTCCTCCCTCTACTGTAATGTAACCTGTAAAGCGCTGAGTACACCTGTTACTGCTATATAAATATACAATGTATAACTACTGCACTTACTGCACCTCCCTCTACTGTAATGTAACCTGTAAAGCGCTGAGTACACCTGTTTCTGCTTTATAAATATACTGTATAACTACTGCACTTACTGCACCTCCCTCTACTGTAATGTAACCTGTAAAGCGCTGAGTACACCTGTTACTGCTATATAAATATACAATGTATAACTACTGCACTTACTGCACCTCCCTCTACTGTAATGTAACCTGTAAAGCGCTGAGTACACCTGTTACTGCTTTATAAATACACACTGTATAACTACTGCACTTACTGCACCTCCCTCTACTGTAATGTAACCTGTAAAGCGCTGAGTACACCTGTTTCTGCTTTATAAATATACTGTATAACTACTGCACTTACTGCACCTCCCTCTACTGTAATGTAACCTGTAAAGCGCTGAGTACACCTGTTACTGCTATATAAATACACACACTGCATAACTACTGCACTTACTGCACCTCCCTCTACTGTATTGTAACCTGTAAAGCGCTGAGTACACCTGTTACTGCTATATAAATACACACTGTGTAACTACTGCACTTACTGCACCTCCCTCTACTGTAATGTAACCTGTAAAGCGCTGAGTACACCTGTTACTGCTATATAAATACACTGTATAACTACTGCACTTACTGCACCTCCCTCTACTGTAACGTAACCTGTAAAGCGCTGAGTACACCTGTTACTGCTATATAAATACACTGTATAACTACTGCACTTACTGAACCTCCCTCTACTGTAACGTAACCTGTAAAGCGCTGAGTACACCTGTTACTGCTATATAAATACACTGTATAACTACTGCACTTACTGAACCTCCCTCTACTGTAACGTAACCTGTAAAGCACTGAGTACACCTGTTACTGCTATATAAATATACACTGTATAACTACTGCACTTACTGCACCTCCCTCTACTGTAATGTAACCTGTAAAGCGCTGAGTACACCTGTTACTGCTATATAAATATACACTGTATAACTACTGCACTTACTGCACCTCCCTCTACTGTAATGTAACCTGTAAAGCGCTGAGTACACCTGTTACTGCTATATAAATATACACTGTATAACTACTGCACTTACTGGGGGTGTTAATATGTGCTTTGTGTTATCGGTGCTGGGGGAGAGAATCCAATACACCTTTTATTTGCTATTTTCTTTCTTTCATTTTTTTTACAGCCGCCGTCGCGTTCCACATCCCCGTCCACGTCGCCTGAGGCCCTGGAAGAATAGAAGCCGAGTAGATGTACCTCAACAAAGGACTACGAACCTCGGCAAACCTTTTTGTCTTCTCCCAAGTCCGCGTCCACTAGCGCCGGTCCCCCCCCCGTACTCCTCGGGCTCCCCCCTCCTCCTCGTCCGCACAAAGGGCTCTTTTTACATTCTAATGCGACCTTAGTGCTTTTCACAAATCACAGGCGCATCTGACTACACTTGAGGTTGAATCGAGCTAATGGCATTCACCTCGTCTTTAGATGCAAAAAATTGGGAGATAAAAAGGACTTGATGCGAAAAGGGCGGAGGGCGAGGGGGGGGTGCATCGAGAGGAGTCGGGCGGGAGGGTACGCAGCAGGAGATTAGAGATATCGCTACAAAATTTGCTGGGAAAAAAAATAAAATGGTGCGATCGTCAGGCGATAGGACAAACGTCTTCCTTGGGTAAAAAAAAATAATAAAAAATTAAATAATAATAATAAGAAAAATCTCCGGTCCTTCGAGATGTCCTCAGCTATTCTTCCTCTCTTTTTTTTTTTTAATGATAGAATCTTTTTTATTCTCCAGCCGAAGAAAATTTCAATGTTGCTGCATACGTGTCCGCCAGATACCTTGACCTTTAACAAATCTTACTTTTTTTTTTATAAAATCAGATGAAACGGTTATTGCAATATTCTCGGCCCCGTAAGATTAAAAAATATATAAAAAAGAAAAAAAAAATGGTGAAAAAAAAAGAAAAAGAAGCTTTCTTCGGCGGTAATCAGACCTGGATTACATTTATTAAAAGTGCAGCATCTACATTTAAATGACACTTGTCATTCCGGCAGAATTATATTAAATCCTCCGCCAGCGCCGTCTGATTTTTAACCCCAGCTAAACCTCGCAAAATGTCGCAAACCGCACGCGAGCACAAAAAAAAATACAAAAGGCACCTCGCCCGCTTCTTCCAGGTGTCGGAGGTGGCCTGGTGGGCTGCGGCAGTAACAAAATACAAGCCTTTTCATGGTAATCATAAGACGCAGTATCGGACGCCCATTTATTTGGCCGCACTTTTTACCCATTTTTGGTATCGTGAGTCGAAAGCTGTTGGTTTCTACTTTTTTCAGATGGTTGAGGTCATTTTCCGTCCCACTTCAATGGATTTATCTTTTACGGCTGCCTTTATCGCTAGGTCTTTATTTGCTGTGGTTTTTTTGGGGTGTGATGTCATTGACAAGGGGCTCGTTGTGCACCTCGAGAAGCGTGCCCTTTCGTGTTTGAAAAATAGTGGAGCCTTAATACTATGTTTCTTTCTATATAATACCCATTTTTGGTTGGTCGATTCGATTTCCTTTTCTGATGTTGGTGTTGCATCAGGTGGTTCCTTCGTAGAGTCACCTCAGTCAACCAATCAGACCATTGTTTTTGGCTTTCCAAGGGTTTATCGATGATTTTGAAGCCAGGGACTGGCTGACTATCCAACAGAACTGGAGGACAGTTGTGTGGAGATGGCTCTGTGTGGTCAAAGAGGAGCAAGCTGTCTTCTGGTATGTTAAGCTTCAAGACTTGTAGACTTATGGTGCATTGGAATTCAAGACTTGAAGAAGTCTGCTACATTGGAGTCAAGAGCTGCAAACTTCTGGTACAGTGGACTTCAAGATTGGAAGACGTCTGGTACGTTGGGCTTCAAGACTTAAATATTTCTGGTACATTGGGCTTCAAGGCTTGAAGACTTCTGGTACATTGGACTTCAAAACCTGAAGATTTCTGGTACGTGGGGCTTCAAGACTTGAAGACTTTCGGTATGTTGAGCTTCAACACCTGAAGACTTCTGGTACATTGGGCTTCAAGACTTCCAGACTATTAGTACATTGGGCTTTAACACCTGAAGACTACTGATACGTTAGGCTTCAAGACTTAAATACTTCTGGTACATTGGGCTTCAAGACTTCCAGACTTCTAGTACATTGTGCTTCAACACCTGAAGACTAATGGTATGTTAGGCTTGAAGACATGAAGACTTCTGGTCTTAGTGACACTAAGGCCTTGTCTTTTAGATGTCTTGCTTCTCGATAACCTAAACCTAATTAGTGTATCTTTTGTATCCATGCTAATAAAGATGTTCCTTCGCATTGTCTGTGTCTCTTGGATTGAGGACTCGTACAAAATAATGAGTGTTCAGGTAATCATCCAGTTCATGTTCTAGGTCTTCTGCTCTTTCAGTTGGCTTACGCCTTTCATCCTGAGACAAACTTGATGAAACTGTCCACTGAATATCTCATGCTTACCCAATATTTGTGTTTCCTGTGTTCCAGGTCTGGAACACATCAATAGGTCACACGGATGTTGGTGGGCTTCATTTCTCAAGAGTAAACATGAGTGATTCCTCTCAATTCAGTGTCCTTCATCCTTTCCTTCAAGTTTCATTTTCGACTAACTCATATCTTCAGTTTCATGGTTGAGTCCATTGCTTCTGGAGCTTCCTCTAAATTCAATGTCCTCCATCTTTTCCTTCAAGTCTCATGCTCGTCTAACTCACATCTTGAGTTTCGTGATTGGGTCCATTGCTTCCAGAGCTGGAAGTTCCTAAATAAGAGCAGGTGTAACATTACATTATAAAGAGATTTAGGTTCTAAAGAACCTTTAGATGACATTAGTGACCTTATGTAGGGTAGCCAACAGACGGAAGCTCCAAGGGATCTTGAAGTGAACTTCTGTACTATAGAAATGATGCTATATGTTTCTCAATAAAGTGTGGCCTCCAGGGGGATTGAAATTTTACTGGAAAGGTACTGAAGCCAAGGAATTTGAGGAAGGCAGATGGGGTAAGCAATGCATAATAATTAGACAACACTGAAGTGGCCACAAACCTGATACCGATACGACTTATTCAGTCAGAACCAGAACATGAAGACTGACTCAGTGATTACGGAGCTGAACATCCTTGGACTCGATTCAGAGGTTTTACAATCTGGGTCTTCTCTCTAACGGCCTGCAGTCGGGAATGGGAGAAGATGATTACCACCTGTCCTCCAGCCGTGCTCCTCTAGGAGATTGCAAAACCGATACATCATTTTTCATATGATACTTAATTACTTTTTTGATGTACAGCAAAATGTAGGGTAGACGTGCGTTGGTGGAGCAGTATGGTAGTCCAGTTGCGTACTGCTGTATTGATTCTGCTGACACCTCCAGCACAATGCGACTTTTAGACTTTCCGATTATTACATGTTACGCTGGAATCTCAGAGCAGGAAAATTCCGAAGGGTAGCTCTTTTTCTCGCTAATTACAGCGGGTTTCCACTTGTGCCGATGCACGTTAGGATTCGAGATTACTGTACTTAGTGCGATTAGAGAAGTAGATGAACACGGCGAGGTGGTGTGTGTCAACCATTGATGAGGTTACCTTGGTATTAAAATCATTTCTGGACCCGTTAGATTAGTGTCAGGGGAATTAAGCAGCAGATCTTCTGCAGAAATTCAGCAGCTGTAACCTTCTCCTGATTGAAGATCCGGCTCGATATTATTACCGTAAGGTCCATCGCTTCTTCAAACCGAACATGACTAGCTCTCTGCATCGGTGTAACCGTCTCCGCGTTGACTGGCTGTAACCGTAGGGACATTCTTTACATCAAGAAGCGCGTTCTTCCAGTTTTATGGCAAAAGTCTATATTATACAGTCGTACCGAGAGATCATTGGTGACCTGTTCATTAACAGGACTGTACACAGGCAAAAAGACCTTTAAGAGAGATTTTGGAAAGTTGCACTTTTTAACCCTTTTCATTGCTCTGATTGTAAAGAAAGCTGTGGGCAAAATCTCGGTTTCTTCGAATCTCAATGGATGACCTTTTGGTTTTATTGTTTTTGCACAGCCCTGTTGAAGAACAGGTAATCAGAGATCCATATGAGCTGGCTCTCCTTATGTGGCAAGGGAAGACCGTGCAAATTCCTCACTTGCAG